>JAHWFO010055425.1:135192-183407 GCA_023313115.1 Rhysida immarginata | reverse complement strand
ATTCAGTATTCGGTTTAAATATTAATTGGTAATTAGTTAATTAACATGTTTTTCCAATAGTAATCGGAAGGCACAGTCGTTTTTTAATTATTTGGTTATGGTAATGAAGATAAAATAAACTGAAACTTACATAAATTGACCCAGTTCGAATGGATATTTAAGTTATTAAATAGAGTGATATAATGTTCTTTGTATTTTGAAAATTGCGTAAATTAGAAAAATTTTAAATTTAAGACCTAAGAGGGTATATTAAGTGGCAAATAAATTTTGAGATCTGAAAAGAGAGAGAAAGATGGCTCAAGCATCATTTAGTTTGGCAAGTGAGGTTGGTCACTATGACGAGTCTGCAGATCCCACTTTATTTTTGTCAAAAACTCGATGAAATTGGCACAGTTTGTAATTGGGTAGCAGAACATAAATTAAATATAGCGAAAATCAAGTTGACTGGGAACGCTCAGTTTTATTTTAGGCATAATCAGGCTATGGAAGGGATAAACAATTACAATGAGTTAAAAAAAAACATAATAGAGCAATTGGGCAAGAAGCCAAAGGGTTGAAGCGAAAGATTATTTTCCGAATATCATCAGGGAAAAGGAGAGACTCTTAGAGACTCTATGCGTATACAGGCACTGAGAAAGATAACAACGATTCAGGTACAGGGGTGGGCCAGGATGCTGATGTTAAAAGAGCATTTGCGAAAGAGATATTAGAGGAAAAGATTAGAGATAAATTCTTCGAGGGCTTACGACCTAGTTTACAGAAACCGGATAATTTGAAAAAAGCTATTAATTATGCAGAAGAAGTGAAGGAAAAAATGGGAAAAAGTGACGTGGAATAGGTTGGAGACAAAAAGGAATTAGATATTAACGCGTTACTCAGTAAATATTAAAATTAAATGGGATGAAATAAATAGAAAGTAGCGAGAACAGCCATGTGAAAGAATTGAGACGCGAGTAATAGTAAGAGAGCCACATAGGTGCGATCGTAAACCTGGATAATAAAGAAACCTGGGAGCAGTTAGTAGTAGCTAATAGTCTAATTAAATAAATTTTACATGTTTTTCATTATCCTCCCACATCTGGCATTTAAGAGCAAAAAGTATGCGTAAAAAATTAATCAAACTGTTTTATTGGCCTAGCTTGAAAAATATTGTGCGGAGTGCGATAGCTGCTAGCATAGGTCACCTCAGGAAAAACGTAGGGAGCAACCTTTAATGGATTTTCCAGCTGCAAAACACCCATTTTATTACATAAGTATAGATATCCTGGGACCGCTACATCTTTCTAATTCAGAAAATAAATACATTTTGATGATAATAGATAATTTTAGTTGCTTTGTGGAAGCCTTTGAAATGGCTGACCAAAAAGCAGAAACATTTGCTAAGATGCTCGTGGAAAGCATATTTACACGCTATTCCATCCTGATTCAGATTCTAAGTGACGGGAACAAATTTCACATCTGAGCTCATGAATTATATCTGCTCAGAATTAGGCATAAAAAAATTACGACAGCATTACATCCCTCCGGGAATAGAAGGATTGAAAGGATGAATCAGATGCTTTTTGGAGCTCTGAAACTTGAATTTGATCAAAGCCAGCGCGACTGGGATTCTTGGATTCCTTATATGGAATTAAGCTACAACACGAAACCCTCTTTTTCCACAGGAGAGAGTCCGTTCACGCTATTCTATGGTAGAGATCCAGTCTTACCCTTTGATGTTTTAATAACACCAATAAAAACCTATTATGACATTGAAAACAATTACAGCAACGAGGTAGGAGCACGGCTTAAGCACGCGCACAAGACTACCAACAAATATAGTGCTGAATAAGCTGCTAAGTGAAGAGTTTCCCATGACAATAGGCATAAACCACATTCCTCAATGATTTAGTTTGACTGGCCATTCCGCAAATCAAGAAAGGTTTGATCAAGAAGCTACGTGCAAAATTCGGCGGACCATATACAATAATCGGGCAAATGAGCTCTGTCAACTTTATAATCCAGCACTTAGAAAATGGGAAGAAAAAACTGGTGCATGCAAACAGGCTCCATTTGAAAATAGGCGATCATATAAAGGAACCAGCGCAGAGGAATCTAACTGAACCCCGCTCTTGTAGAGAACCCGAGCAAGAAGCTCTCTTCTCCTCTCCAATGATTTATTCAGAAAAAGATTTCATTGTTAAAATACCTGATAATGCACTGGAGAGACGCGAAAATAATCTACCAGTTTTACAGCCCGCACACCAAGAAATTGCACGCGAAAAACAAGAGCCAAGACAGGCAATTGAGCAACCTGCATGCCCTGTAATATTGAGGAAAGACAGCCGCCAATAGAGCCACCCATTCGTGTAGATAGAGGAGAGGCAGCTCAGCCGGAAAACCCACTGTACATACTACGCAGTTTATGTCCTGCACCTCCCCTTCCGTGGCTGTTACCATCAACCCCAAGATCGGAGGACGATGGGAGAAATAATGCCTGAAGACGACAATGAACCTGAAATGCCGGTTTTAGAACCTCAGGAACATGCAGTGGATTCTATCTACGAAACTAGAACTGAGATGAATTATTATACTCATGGAGGGACCATGTCAGCTAAAGATCGAACGCTGCAGACAGCGTTTATAAATGATAACAAGGCCATGACAGATTTTATGGTTGGGATATTAAATGGCCTAATGTCAAGTCAGCATTAAAGGCATCGGCTTGTGTTTAGGCTAGCTCGTAATTTCTTTAATTCTATGTCACTAACAACTTGTGACTTAAATTTACTGTTTAAGGAATCTTTATACCCTTTTTACTGATAATTTATTCATTCTAAGTGCTGACATAATCTTATCTTCTATTTGAAACCTTAGGATTACAAATTCTAAATTTACCTGATTTCATATTATTTTAAATCAAAAAAACTAAAGGATCAAATTTGTCTGTATTAGCTAGTATCAAAGCTGCTAATTAAACTCATAGTGGGACAGCAAGCATTTAAAAAAATCCTAAGAAAATTTATAAGGCATTCCTTACCTGTATATTATACTAAAAAAAATTAGCATAAAGAAATGTTGAAAATCATGCAAACTTGATTTATGATATTTTATTCTAACATTTAGGTTGGCAAATAATTTATGTTAAATTTTGATCACAAATCTCCATAACAGCAATAAAGTTTGTAGGAATTTTTTCCTATTCTTCAGACACCTTGTTTGAGGCTAAAAATAAATCACATTTAAGTCTATTTTGGGTTAAAGTAACTTGCAAGTTGTCTAGCAAAGCTATCTCATAAATTTCCTGACTTTTCCAGACTACAGAAACAAAAGGAAAAAAATTTTCCCTGACTTTTCCAGTCCCTAGTCACCCTGAATTATCTTTTAGAAATGCTTAAAAAATACATACATATATTTATAAGACCTAATATTCCTAATAAATTGCATTAGAAACGTTTAATTGAAGGGCATGATAATTTATTGGAATTTTACATTTTTCTAGTTGTTATGCTGAAATCTGGCTAAGATGATTTTTCCATCACTTGTTTTATTAGACTATTTGGATGGAAAAACAAATATACATTCTAAGCATTAGCGGTGTTCAATTTTATGAATAGTTAATTAAAAACTATTTAAGTATAATAGAGTAGAGTCAAAACAGACAACTCTATCCATTTTTATAAAATGCAGATTTGTTTTCATGCAACATCGAAAGGAAGCCTCCATTTTTCTTCTATGTGTATATTTAGAATTGAACAACATTCACATTCGTTTTATATGATAAACTTACTGCACTAATAACCATTGATTCGATTTACCAATGGCATTGTTTAAAAATCTAAGCCCCAAAATTGCATAAGGTATAATCAGTTCACAGCCTTAGTGAGTTACTTTTGAATAACCAGTTAGGATTTGGGAACAGTTATTCAACATTAAGAAACACAATTAAAAGTACATCACATGGAAATAAACGAGGCCTTTCGGTCATTTTATTCAAAGACCTTCAGGTATAAAATTTTTGAAAGTGTTAACTGATTCTTTCTAACAGTAAAGGATTAAGAATATGAATTTAAATAAATATATTGTTGAGAAGCATTGTTACATCATCTGATTGTTTACACCTGTAAATTGAAATATTTAAAATGTAATATTTTCAAAATATAGAAATATAAAATAATCTAAATTAATAAGTGATAGGAAAAATTATAAGGACATTATTATAAAAGTCAATAATTATAATATTTCTCATTTTTTATCTAATATATAAGAATGCTGGGCTAGACAGTGTATTGATTCGTATATATGATAACTTTCTTTAATTAGTCTTTTTTGCCAATGTTCTTCTGTTTCAAGAATTTTTGTATTTTCCCAGTCAATGTTGTGATTTTTGTTTTTTCTATGTAAATCATAATTGGTTATTGGTTATTGGTTCATAATAATAATTGGTTATTTTCATCACATTTTTTATTTGATATTTGTGTTCATCAATTCTTTTTATCACGCTTCTTTTTGTTTGCTCTATGTAGTGATCATTGCAATCTTTGCAAGGAATTTTATAGATAACATTATTTTTTATAAGTTTACTAGCTGTTAACCCGGCATTGCTCGAGCTGATTTTTATAAAATGTTGCAATTTCTGTGCGTGAATATTCAAAAAAGAACACATGTAATAAGCTAAGAATTTATATAGAAAAAATACATGTTTTAGGTCTACGAAAGACCGTATTTGGAGACCATAATATGAAGTTTATTATTATTATGTTCTAATTTTCTGTTCAGTAAAAGGTTTTTTATTGTCATTTTATTTTTAAAAGTGATTTTTATATTATCTTTCTTTTCTCTTTTTATTATACTTTTAAAGGTTTTATTCAATTTTGGGTGAAAATAAATGTTACATAATTTTTGTTTTGATTTAAATTTACGTTTGTAATTTGGTTATTTTCCTTTATGTGACGTTTCACGTGTTTTTATGGAGGATTTGAATAATAATTAATTCATGTTATTGATAATTACTTTAATGGTCTCTCAAAGTGAGGGTTATCTGAGTTTATTTGATGCATTTGAATTGTGTTTATAAGAGTTTGACAATTATAATAACCTATTGTTGAGTTAATGAGTAATTATGATGTTAGATAAGTAATTTTAGCAATGAGCTCTCATGTGGAGGGGAAGTTCAAGCTGAAAGGAAATAGTGATCATTGTGTGGTCTGATGAGTTAGAATGGCATTGGTCTATGGAATGACTGATGAGATTACATATTTTGATGAATAATGATCAATGTCTTTTATGAGATCGATAGTAAAGGTGTTTTTAATAAATAAATATGTAATTTTGGTGTTCTCAATTTCGTTTTTGTATTCTTTTTAAGAATGAGAGTGAGGCTGGATGTTGAAAAAAGGATAAAAGAGAAGCTGTTTAGAGGGAGAGGTGTGAGTCAGTTATCGCTGAGTCCCAGTGATGCCAGTGGGACACGTCGCTCCAACTGGATAGCAGGACTCGCAAAGGTTTAAAGCATGTTTTGGGAAGGGGATCTCCTGGGACAGGTTCCTTGGTGTATAAAACCTATCATAAGACTTAGAGCCGACACATCATGGAACCGAACCTTCTCCTTGCATCTTCATTAACTAGGCATGACCTACCATTAATATATACAGGTATTGGACACTGAAACTGAAATACTTGGCAGAAATCCAAAATCTTTATTTAATAAGGTGTTGGGGCACCGTGGGCAGCCAGCACAGCAGCAACACGTCTTGGGAAGGATCGGTAGCGGTCCTGCACAGTTTGCACCCCAAACCATTACTGATCCACCCATTACTGATCCACCTCAGTGTTTGACTGTGGCTGTCAAGCAGTCTGGGTTGTAGGCATCAGAGGGGCTCCTCCAGACAAATACCCTCCCTGTTGTTTGGAAGACAGTGTAGCTGGACTGATCCGAGAATATGACGCGTTTGAGGTCATCCAACATCCAGGTTCTATGTGTCCGGTACCACTGAACCCGCTTGGAGGCATTTGTACTACTGATGAAAGGCTTCGGTATAGCAACCCTACCATGGATGTTGGATTTATGTAGGTAACGACGGATTGTCTTCGTGCACACAAGTTCCTGGAGGTGTGTATTCATTTCAGCGGTGATTTCTGCTGCGGTGGTTTTCCGCTTTCGTGCAACAATCCTGGTCAATGTCCTGACGCCTCTTTTCGACAACTTCCGTTTTCTCCTGCAGTTGCTCCTCCTGGACGTGGTTCGTCCTTCCTGTTCATATGCACACATCACCCTGGATACTGTAGCACGTGAGACATCACAAAGTGTGGCAGTTTTGGACACAGATGCACCTGCTAGACGCGCGCCAACAATCTGCTCTCTTTTGAAGTCGAATATGACGCCCATTATAGCGCTCTGCACAGACAATTTGAAGCTTACTATCGAACTTTTCTACTGGAATGACTACCAAGAACTCTGACACGTAATTCATTGATATGCATACGATTAATTGCCTAGCAGAAGGTTCTATTCAGCCCTGGGGGTATCCAGTGCTATTTGCGAAGATGTTTCAGTTTCAATGTCCAATACCTGTATTTGGATAAGATTTGTGAAGGAAAACTCCCGATTTTATACAGAGAATGAGATGAAATCAAATTAAGATGATGATGATATGTGAATTCCCCATTTATGTGAATAAGATGATAAGATGTTAAGCCATTGAGATAAGAATTGATGTGATATGGAAATATATGGCAATACAATATGAGAAAAACAAATCAACCAGGGAGGAGATTACTTAGAGGATGCAAATCGATTGAGGAGGCAACTGAGAATCAACAAGCCACATCTTGAGTTTTGGAGATGGTGCAGGTGTCTGTTGATCTTACCTTAGACTGTTTGAGGAGTAACGGACTTATGAGCTAGTAGATCCAGATTCCTGTATCAATGCAAAGCAAATAATCTTCAAGGCGGATTAGGGTATGCTTTACAAGAAATGAAATTTAGTGTTGTGCTCGTTATTATATATATGTGTGCCCCTGGATATATAGATATATTTTAGAGTGACTATGTGTAGTGTAACAAATATGGATATAGAGAATTTGGCTTAGTGGACAAGAACAGTAAGTTAATAAGTTATCTTTCGCGAGGCCCACTTTGTTGTTTTGAATTATAGAGTTAAGTGAACTTCAGAGATAACACTTAGTGAGATTTTATATTGATTTGTCACAGTAGTAAAACTTGATATTAGGATTTACAGTTTCGTGTACACTTTTGGCAAACGTTATTGACTTACACCGAAAGTCACACAAATGGGTGGATTTACAGTTTCGTACACATTTTTAGCCAAACTTTCATGATTTTCACAGAAAATCACCCAGTTGAAGATAGAGGGATTATTTGCATTTGGTTTGGCCCTAGATTTGTGACTTTCCATTATAGGTTAATGTCACTTGTGTCTGACGGCGGGATAATAGGGTTAATTCTCGTAAAAATTAAAATGTATATTATCTAATTGATATCGTTAGTTTAGCTTGGTGTGTTTTATAACGAGTGTTTTGTTGTTGTATGAATGGTTATTAATTGTGGCGCGGCAAAAATATGAATGCTTATGTCATTATTATTGTTAAGTGATGAGTGTAGAATGCCATAAACGATCGTCAATGGTCCTCTGTTGGAGCTGTATTGTTGAGGAGTTTTCTGAGAATGTAGATCAGCTTCCAATGGGGGATTGTTGCGATCCTTGTTCGGCGAAAAAGTAATGAGCGGGTCATTCCATTTGTTTAGAAATAAAAGTTAAGATATCTTTTGCCCCCTTCTGTTTTTCTCCTTGTTGAGAGAGGATATACTTTGTTAAGCTTTGTAAATGTTTATTTTGTTTTGGGAATGCGAAGGTGAAAAGAAAACAGGATTTATGTTGTTGTGAAAAGGAAAAACAATGTTTCTCCATAAGAAAATCTAGACTATTCTAACTATGAGGTTCGTCCCTGAGAAAATGTAATGAGCTCGTCAAGGTTGGAATTCGTCTAAAACTGTCCTAAGTAAATATGTGCTAAGAAAAATTTTTTCAATTTTATTTTGTTACTCATATTTGCTAAACTTGCGTTTTCTGACATGAGCTAATGTCTGGCATTCGCCGACTGAGTGAAATGAGCAGCAGACTTGGACCCACGATGGATCACGGTTACAACGGCAGACATTGAGCGTTCGACTTCAGGGATGGAAAGAAGGACCATTAGTTTGGAATCTGGAGAGTCCTCATAATTGGCAAGAATGTGAAGTACCCGGTGAGTTCGTTTCAATTTGTTGAGTTTAACCCACGGACACGCACGAAAACTGTATTATGAATCGATCAGCAATTATCCCGGAGCCCCGACTACATTGTAACGGATGATAGAAAGTGCCCACGAACATTGTGTATGTGTGTTTAGATAGACAATTTAATGGCTTCAACAGCTGATTAAGATGGATTATTAATTGAATAATGCTATATCTTATTAAGCACCTTGCTAGTGCAATTGGGTGGCAACTAAAATAGTTCTGAAGTCCATAGTTGTAATTTGACATATTCTTGATTGATGAACTGGAAGCGCACGCATATGCGTAGTAACATATGTTTAAAGGCGGTGGCCAGTGCTGCCAGTGGGGTGTAGTTAACTATTATTTACACTCCCCATGAAGGGTCACTGTTCCTTCCCCTTTTTTGAGGTATTTAAAGGAGGAACGTAGTGCTTTCAGGCGTAAGAGTATGGGATATTTGTTTCGAAAGTGTTAATTGTTCGATATTCCTATAATTTACTGTCAAACTGTCGTGGCTGCCTCAACCTAAAATTGATGTTAGCTGCTGATCCTCCTTATATAGGCAAGTGTGCCGGTTAGTTGATTGAAATTAACGGAAATTTCGTAGCTTTAAGATTAACTCTGATGCACTTGCATGTTAGATGGGGCCTTTTAGCGATACTATGGTATTTAGAAGTCGAGAATAAATTGGTTTGATTATGATTACTATAATGTCAGGTGTCATCTTATTTTTGGTTCCGAACCTTAGCTCTCTCCTACTCCCAAGTGCTGTTCATTGAACTAGAGGGACCACAAATTTTATTGTGGGGGTGGAGAGGCTACACTTACACCAAAAATCCTGAAAATCCGGATTATAGAAGCCACAATGATATTGCTGTATTTATAACAGATTATATTTTTTTTGTTTTTTGGGTGTGTATGGGTGACTGAACACTTTACGTCTGAGGTCTAAAAGTGTACAGATGACTATTGATCATTGTCCTGTAACGAAATAAAGACGTAAGTAAGACTGAGTTTGGAGGATTAATCAAAATGCCAGGAGATGAGGGTGATGCTGGAGCAGCTGCAGGTGCAGCTGCTGCTCCTGAGTTGGTGGGATTTACAAATTCAGTAACAGCATTTGTTGGGGAGGAAGGTGGGGTCACGATTAAGGCCTTCCTGGCCAGTATCGACAGAATAAGGGTGCTGGCCAATTGGACCCCTGATATTAAATTGACAGTGGTACATTATTGGTTAAAGGGGGCAGCTGCTAAACGAGCTGCTGAATACGAGTTGTTCAGTATTGAGGATTATGAGGAGCTTTGAGCTCAACTGGAGCAAGTGATTGGCCGTATTAAAGTGACAAGAGACTTCTCCTAGGATCTCCACGACACTGTTCAAGTTCCCAATGAATCCATTACTGCTTTTGCTGGACGTCTTGAGTTGGACATAGCTTGTTATATCAGTGCCACTTTGGCAGCTGTCCCAATTAAGGAAACTGTGCTTTTGCAGCGGTTCTACAACAGCTGTTTGGTAGCTCATAGGAGGGCATTGATGTTAGCCAACCCTAAGACGTATAAAGATACACTAATGTTGGCATTGTGATCTGAAGAATTGGACAAAAAATTCAGAAGAACCGCTAATGTCGTGGAGACTGAAGAGAATGCCCGAGGGGGTGATATTGGGACTAGTTTAGGAAGGTTGGGCCAAAAGGGGGTAAAAGCGAATTCATGGACTGTGGATGGGGCGAAGCCACAAGAGCATGGATATAAATGTGCTGATTTCATTAAGAGGTTAGAAGGGATGATCGAGAGTCTAGTGTGCACGGTAGAGAATTTGGCATCCACTCGTATGCCGGCCCGGTTGGCACAGCTAGCACCTGCTATTATACCAGGAGAATGTAGAGCAGTGGTCCCAAGGGGTACGGCATCTACTAATGGTTGCAATAGGTGTGGGCAATTAGGACACTCGGCGAGGAATTGTCCCCAACCCGCCCCGAGGGCATGCAATGTTAATGCAAGTGACCAACTCGAAGAGCCTATATTGACGCAGTGTGGGGAGGGCGCAACTTGCGTAGCCACTGTATATATTCAAGGGCAGCCCATAACCATCTTTTTCAATACTGGCTCGCAAGTATCGTTAATCGATGAGGAAGCATACCACCAATTGACTGGGCCCCCACTTCAAGATATGGAGATGACCATCAAGGGGATAAATGGGAGCTGCCTATATTTGAAGAAGAGTGGCCTACTGGATGTAGTAGTCCAGGGCCATCATATGGGCATGCGGACGTTTTTGATCCATTCTTTTAATGATCGCCCATATGATGTCATTTTGGGGATGAACGTGCTAAAGGAGCTCACGTTTCAGTGCACGTCAGCTATTGTGTCAGAGGTTGCAGACATTATGCCCATTGAGCAGGCATGGGACAACAATGGGTATATTAGAGAGGTTATTACGCAGGAGCAGCACATGGAGCATGAGGCAAACAGTAATAGGATGAGGAATGAGAATACGTTCTCCAACATTGCCCGAGAGGTTATGATCAGGGAGCTCAGCCAGGGCAGGATTGGTAGAATGGTTAGATGGTTGGGGCACTTTGAGATATGCTCCACAAATGGAATGAAATGGGTACAAATAAGAGGGCTGCGATTAGGGGACATTAAATAGGTGAAATCAGGTCAGATGGAGAACTAGAGGGACCACACAAATTTTATTGTGGGGTGGGGAGGCTACAATTTAGATTAAAGTTAATCAGCAGCTGCATTTTGCATTTAGTTATATTTAATCCAGTTAAATACATATAGACTTTTAGAATTAAGATTTAGCATGTAAGTTTTCTTAGCATTTAGCCTTTCTTTTCTAATTGATTCAAATTTTCCTGAAATAAAGATTGTTTGTTTGATTTTAAAACCTTGCCTAATTATTTCAATACAAGTATTTCACTCTTGAGTTAGATTGTTTTAAATTCAACGAACCCAACACTCTGTCTTTGATTATATCGGAGATTTTGGTGGGTATGTTACAATGGCACCCAACTATGAATATGGTCGTCCTTGTAGTCAGGAACGAGATGTTACATTTATACAATTTTTCCAATAAAAATTCAAAACAATGACTTCAAAATAAAGACTCCTAGATCTTCAAAACAAAGACTTTTTTACTAGAAGAAAACATCAAGAAACTCAGTTTAAAGGCAGGTTTACATAGCTTGCAAGAACCAAAATAATACACAAGTTGGTCGGATCGGTTATTCTGGCTTGTAGTGAAGAGGGAATCATAAAGACTATCCCATTAATACACTGATTTTTCTTTCTCAGTTTGATATATTTTGGAATAAAAGAACTCTTGATTAAGGAGATTGTGGGTAGAGATTGGACAGTGAAAGAATTTTGTCGTAGTTGCTATCATAAATGTCTCATTGGTATAAGCGAGAACTGAAAATTTCAAAGGCGAGAGCAGAAAAACAGTTTTTTGCTCCGATCAAATGCAGTTTGATGCTTTACGCTCTAGCAGGAGTTATTGCAAGAACTTCTGGCCACCATGTCTTCAGTTCGAAGTGCGATGAAGGAGGCCGAGAAACAAGAAGATATGTTAAACAAAAGAAATTTTCATTTCCGAAATTGAAAAGCGGGACGCTATATGAGATAAATTTTAATTTTCTTTCATTTAAATGGAATTTAAATTAAATTTCCAATGTTCCAAGACGATATGAATAACAATACCTTTTTGGCGAAACCATTTTACAATACAGGTAAAAATAAATTATCGCCAGGTGAACAAAATAATATATAAAATAATTGGTTGTATAAATTAAAACATTTAATTTTAGAGTGTGTAATTAAACTTCATTTACACACTTTATATTTATTTAAAATCTCATAAATTCATTTAAAAATGTATTAAATCTATTTAAAAATGTATGAAATTCATTTAAAATTGTATGAAACCAATTTGTAAAAACTGTAATAATAAGAGGCACAGCTCAGAATTGCCAGGCATGTTTATCAGGTCATTTTGCATTCTGTTCTCGCTGGCTATGTGTTGACTATGTTGAATATCTTTGCAATAGAATAAACAAAGCGTAAAACGAATGTTGTTTATGGTTGACGAATATAGCTTTAAACTTTCGTTACAAATTCTTACAAGCTATGTGGCCAAGCCTTAAGAAGGTAGGATTGTTAGCACCACATTTAAAAATTAAAAGAGAATTTCCGGACATTATCAAGTAAAAAAAAAAAACCCCTAATAACAGTTTTTTGAACGTTTTAAACCTGGGATTACAATTCTGCTTAAAAAATGATATTAAACCAGCAGATTACATTGCGGACTCTGAAATTTTTCTACAAATAATAGACCCTTCAAAAAAGAGCAAATCAGATGTAAGCTAATTACATCATATTTAAAAAATAAAAAATCTAATTAACCATTAATTATGAAATCTTTAAATGAAATTAAAAATATCTTGATGATGAAGACCTTTACATAACCACTATAGATAAAGGGAACAAAATTTGTATTATGGATAAATCAACATATATTGAAAAAGTAGAAATTTTATTAAGGATAATATTTTCCAACAGCAAAACAAGGATAATTCAGAAAGTATTTTAAGTTATAAAAATGGTACAAAAATTAAAGAAAAACAAATTACTTAATGATGATGATTATAAAAATTACTACCCGAATATCTCTCAACCGAATATCTTCTGTGGTCTACCATAAATACATAAACCTGAATGTCCAATGAGACCAATAACTTCTTGAAATTCAGCTACTTATGGTCTCTCTAAATTTCTGTTAAATAATTTATCTCCACTCTTTGAATTTCCACATACTTTAAAAAATTCATTAGAAATTATAGATGAAATGAAAAATTTAACATTTGATAAAAATTAGGAAATATATACTTTAGATATAAAATCAATGTATGATTTCATACCTCTAAAGAATTGAAAAAAATTATTAAAGAAAATTTATACAGCATTAACTATAAAATTAATGATATAAATATTTTATTATCAGCACTTCAGCTAGTTTTATCTGAAAACCAAATGATATTTAATAATAAATTATATTCTCAAGTAAAAGGTCTACTACCAGGTAACTGTTTATTTCGATTTTTTGCCAATATTTATATGGATATCATTGAAAAATTATTATTACACTCAAAATTAGGCAAAAAATAGTTTTATAGAAAAGCTACATAGATGATATCATCATAATAATAAAACATAATGAAATAAATTCAGTTTTAGAATATTTAGAAAAAGTTTCTGAATTCAATTCTACTACAAACAACATGGAAGAAAATAAAATACAGTATCTGGATTTAGAGATTGAACTAGAAAATAACTCTAAGTTTGCTTTTGGTATATATACAAAACCCAAGAATTACTAAACTAGAGGAAATATCATGATTAATTTTAAATCATTTCAACCCATACATTATACAGTCAATGTAATTATTAACTTTTTACATAGAATCCATAGAGTCTGGTCCACAAAAAACATAACCTCATTTACTGAAATTAGGAAAAATGTTAATAGACAATAATTTTCCAACTAAATTTCATAATATACTTAGTGCTGCTTTTCATTTAGAATAAAATGATTTGTAAATGACAAAAAATGTACAATAAATCTTAACAATGACAATTACATCACAAAGAAGTAAAGTTTTTCCCTTACAATTATATTAGAGCTTTATATCCTTGTTAATCCTAACGTTTTTCATCTGCTCATCTTGGCTGTGTATTAACTTTCAGATGAATCAAAATTTCTTCGAATTTAAGCTCGAGCAACGAAAAAAAGCTTTCAATTTAAATAGAAAAATTTCATGTTGAAAATTGAAAAAGATTTTTTTCAAAATCTCCCAATGCATAGCGTCTCCAAATATGGTCCTTTAGTAGAACCTAAACATGTATTTTTTCTATATAAATTCAGAGCTTATTTCATGTGTTCTTTTTCTGAATATTCACACACAGAAATTGCAACATTTCATAAAAATCAGCTCGAGCAATGCCGGGTTAACAGTTAGTAAACTTATAAAAAATAATGTCATCTATAAAATTCCTTTCAGAAAATGTAATGATCAATACATAGGGCAAACAAAAAGAAGTGTGATAAAAAAAATTGATGAACACAAATATCAAATAAAAAAAAAATCAATGTAATAAAAATACCCAATTATTTTTACATAGAAAAAAAACAAAATCACAACATTGACTGGGAAAATATAAAAATTCTTGAAACAGAAGAACATTGGCAAAAAAGACTAATTAAAGAAAGTTGTCATATAAACAAATCAAAACACTTCTTGCCCAGCAATCCTATATATCAGATAAAAAATGGGAAATATTATAATTATTGACTTTTATAATGATGTTTTTTTAATTTTTCCTTTCACTTATTAATTTATAATATTTTATATGTACATATTTTGTAAATATATCCTTATCATATTTTATATTTCTATATTTTGAAAACATAACATTTTAAATATTTCAATTTACAAATGTAAATAATCAGATAATGTACAAAGTTTTTGATTGTAACAATTTAAATATTTCAATTTACAGATGTAAACAATCAGACGATGTACCAATGCTTCTCAACAATATAATTATTTAAATTTATATTCTTTATCCTTTACTGATAGAAAGAATCAGATAGCACTTTCAAAAAGTTTATACCTGAATAAGGTCTTTGAATAAAATGACCGAAAGGCCTCGTTTATTTCTGTGATGTATTTTTAATTTTCTTTTTTAACTATGACACATCACTTATAATATTCATTTATTCAACATGGTATCGAATTTATTAAAAGGTGGATTCAGAATTAATCATTCTACTGATAACATTTCGATTCTTTTGTGTTTAATCATAAGCAGGAGAAAATTTACCTTAAAGTAGGAAGCTTATAAAGATTTTTCATTCAAATTATTACTAGAACTATAAAACAACTTAGCTTGCATTTATTTAATGGTTAAATAAAATTCTAGTGGGTTGTTTAAGCTGATAAAATATAATTCCATTTCTATTGCCAACATTGTTTAAAGAAATAAAGCTATCTTTTTGTGAACAGCAGCTATACTTTGTCCAACAAACAAAAAAATAGGATATTTCTTAATGATACTTTCCATTACTTAAGATAAATTGGATATCTGAGCATGGAACAATAGGCAGTGGTTATTATATTCAATAAATTGCAACATATTTGATTATATTCTGCTAAAGTACACTTAAAGATCATTATAGCCAGAGGGTTAAAAACCCCTTTTTCCACCCTTAAGAACAAAAGCTCTGATTGGAATAGAATTAGAAAAAAAAAACGCTGTTATGATTTAAATTATTCCTACTACTTAGCATTGTTTTAATTACTATAATAAGATGATGTAATCATGATACTACACATTTAATAGAATATAAAAGGTATTTTTTTCCTATTATATACTGTATGCTAGGACTAAAGCCCCAAGACCATCGAATATTTTCGATTCCAACTTTATTTTACCTATCTGTTGAATATTAAAGCTATATAAAAATTTTTATTCTACCCATATTGGAATTCTTTAACTATGTTTATAAGTACTATACACATACCTAAGCATTGAAATCGTTTATGAGGACAGAAAGGCACGCTAGCATGAATCACATGCCAAAAGAAAAAAAAAATTTTTTTCTCTCACAAGTTAAAGTTAGACAAAGCTTCAATTTATGAAGAAAATCTTTTAAATCTCTGAATACTATGAAAACCTTATGCTTAGGCAATATTGATACAGATTAAGCAGTCTTAAGCAACAGATGGCTTAAATTAAATAGAGATTACCAATATTGTTAGCTTGCACGCGGGTTGCGATAATTAGCCTATTTTATCAATATTTTTACGATATAAGTCACTAATTCATGCGAATGTACCTTCTTAAATGGATATTCCTTATTTAATAGTCATTTATTTTATTTATTGCTGAAATTTTGTTATTAAATATAAATTATAATTTCCGCACATTATAAACAAAGAAGCTAGCATGAAACAGCCCTGAATCTATGTTATTGAAAGATATCTTAACTATAAAACGCATTATTCATTATACAAACCTGATATTAACAGAATTATACAGTAGGAAGCATTTTATTCACATAATTTTATACACAAAGGAAAGCCATGCTAACTTCAGCCATTTGTCGGCCCCGGAATCGAATTTACCCTAACCTAAACTATTCTATTCTATGTGAAATTTACTTTTAAAAACTATCTGGATAATTATAAACATTACTGCTATTTAATCGCGTTTATTTAATTGCGAAAAGAAAAAAAAATTCGTTAAATACCATTAAATAGAAGAATGGAACCTAGCCAGCCTTCTGGGCCACCTGTTATCTAGTGCCCTGTGATGCATCTCACAACCATTGAAACGTCGATGGTTTTAGCTTTCGATCCATCGCAATTTCGATGGTTGCCAACCATCAATAGATCAAGCATACCATCGATGGTCACTGAAAGATGGCAGCGCTCACAGTTTACTAATAAATTACTAATAATAACTTTATTATTACAATTTTTTTCCCGATTGAACCAATTATCGTTTTAATGCTTCAACGTTTGTAGAGGAGAAGCTGTTACTTTATCTGTACAAAGCACCTGATATATTGCACAGATAACGAAATGCTTGTCATCCAAGATGGATTGTTGATTTTAAAGCCATTTTACTTTATCACTAAGGAAATATGTAATGAAAAATGTTCTACGATTAGCAAATTGATTTCTCTTTTAAGATTGGTTGCTAATGAGCTTGAGAGAGTTAACCCTAAAACCAATATTGGAAAGCAACTTGTAAAGTCTGCATTTCATCAAATGGACATGCGATTTGGCACTTATGAATCCAGTCATCTGTACAGTGTTGCAACTGTTCTAGATCCTAGATTCAAGAAGGTTGATATTAAAGTACTCGATGCTGCAGCAATGCAATTACAAAAATAAACAAAGAACTATCTGCACTTCCTACATTCACAAGTGATTTCTCATTCTGAGAAATTTCTAATTGTGCCGAAAATGATGATAGTTTATGGTCTGCATCCAAACTTGAAATCGTATTTATCATCCCCCATTGAATCACATCATCTAAATCCTCACCTTTTATGGAAAGCAATGCATAATTTTAATTACAATTTGTGTTGCTTAGCTGTCCAATATTTATCTGTGCCAGCTACGTCAGTTCCAGCTGAAAGATTATTTTCAAAAGCTGGACTAACTTTAAATAAAAAAACGATGTTTTTTAAAACCCAAGCATTTAGAGCAACTGTTAATTATGAGTTGTATTCCTATAAAAACTTTGTATGAACTCCCTTGGAAAACTGAATAAAATACAATTTCCATCCATCTCGAATATTGTGTGTCCAATTTACTTAACTTTTCTGTTGGAAAACATCGAGTGGAAAATAATTTATTAACAATTATAACGATTTGCGTGAAATTTAACAATGGAAACAAAACCGTCAATGGCACTAGTATTAACACGGAAGACTGACCTTGGAATGACAAGGAATTCCTCTGCAGTAAAGTAATTACACAGAGAATATTAAAGACGCATTAGAAAAAATAAAATATTAATGCTACATTGCTGAAATTTTAGTATTAAATATAATAAATTCTATTTAGAATTTTAAAAATAATTTTACAATTTTTCAGAAATTTTTTTTCCCCTAAAAAACCTATTTTCCACCAATGATGAGTGAATAACAGATCACTTTAGCTGTTGGATAATCATGCCGTATAGACTCTAGATAATCTAATTTATTTAATTAAATCCAGAAACCAGTATTAATTACACTGGAACACTTAAATACTAATAAAAATGCACAATAAATTTATTTAAACTGCTATATTTTTTTCTTTCTTGTGTTCATTTAAGAACTCTTTGGTGAGATCATGTGACTCATCCACTACCCCCCCTCTGAAATCACAATGGGCTAGTCCAAACTAGATAAGAAAACTCCCCTCCATTATGTAAGGGTTAAGAACAAGGAAGAAAATATTTTTTTACGACTTTACAAACAGAAAATATATCTGATGAATGAATAAAATGATTTAAACTAAATAAAGTAAATAAAATAGTGAATTTTAGCCAGATAATATCACTAAAATTTTATATTAAGAATTTTTTTTCTTGAACATCTTCATGCGTCAGCTGAGAATATATTTTTTCTTCTTTTATTTATCAATCACCTACCCTTTTCCTTTCATCATAAATGTTTTCTTGCTCCATCGAGAAGCAGAATATTACCCTAATGGAATAATTAAAAATAAGATTAACGAAATTAAGGTTGTACAAATAATTAAAGCATTGAGCAGATTCAGTTTACTTTAGATTTTTTCCTGTTTGAATTTGATGCTTTGTAACAAGGTACTTCTTATAATAAATAATTAACCCGGTATTAGTGCAGTGACAAAAAATCACACCAGTGGTGCGGTGGGGTGTCACATACCCCAACATATATCTTGAAATTTTACAGTTTCTTTCAAAGTTTTGTGATTTTATAATTTATTATTAAGCTTTTAAATTGCTATGGTGAATCAATTTCACTATAAAAATTTTAGTTTAACAACAAATAATAAAATAAAGAGAAAGTGATTTTTTTCCTTTATTTAAAAAATATAAATAAATGAAAGAATTTTTTTTCTATTAGGAAAAATTTACTATTACAAAAGCAAATTAAATATTAGAGTTAATATAAAAGCACTAGCTGTTAACCCAGCGTTGCTCGGGCTGATTTTTATGAAATGATGCAATTTCTGTCTGTGAATATTCAGAAAAGGAACACGTAATAAGCTCAGAATTTATATAGAAAAAATACATGGTTTTGGTTCTACTAAAGGACCGTATTTGGAGACACTATGCATTGGGAGATTTTTAAAAGAAATCTTTTTTGAATTTTCAACATGAAATTTTTGTATTTAAATTTCGTTGCTTGAGCTCAAATTTGAAGAAATTTTGATTCATCTGAAAGTTAATACACAGCCAAAATGAGCAGATGAAAAACGTTAGCATTAATAAACCATTAAGAAATGACATAACCAAGTACTGAAAGGCTAAACTAAACTATTCGCGAAAACATAATTTTCTACTGCCATATGTTAACATTGAAAGTTTCTAATGGACCATAATGATACCATTAAACCACGTACTTTTGAACAAATTTAAACTATAATTACTTTATGTTGTATTCATTATTACACATCATTTCAAGTTGTTTGATATATTGCATGCCATATCTTAGCATTGAAAGTTCCAGTGAACCATAAAGGTTCCACTAAAACAAGTGCCTTTAATCCTATTTTCACTATCAATAACTTTCACTAACCCTTAGTTTTATTTATTCATGACACATCATACCAAGTTATTTGATATAACTTATCTTAGCTTTGAAAGTTCCAATAAACCATAATGGTTTACCTAACCAGGTCCCTTTGATCCTATTTCAACTATCAATAATTTGGCGTTATATTCATTCATGACACGTCATTCAAATTGTTTGGTATATTACATTCCATGTCTTAAAATTGAGAGTTCCATTAAACCATGATGTTTCCACTCAACCAGGCACCTTTGATCCTATTTCGACTGTTTATAATTTGACGTTATATTCAATCATGACACATCATTTCAAGTTGTTTGATATATTGCATGCCATATTGTAGCTTTGAAAGTTCCAATGAACATCATGGTTCCATTAAACCAGGTGCCTTAGAACCAATTTCGACTATCATTAATTTTACGTTGTATTCATCATTTTACAGCAATCCAAGATTTTTGATACATAAAGTGCCGTATCTTAGCATTAAAAGTTTCCAATGGTCCGTAATGATACAATTAAACTATGTACCTTTGAACAAATTTGAATGATCATTAATTTTACGTTGTATTATTCTTCACACATCATTTCAAGTTGGAAATGACCATAGCAGTTGAAAAGGACATTAATACAAAACAAACTAAACTAATTAACCAATCAAGTTGTTTGATATAGTACATGCAATATTTTAGAATTGAAAGTTCCAATGAACCATAATGGTTCCACTAAACCAGGTACCTATGATCCAATTTCGACTATCATTAACTTTACACATCATTCATGACACATCATTCCAAATTGTTGATATACAGGATAGGGAACATAACTTCCTAATTTCAAAACGCAGTAAAACCCAGTTTGTTTTATATATTTTATTTATAATTTATGTACATATTTAAAGTTTTGTTTTAGACAGTCTTGAAAATCATATGAGGTAGATGACGCCCTCCCTGGTCCATACACGGAATAAGCTGATTTCTGGTTTTGCTCATTGCATAGGTATTCTGCAATTTCTGTCCGGTTGTTGGCTTTTAAGTTTTGCAGGGTCCTTGGACGGTTAACATAACCGCGGCATATCAAAAAAAAACCCCATAAAAACCGCAAGGGTAAAATAGGGGGAGTAGGTTGGCCATTCCAAATCGCTCCTAAATGAGATGAGGTACTTCTGGAAATGTTCCATCAAAATAGCCATTGAAGCCTTTGAAGTGTGCGCCGTTGCTATTTCCTGTTGATACCAAATGTCTCCTAAGTTCATGGGTCCGAATACACTGTCACTCTTGCCTCATTTTCTTCAACAAACCAGGACCATTAACACCAGCTGAGGAAATTGCACACACAACTGTGACTTTAGATGAGTGCAAAGGCGTATGATGCAATTCTCGGGGGTTGTTGTCAGTCCAGTAATGCATGTTCTGTTTGTTGACTCATCTACTAAAATGGGCTTCCTCACTGAAAAAACAATTGTGTCCTCAAGAAAGTTTTAGAGAAGTACCTCACATTATTTCCCCCAGAAATTGAAGTCGCATTCGGAGAGTTCCTGCACAATCGCCAGCTTGTGACGATGGTAATGAAGGTCATGTTGAAGAATTCGCCTCATTGAACGATCGGAAAGTCCAAAGGCAAACGCATGTTTGCGAGCAGAATGCCGTGGGATTACACGATTGATGCTCTGACTCCCTCAATGTTCACACGTGATCTGAATGGCCGAGGGAATCTAGATCTTTGGCTTATCGTACTTGATGTTTGTCTGAACGTAATGACCCATGTAAACAACTTTTTTTTGGTCCGGAACACGATTCAATGGGGTGTACTGAACCAACCTCGAAAGGTGCGCTGGGTTGCCATCACAGATAAACTGTTTTAAAACAGGCCGTGGCAGCAAACGCCCACACTTTACTGTTCAACGCATCATAGTGATTGAACTGGAAGAGAACAAAACTTTTGAACTATGCCTGTGGATTGAGATCACTCCTGTCCCGCTGCAGTTGCTACAGCCTGAATTGCACACATTTCAAAAAAAGAAGTTACGTTGCCTCACCCTGTATTACATGCACCAGGTGCCTTTGAACCAATTTTAACTATCAACAATTTTGCTTTATATTAATTTATAACACATCATTCCAAGGTGTTTGGTATATTACATGCAATATTTTAATATTAAATTTTCCAATTAACCGTAATGGTTCCACTAAAGCAGATGCCATTAAAACAATTTCAACTATTATTAATTTTACGTTATATTCATTTATGACACGTCATTTCAAGTTGTTTGGTATATAACATGTCATATCTTAGCATTGAAACTTCCAATGAACCATAATAATACCATTAAACCACGTAGCATTGAACCAATTTGGATTATCATTACATTATAAAAATTCATGACAGATCAAATAATGTTTTTACTCTTTAGTGAGTTATTTCGTGGGGGAAATTCATTAGTTCGGGGGGGAGGGGGGGGGATACTTTGAAATCTTAAAAAGTAGCCCAAATTTTTAATCTTATATTCAGAGTGTACACAGTTTTCAAGAAATGTTTCATTCATGGTGTTTTTTCAATTGATACAACCGTTTAAGAGATTGAGGCCCTGAAATTGTAGAACTTTAAAAGTTTTGAACCCAATTTAATCGCTGAAGTCAAAGAGATAGAGAGTTTGTCTTACAAACATTCCTATTCTTATTTTTCATGTGCTTAAGAATCAGAAGTCAGAATTTCTAAAATACAATAGTTTTCAATAAATACTCCCAGACTCTGCCTACATAGAACTGCTGCCCCCCAGACTTTGCTTGTGCAATAAAAATTTTGATTTTCTGAAATTTGATTTCGGATTCCTAAAGATTTCAAATAGTAGAATAGGAATGTCTTTAAAAAGTACTTTCTATCTCTTTGTCTTCATTGATAAAATTGGATTCATAACTTCAAAGGTTCCAATAAGCACAACGATTATACGCAGTAGGAAAATTCGGACTAAAAATCAATAACTTTTTTGTTACTAAAGAAAGAGTGTTAAAATTTTGCACAAACAAAAAATAGTACATGGCACTTTTAATGAATTGCTTTTTAGTAGAATTTTTCATAATACAAAATTTTTAAAAAATAATAAAAATCTACGAACTGGGTACTGCTTCAACCAGCCCTAAGGCAATGTAAATAGCATTAATGCTTCCATGTCCACAGTGGCGCAATTGGTTGGCGCATCTGCACACTCAGCATAAAGGTCCTGGTTCGAAGCCAGGATATAGAATTTTCTTTCCTATTTTCATCAATAATAAGTGTTCTAATTCACTTCCTCTGGCATGAATGCATGTTTCACAAAGTCGCCGCATGGACTGACGTAAAAAGTTCAAAAATTCCAGGTTCTTAGTGAATCTAGTCAGCAGCTATGGCGATTCCGGCTAGAGCTCTTCTTCGGATCCCACTGGTGTCTCGTATATGATTGTCTTTAGGTGTCTCTGCAGATTCCAAACAACTGTTTCCTGCAGGTAGGATTTCAAAATTTTTTATCTCAAAAATAATGCCTGAGAGAAAAAAAATGAAAGACGTAATTGTTGCTTAGATTTTATCCCTCTATCACCTATAAGCCGAAAGAAATATACCTGTCGAATTTCAAGTTTGTAGGCTTCATAGTTCTGGAGATTTCATAATAAATGAATAAATGAGTGAGTGTATACTTTTCTCGCTCTTTCTCTAATATAATAGTGTTTTCCCCCTGTAAAATCCCTCGTCATCCTCACCCATGATCGAAGCCACATCTACAAGCATCAGAGCAACACACTTAGACAGAAGGCTTGATAACAGAAACGTTATATACTGTTACATCATCATTAGTCGACCATTGTTAATCCTATTTCTAATAATAATAAGCCCCAAATTTGGTCGACTAATGATGACGTAACAATATATGACTTTTCTGTTATCAGGCCTTCTGTTTAGGAGGTGTTAATCAGAGGAGATTACGCAACTACTGAGCCATCAGGCCAATAAGGAAAAGTAAAGTTGTCTGCTAGACAGAGAGTAATGCCCATGCCAGTGAAAAAAAATCATGCTTTAAAGAATCGAGTTTCCCATCCTGCATTTATTCATCCATGATCATAGCCAAGGTAATTTTTTATGGCCTATTGTTGCAGAAACTTTGCTCTGCATTGTAGGACATGACGTACATTGGGCGAGGTCAAAAGTGCAAATACCGAGTAGGGTTGGTGAAGCAATGATTATTGCTCGATTGTTAATTTATTGTTGACTGTCATAGCAACAATGGCTTTCTTCACTAACTCAACTCGGTGTTAGCATTTTTGATTTCGCCCATTGTTGGTCCGCGCATATCGTACGCTCATGTCAGACAGACAGATCAAGCAAAATATTATTTTTACCCTTTCCCCTTTGGGCCAACCTGACACGTAAATCTTACCCTGAACCTAACGAACATCTGGTGCAAGTATGAGCTCTAAAGGATAGGTGGTTGAAAAGTTTTGAGAACATTTACAGATGCACCCTGAATTTTTATATAACCCTTTCTATTGAAACGGAAACTGGAGTAACTGCGCAGAAGCAGGACAGCAAAAAACTTGCATTTCCTACTTTGAAATGTGCAAACAATACTACACATCCGGAGGAAACAGAAGTTTTTTCGCTGTCCTGCTTGTGCGCAGCTAGTCCAGTTTTGTTTTTAAGGAAAAGATAAACTCTGGCGCCATCTATTGAGTAAACAAACAAACATATACCAATATATATGATTTTTACCTCTTTCCCTACTACTTTAGGGACATGTAAACCTTATCTCGACCTAAAGAATATATTTTTCAAATATTAGGTCAATCTCATAAGAGGTTCAAAAGTTTTTAGAACATTTACAGACGCACCCTAAGCCTGATTTTTTATATATAAAGATGAAACAGTATGTAACCTAAATTATTACTGAATATTGTTTTGTTCTGCATCCTACAAATATATTTTTCAAAATATGATATTACATGTTCCAAACACAAGAACTGCTTACATCTTTGGCAGGAATATTTAGCTTTTCTGTCTTTATATCTCGAACATAATGAGGATCTTCCTAAAAACATTTATTATTATCACATAAACAAGAAATCAGATAAAAATGTCATATTATTGACAGAAGTAATGTAAAGAAGCCTACTTTTTCATAGAATTTTCTGTCACTGCATTAGTGCGGTGGCGTGTGAGAAACCCAAACAGAAATCAACACGTGCTTACACAATGAAGTCTTCAACTAAAATGAATATAACTTTGTGTACAATATCTATGTCTATGTGTCGAAAGGCATTTAAGAAGCCATTGTTGACAAACTACGCCAAGTAATGATAAAATTAAAAAGAAAAGGTCTGGGGTATCGGACACCACGCCGCGCTAACGCTGGGTAGGCAACAATTTAAAAAGTTCGAGGTAGAGAAGACATTATGGAAGTATATAACTGAACTTGCCCTTAAAAAGAAAGTAATTCATACAGGGAAAATAATCATTTAGTCTGTCTTTAGAGTTCTAGTTCACTGATAATTGACTTTCAGGTTCACCATTATGTTCACACTGAAATTAATGAAACCCACAGCTACCCTTGTTCCAAAGTCAATTATTTTGATATCTCAGTGTTAAAACCACACTATTAATAACAGCATTGCTCAGACATCTTTGACTCAGATTGTATTTGTTGTTGAACCATGCTTGACAATTAGAAAGACAACTTTACTTTTATATAAACATCCTTTATAGACATTTAAGCACGATTTGTCTTTGTACACAAGCTTGCGATTGGTATTCACCTTGGAATATTTTTCTTTCTCCTAGTATGAGAACTATTCTCAAAAATAAATTAGACTAGTGAAAGCACTAGTGGATTACTTGGCAAGTTTATACACGTATTTTTGAAAAACACGTTGCAGCACGTCCAAGCGAATATTTGCTTTCAGTTCGTCTAGAGTGTGTAGATTGTTGGCATACACCCGACCTTTTAAATAGCTCACAGGAAATAATTCTAGTGAAATTCTAGTCTATAGACTTAGAAAACTATAGGTTAAGTTACTGGATGTTTTTTCATGTCACAGTGGAAGATTTATTTGAACCTAGGATCACGTTCTTAAGAAAAGAGTCTATGATATTAAAAATTTTTTGTGCCAGTAATACTGATGTTTGTTTGTTATGATTGATTGGCCTTCGTCTGAACTCAATTGTCTCCATATGAAGACATTGTTATATTTCATATATAGATACTAGTCGAACATATTTTGAGATCTTATTTTTGATATATTTGATCACAGAAGTTGGATTTTGTTTGAAACTTACTAAGACTGATAGACATTTTATGGAGACTGAAAATCTGTAGACATAATTTTAAATCTGACCTCGACCTTAATTTTTTGAAACTTTTATTGTTTAAGGAGTTTAATGATTCTATTTTAGCAGCATGCATCATAGTACTAGTGTGGCTTGTTTATGAGTTGTGAATATGTTATGAAGACGCATATAAGCAGAATCTATCGTCTATAATTGTTGCGAGCATATAAATGATTTTACATGAATCTGAGCCCAGATAACATTATGAGGATAATAGATTTCATTACCATAGTTATTTTTTTTTGCTTTATGGGTACAATGATTACACTTTGTAATGACCTTTGACTGATCGTATATGAACCATCCGTGTGATTGACCACTACTAGGTTATCGTTATAACTTACAAAATTTGTTTCCCAGGATATGGATAACCATTTTTATGATGTTGTTTGGTACTTCTTTTGAAATCATATGATGCTAAAGAAAAATAGAATTATTTTTTCTTGTCTTCCTCAAATGACCCATTGACTTCTAATATAAACTCACATAGTTACATGATATATTTTTGCTTGACTCAAATTAGGATTCCCTTGCCACCTAGTTGATTGCAACACGTCTTATATGTAAAATTTATTTCTAGTATTGGTAGAACGCTTGGCCATATTTTGGGAAATAGATCACCCTCTTTGCAGCCTGTTCGAAGCAGACATTGGACCACTTATCTCCAAACGCCCTCACGGTAAAGACGACCCCACCACAAGGACTGATACATCTCCAGGCCTCTTGGCGCCATCAACTGTTACAACCATTCTACGAAAGTTGCCACCAGACAGATTCCAAGTTGGTTTCGCTACCAGCCAATTTCTTAGAGCAGGATAACCAGACGGTTATAGGAACTCATGACATTGGAACTGACCATTTATTCTTCTTCCCCTCAACTCGGTAAGAAGGTAATAGTGAACAGTAACAAATGAACCAGTAACAGTTCGTTAATAAGTGTGTACAACAGATTAGTGAACATTAAACTCGGCAGACTTATGTGGTGTAAAATGGATGGACCTGATAGTGATGTAAAATTATGACAAGTGCATTTAGAATTCTTGGTTACGTTACTGCTTATTACTAAATTTTTTCCAAAAATTCTACTTAAGTCCTAATGTAGGCAACAAAAGATCGAAATCAATAAAGTTGTCACATTTTTTTATTGATCAAGTTACTCGTTTTACAGTGTCTATGTTACATTTTAAAGACTATATTTTGTTGAACAATCGCGGAAAGTAACAAAGAACTGTTTTATCTTATATTTTTGAAAATCTTATTCATTATTATTTTTTAACTGGAACTTTGTATTCTATCTAATATTTACTATACTCATTATGAGTCCCGTCTTTAGTAACGTTTATGTTATCCATATGTATAGTGAAAATTGAATACCTTTAAGGTGCTAAGTAATTATTTTAAGTATTATATATTGCAAGCTCATTTACTCTTGTTTGATAACTATTTTGCAAGTCACATATTAACCATTATACAGGGTGTTTCAAAATTATGTACATTAAATTTAGTGACATATTTTTCAGGTCAAAAGAAGACGAAAATGTTCTATAGCACTTTGTCTGGAAACAATTTGTTTATGCGATACAGCCAACTAAACCCAGGAATTTTTCAAAGTGCCTGCCACCAGCTCGCACGCAGGCTTTGGCTTGTTGTATCCATTAGCAAAATCGTTGTCGGTACGGACAGTGCCTGAACCAGTTGCAGGTGGTATGGATGCAAAAGCTGATGGTGAAGAATGCACCAAACAGATGAGTGATGAATGTGTACCATGGAAGAAATACGACAGGTGCTTTTCTGCGGTTCATCATGTATGATGTCAATAATCACATCCTCCTCATCCGGAAAATGTGCCACAGGCCGCTCTTGTCCTGTTTGACGGCCAAAGGAACCACGCTCCCTCAAATGTCTGTCGACAGAAACAAATGTTCGGTTATTTGGCAAACGTCTATTCGGAAAGCGTTCTTGGTAGAGTCTTCTTACTTCCACAGCATTTCCGTCCGCAAGACCAAACATTAGGTGCATATCAGTGTATTCTACACTGGAATACGTGTGCATGACTTACTTTTTTTACATAAATCGTAATGCGTATGTCAAAGCACGCAAACGTTCTGAAATTGATATTCCTAGTGGATGTACAGTAGTGAAACTACAGTAATGGAAACAACCGTACACAACTAATGGAACACCCCTAAAGTAGGTTTAAATAGAACAAACCACTTAATCTAGTGTTGAGTTGAAATGCTGGAACTGCTAAAATATCGTCCGCTAACTACCGTGCTTCCTTACTGTATGATATTGGATTACACGCAAACAAATCGTTTCCAGACAAAGTGCCATAGAACATTTTCGTCTTCTTTTGACCTGAAGAATATGTCACTAAATTTATTGTACATAATTTTGAAACACCCTGTATATACAGTAGTAAGATAGTATTCATCATGGTCCAAAAGTAATCATTCTGAAGCAGAAGCAAGCTGAAGACAACGAGGAATTGGGAAAAAATGGTTTCAGAGGAAATCCATTTCTTAGAGAATGGGGGTATTGTGATTTTCCAGTTTATAATGATGCTTATTCAAATGAGAATGGAATTCTGAATATTAATTTATTCCTTTCTCTGCTTATTACCACCATTGATTTGTTTATTTGAACATTAATGAACTAAAGACGAGTTACAGAGGAGAATTTATCCCTCTTTTATTAAATTTCTGGAATTGGATAAATAGTTTTGTTGGAAGTTAGATTCTTTTTTTTTGTCTGAAGAAATGTCTCCCTCTCTTTTCAAGTTTGTTTATTTTCTGAGCTTGGAAGGCTCTTAGCTTTCATCCCTTTTTTCTGAAAAACGATGATGGGTCCTGTGGGATAAGCTATTAGGGATTATCACTTCTATTTGAGGCAGCTAGAACCGTTTTGTAAATCACCACTGTTGGCAGGAAGTGAGCCAGCTTATAAAGTAGAAAAAAATCGTGGGGGTGAGATACAATACACCCAAGGAGAAAAGTTTACCCCCAACGACAATTAAGAACAGCAGAAGGCAGGCTAATGGCCTCTGCCCTACAACACCCGCACATGTGAGACGTTTGCAGGTGGTTGCGGGACGAATTGGCACCTAATTCAAGAGTCCAGAAACAAGTTTTTAGATTCAATTTTGACCTTTTCTCTGACCCCTAGATTTCGGACCTCTGACGTCATAATCAAAAGCCTTGGTAACATCATAATCGCTACTAAACCCCTTCTTTAATGAGGAACTTATCTGGCACTGTCCAGAATACCAGCAGCTTTCTCTAATTCTAGCCCTCTCATGTGCGGGCATACCAAAGTGTAAGTGGCGGGGGTGGATCTTTGTTATCCGACTAGTAGCAACAGTTTTGCTCCCTGTGTCCAACTTACCCGGCGTCTGTCATGAAGGGAACATCAAAACTCATTTAGTTTTAAATTTTACAATTCTTTTATTCAATTTTTGAGGCACAGAAGTTATAGCTTTAATTTTGCTCGACAACCAAGGCTTTTTAATTATTGATAGCATATAGTTGCGACCCAACTTAAATAATGACAGTTACCCTGTAAAATTCAGTTAGTAATGTCCTAAAAATGACGCGATCATGTTCGAAGATTCCCATTTGAGCCACAAACATCGGCAGAAGATCAGCGAGCCCAAATCCCATAGAAGCAAGACCATTTGATCTGTCAAAGGAATATGTATGATCTATATTTTCCCTTTGGTCATGAAAAAGCGTTTTCTTTTTTGTAAAATCCCATTAGTTACACTTGGTTAATTATACTATGGTTCAGATTCATCTTTACCGTATCCTAATCAAATTAGTGAAGCTAATAGTGCAAACTCATACTTTAATCTTCATTTCTATTTTCATTTTATTTTTTATCATGAATAAATGTCATTGTTATTTTTAATCAAATAACTTGAGTCCCTCATTCTATTCTCGCCCTTCTTGGCACGGACTTGTATGAAAGAATTACTATGTTAGATCTGGTATTGGATTTAAATATTAATTGGTATTTCGTTAATTAACATTTTTCCGATAGTAATCGGATGGCGCAGTCGTTTTTCAAATATTATATGCTGAAAAGCATATATTGGTTTCGCTATGTTTGTGTGTTTGTCTTTCTGTCCGTATGTCCGTCTCTATGTCCGACGATTACTCGAGGATGCATTAACATTTTCTAATTCTGTTTTCGCTCTTCGATAGAGACACTTTTTCGGCTCATCTGATTAGTTTGTAATTGAAATCTGTCTAACGGTCACATGACTATGGAGACCCAAACCCCCCTATTAAATTCTTATTTGGAAATATAAGGAATTTAATATGTCATTCAAACAGGAATGATGAGCGCAAATCGAATATGACATTCTTTTCGATTTTCAAAATGCTAGTCCAAAAAAATGACCCCCAAAAAGTACTTCAATGATCGACTAATACGAGCTTTAGCTAAGGCTTTATACAGGGTATGCCAAAAGAAGTGCGACGGTCAAATATTTCGTGAAATTTACATCGGGTCGGAAAACTGAAAAACACGTGTTCAATATTTTCTAAAAATTTATCGAATGACACTAAACACGACCCCCCACTCCCGGGGTTGGAGCAGGGGGAAACTTTGAAATCTTCAATAGAAACCCCCATTTTTTACTGCAGATTCAGATTCTATGTGAAAAAGTGAACAAGTTTTAGCTGAAAATTATTTTTGATTCGCGATAGATGGCGCTGTAAACGCAGAAAAACAAATACAGATCAGAAGTCTGCAAACGGTCAAATTTCTCGGGACATACGCTTCGGAACACAAAATTGGTATATTTGAAAAGGCTATCTAATGATACAGTATGACAGTCGACCAATTGATGGCGTTCTCATTGCAAAAACAATTCTTTCTTGCAAGTGAAAGTATTTCTGCAGCTAATATGAGGTTAACATCTTCCGTTGATTTTGTATCTGACGTTAGTAAAAAACTACGTTTAGCACAACCCAGGAACAACGATGTAGACGTAGTAGTTTTTTCTTCCCTTCGGGGTGCTTGTTTTTAGTGAATCTCCTTGCCTCTCACTTATCGGGGTACTTGTTTCAGGTGAGTCCCCTTGCCTCTCACGATTGGCGCCAATAACTTTATTGTAGTAAATGCTCAATCTGTGCACTGTTTATTTCCTGGCAGTAAGCTAATCGACGGTAAACAGATTCTATAGAATTGTTTAAGTATTCTGCAGGTATTTGGGCAGCTACATCAATTATTCTCTGACGCAATTCGTCTAAATTTTGGAGTATCATTTCGTAAAACCGATTTTATAAAAAACCCTACAAGAAACAATCAAGTGGAGTTAAATCTGGTGACCTGCCAGGCCATTCGATCGGACCTCTTCATCCAATCCAATGATCAGGAATATGTTCACCTAAATAGTTATGAATGTTCCGTCCGCAATAAGGTGCAGCACCATCTTGCTGAAACCAAACATGCTCCAAATTATTGCCAGCAATCTCCCTTATTGCTGGAATTATTTTATTTCGAAGCATGTTTTCATACCTTTGAGCAGTAAGATTACCATCGCTAAAGAATGGCCCAATCAAATGATTATTTATTATTCCAGCCCAAACGTTTATTTTCTGTGGATATTGGGTTTTGCTCTCTCGCATCCAATGAGGATTCTCGTCAGCCCAATACCTACAATTATGCCGATTACGAGTACCATTCAATTGAAATGTTGCTTCATCTGAGAATACAATGTTGTAAAGAAAGTCTGGATATTGATCTATTATAAGCATCATGTCCTCACAAAATTCCAAACATCGATAGGGATCATCTTCATTTATCCCATGAACAAGTGTCATTTTGTAAGGATGCAATTTATTACTTTTCAAAATCCTGTGGACTGAAGATGTACCAATTTCTTGAGCTTGGACAGTTCTACGAAGACTACTGTGAGGATTTTTCGTAAATGATAATAAAACATTAAACGCTTCTTGTTAGTTTGTTGTTGACCTTGGTCTTCCTAATTTAGCTCATCTTTCACAGAGCCTGTAGCTTCAAATCTTTTAAACGCTCTCTCCACAGTTGATTTGGAGATAGGATCCATTTCAATTCAAAAAGTATCATTGAAAATATCTCTTGCATCCGAGTATGACCTTTTCCTATCACCCCAGCCAACCATCATCAGTAATGATATTCTTTCTTCTTCATTAAGATGAGCCATTCTGAAAGAAAAAACATTTTTACAAGTCAAATTTTTCTTTACAGATGTAGATTCATCTGCTTGAATCAACTTAAACCGTTGAACTAATGTGTCATTTAAAAAGTACCTACCAAATGAATGAAGCACAAAAAACCACCACAAAAATAGTCCATGTCACAAAGTATTGTGAGCAGGTGCGAGCGCGATCGCAGAATTGCCAAGGGAGCGTCTGCTTGTAAGTCTCCGCCTCAGGCGTCATCTGTTGACAGTGCCGATATTAATACGTTTATTAATATTTCGAGTGAGTGTATTCAGCGTAGTACTGTCAACAGATGGCGGCCTAAAAGACCAAGTTCCGGAAGAGATGGGGATTTCCGCGAGAGCGCGATTTTTGAGAGGCGGACGCGAGAGAAAGGTTTTTCAGGGAGAAAGCACAAGCCAGCGGACCAAGCAATACGAGGAAAAGGTCCTCCAGACATCGAGTGTGAGCTTTCGGACATTGAGGGCTCTAAAGACGCTGATCCGGGGAATGCCGTTCTCATCGGTAAAACCGACGGCTCTCCCCGCGACTTCAACTCGAACGTCGGGGCCGACTCCGAGCCCGAAAGCAAGAGTGTTGCAAATGCGCTATTTCCTGCCTCTGGTATAATTAACTGTGACTGTTGCTATTTATTTTGGACAGCTTCTTCAACTCAACCCGACCGGCTGGCGCGAGGGGAGCTTCTCGTGCCCAGCCACAGAAAAGTCATATCCCTCCGTGCATCCTACGTTCAAGAGAAGCCTCATTTGTTGTGTTCATCGTAGGACGAAGCGTACCTGGCTACATTGGCGACAGAGTTTCGTCGGCGGTGCATCTGGCAAATTGTGAAACCTCCGTCGCAGGTCATCGTTTCCAACCTGGTGTTCGTATCGGGCTTCCCCAGTTCGTCGCCGACCAAGTCCACAACGTGGGACGAGGACCCGGCCCAGCAAGTACGAGTCTTCGGGACCTTAATCGCCCCGTGGGGCTTAACGGCGTACCTTGACGAGGATTTAGGCGCCTGCTCTAACAGTCGAAGGTAAGCTGGCTCTCGTGTTTCTTTTATCTCTTGAATTACTTTTCTCCCAAGCTTTCTGACGCGTCACGTCCTCTCGTGCTGCGTTTTCTTTTGGTTTTGCGCTCAACCTTTTGTCGCTAAGTTTCTGTTTTCTTTGCTTATTTTGCAGGTTCAGCGTTAGCTGGCCTCCCAACGAACGTGGTGCGACCCCGCCATAGTTGCAAGAGATTGCACCGTACGGGCCCCTCGTTTTCAAACCGTAAATCAGTCCAGGAAGGCCGGGCTCTAAGTAGGTCCGGTATCCTTCCGCTCCTTTAATGCGCGTTATGCGCTTACGCCCGGTTATCTCTTTGTCAGATAACTTAATAAGTGGCATTAATTCATTTGCTGGCTATAGCCCGTTTTGAGGTAGAGCTACCGGCAGAAGCTCAGGAACTTTTCTTTTTTTTGTTTCATTCAAATTGTAAGGAGGTATTCCCTCCGTTTTAGGGATGATTCCTCGTGTTAGAGGACGCCCAATTCTTTTTTTGTTACATTGCATTTATCATTATGTAACTCTTGTCGTTTCTTTTAAAAAACCTATCAAAATAATATGACTACATTGCTACCTATTTTATTCACTTAGTTTACTGCCACTGCGTAGTTATTTTACACGTGACAGCTTTGTAGCCATATTATTTTTTGACCCCCATTTTGGAAGCAGAGCGTTTCGTTCTTATCGGCTATTTTCCTGCTTACGTCATTAGTAGCGAGCATTGTATTTTTTTTTCTCTCCCTTCAACTCTGGGTTTATCGGCGTCTGGCACGTTCATTGTGTTGTGTACGTGATTTATTCACGGCGGGCGAGACATAAGTCCGCGCTCGGCGGTCTCCGCGCGCGTCATCCTATTTTTTTTGTTTGAGTAGAAATTGGAAAAATCCTATAGTTACATTTATATATACATATATGTAATATTTTTTCCCCCCCTAAGGGTTACTGCTCTCCTCCCTCTTAAGTATTCGTTATTAAAAGGAGGGCACGACGCTTTCTTGTGTTGCGTCGAGTTTTGGTTACTAGAAGAAAAAAAAAGAAAACGAAAAAGGAAACAAGTAGCCTTACTGAAACACTACGTTTTTGTTTTTTTGTTTTTTGTACAGACGGGGTCTGTTAGTAGTTTTTGGCTTATCAAGTGTGCGTTTCTAGTCTTGGCGCTTTGTAGCCATATTATTTTTTGACCCCCATTTAACACAATTATTGGCGTAGTGTTTTCTAAGAACGGTTTGGTCGTTCTTATAATCGAGCGCTTGGAGTTTAGGTATTTTTTTTTTTTAAGCACGTTTACTCTGCTAGTCTTGTATTCATTTTCAGATTGGCAGGATGGACGGACAATTTCAGATGCCGCCGCATTTCGGCTTGCTTATCCAAGCAGTGTCGCAGTTAAATCAGTCACCTTACCAGTCTACAGTCAATAACCTACAGTTCCCCTATTTTACGGGTGAACCGAAGGAAGACCCTGAGGCCTTCCTCAAACAGTTTGAGTTGGTCGCTTCATGCAAAAATATGCCGTTAGATTTGGCCGTCCAAGTCTTTCCAGCCTATCTAACGAAAGCGGCAGCCAATTGGATATCGGCAGTTTTACCGGCCCAGCAACCTCTAACCTGGCAGTGGTTCTCCCAATTATTGCTAAGTGCTTTTGCAGGAGGACAAACGCAACAAACGCGACGCACGGAATTAAATAGGCTAAGGCTTAAAGGTAATAAGATGAACGAATTCATTACAAAATTTCGGTACTTAGTTAACGGACTAACTGACTCGACTCGCTCCGAGCAACTATATTTCCTTATCCAGGCTCTCCCGGAACATTTAGCAGCTCAGCTTCGTATGAAGAGCGAGTTGTCTGTAGAAGAAGCGATAATATTTGTAGAAACCTGGTATAAAGCCCACGAAACTGCAGAGGTACCTAAATTTGAGCCTATGCAGTTTGACGCTTTGGAAGCCAGTATGAGTAAGGCCCAAGGGGCCAAACGGAAAAATAAAAATGTCAAGTGCTATCGTTGCGGCCGTATTGGTCATATGATTCGAGAGTGCAAAGTTAAAAATATTAACCCCAAAAGAAATTCTCAAGTTAATATCATTAACAAAACAACGGGCAAGGAGCTTTGTGTAGTTAAGGTCGTCATAAAGGGGCGTGAGTGCAAGGCATTGGTTGACACTGGCGCCATTGAAAACTATGTTGACGAAAAGCTGGCACGGCAGCAAAAGCTAAAGTTATCTGATATTGCCCATCAGAATAAATCAGCAACGAGCGCTATGGGAGACGCCACGCCCATTAAAAAGACTGCGTCCTATGTGCCTATATCCAGTGGCAAATACCAAGCCAAACTGAACTTTAACGTCATCCCCATGCAGAACTATCAGCTAATATTGGGGATGCAGTGGATCAAGGCTAATCATATTATTTGTGACTGGAATTCGATGAGGTGTGCAGTTGTGAGCAGAGGGAAGAAGATTTGGCTTCCACAATGGCAACAGGACGATCTTAATCTGATATCCTCCACCGAACTCTGCCACATTCTGCTTCAGCAGCCTCAGGTACCCGTTTACGCTATCTTTGTTAAGACCAAAGAAAATAAAGAAAGGTCTGCTAATGAATCTCATTCTTCTTTCCAGCAGCTACTCACGGAATTCCAGAATCTCTTTCGTGAAGAGCTCCCTACTGGGCTGCCACCTAGGCGAGGAACTCAACACGAGATTCCTCTCGAGCAGTCGTTCACCCCATTTAATTCGCCACTATATCCTCTATCTAAGGACGAGGAATAAGAATTGGAAAAGACTATCAATCAATTGTTGGGTAAGCGCCTTATCAAACCCTCCACTTCCTCGTTTGCGTCACCCGTCCTTTTTGTTGTTAAGAAGGATGGGAGTTTGCGTATGTGCATAGATTATCGTAAGTTAAATAAAATGACTCACGGTAACAACTATGCCATACCGCGTACGAATGCCCTCTTTGATCATTTAAAAGGGGCCAAGTACTTTACGAAATTAGATGTGCTTCAGGCATATCACCAAATTAGGGTGAAGCCTCCCACGTACGCTATACGGCTTTTAAAACCCCGATCGGCTCCTTTGAGTTCAAAGTCATGCCATTTGGGCTCAAGGGAGCTGCATCGACTTTCACCAAAGCCATGAATGAGGCGTTATGGGGTTTATTAAATAAACAGGCCATCGTTTATTTCGATGACGTCCTAGTATTTGGCCGCACGTTAAAAGAGCTGTATAAAAGAACACGACGGGTTCTACAGCGCTTGCAACAGCACCGATTCTTTTTAAAAAAAGACAAATGCGTATTCGGAGTTAAAGAAGTAAATTACTTAGGTTTTACTTTCTCCGAACGCGGTAAAGGTTGTGAGAAACGGCTAGTGTGAGCCATTAGCGAATGGCCTCGTCCCAAAGACACGAGGCAACTTCGCGCCTTTTTAGGGACGGCGCAGTTTTACCGGTCCTTTATAGAGGGATATGCGCAGATATCGGCGCCCCTATTTGAACTGCTTCGTAAGGATATACGTTTCTATTGGGGGCCCCAGCAGCGCAAAGCGTTTCATAACCTCAAGCAAAAATTTATGCAGCCTCCTATACTGAAAATTTTTGACTCCAACAAAGCCCTTCATATACTGTGCAACGCGTCTGATGAAGCCATAGGGGCCGTTGCTATGCAGCAGTATGGTAATAAATTGTTACCCATCGCCTATGAGTCAAGGCGCTTTAGGCCCGAAGAACGGCACCACTCGACTTACGCCAAGGAGCTTTTGGCGGTGGCTCATGTGGCGCGTTGTTGGAGACAATATTTGCAACAGGTGCCGACAACCATCTACAGTGACAATCAAGCTGTATGTTTATACTGGAATTCGATGTGGTGCTCAAATATGTCAAGGCAGCTGACAATGTCGTAGCAGATGCTCTTTCGCGGTACTTTCCAGCTCTGAAAGCCAGAGAAACTGACAATGTAGTATCGCAGGTTAAACAGCGATCGGCTGGCGCGAGCATGTCACAAAGTATTGTAAGCAGGTGCGAGCGCGATCGCAGAGTTGCCAAGGGAGCGTCTGCTTGTAAGTCTCCGCCTCAGGCGTCATCTGTTGACAGTGCCGATATTAATACGTTTATTAATATTTCGAGTGAGTGTATTCGGCGTAGTACTGTCAACAGACTAAAAGTTCCAGAAAGAGGTGGGGATTTGCGCAAGAGCGCGATTTTTGAGAGGCGGACGCGAGAGAAAAGTTTTTCAGGGAGAAAGCACGAGCCAGCGGACCAAGCAATACGAGGAAAAGGTCCTCCTGACATCGAGTGTGAGCTTTTGGACATTGAGGGCTCTAAGGACGCTGACCCGGGGAATGCCGTTCTCATCGGTAAAACCGACGGCTCTCCCCGCGACTTCAACTCGAACGTCGGGGCCGACTCCGAGCCCGAAAGCAAGAGTGTTGCAAATGCGCTATTTCCTGCCTCTGGTATAATTAACTCTGACTGTTGCTATTTATTTTGGACAGCTTCTTCAACTCAACCCGACCGGCTGGCGCGAGGGGAGCTTCTCGTGCCCAGCCACAGAAAAGTCATATCCCTCCGTGCATCCTACGTTCAAGAGAAGCCTCATTTGTTGTGTTCGTCGTGGGACGAAGCGTACCTGGCTACATTGGCGACAGAGTTTCGTCGGCGGTGCGTCTGGCAAATTCTGAAACCTCCGTCGCAGGTCATCGTTTCCAACCTGGTGTTCGTATCGGGCTTCCCCAGTTCGTCGCTGACCAAGTCCGCAACGTGGGACGAGGACCCGGCCCAGCAAGTACGAGTCTTCGGGACCTTAATCGCCCCGTGGGGCTTAACGGCGTACCTTGACGAGGACTTAGGCGCCTGCTATAACAGTCGAAGGTAAGCTGGCTCTCGTGTTTCTTTTATCTCTTGAATTAATTTTCTCCCAAGCTTTCTGACGCGTCACGTCCTCTCGTGCTGCGTTTTCTTTTGGTTTTGCGCTCAACCTTTTGTCGCTAAGTTTCTGTTTTCTTTGCTTATTTTGCAGGTTCAGCGTTAGCTGGCCTCCCAACGATCGTGGTGCGACCCCGCCATAGTTGCAAGAGATTGCACCGTACGGGCCCCTCGTTTTCAAACCGTAAATCAGTCCAGGAAGGCCGGGCTCTAAGTAGGTCCGGTATCCTTCCGCTCCTTTAATGCGCGTTATTCGCTTACGCCCGGTTATCTCTTTGTCAGATAACCTAATAAGTGGCATTAATTCATTTGCCAGCTATAACCCGTTTTGAGGTAGAGCTACCGGCAGAAGCTCAGGAACTTTTCTTTTTTTTGTTTCATTCAAATTGTAAGGAGGTATTCCCTCCGTTTTAGGGATGATTCCTCGTGTTAGAGGACGCCCAATTCTTTTTTTGTTACATTGCATTTATCATTATGTAACTCTTGGCGTTTCTTTTAATAAACCTATCAAAATAATATGACTACATTGCTACCTATTTTATTCACTTAGTTTACTGCCACTGCGTAGTTATTTTACACGTGACAGTCCACTTTTTGTTTACGTATTTATCAATAAAGAAAAGAATTTGTTTACAAGCAGAAAGCATAAGAAAGAGTAATTCGAAGGATTTGTTTATGTTAATTTAAATGATGATATTTGCATTTTGTAAAATGAAAATACGTAATAACATTGTTAGATTTCTTTTCACAAATCTTATTTTCCGTGATAACAAAACTATCCATCAAGAATTAAACAATGTTACAATATTGCATTAAAAAACTGTAATGAATATGTTAATTATTCTAATTGTTTTAAATATTTTCATTGAAAAAATTGAATTTCACTTAATAATACCCCTGCGGGGTGGGTGCATATGGAAATTTTTATGATACTGAATACAGTTTTACACGTAGAACCTGAATCTGCAATAAAAAATGGGGGTTTCCATTTAAGATTTCAAAGTTGCCCCCCGCTCCACCGGGAGTGGGGGTGGGGGGTTGTGTTTGGTGTCATTCGATAGATTTTTGAAAAATATTGAACTCGTGTTTTTCAGTTTTTCGATCCGATGTAAATTTCGCGTTATATTCGACCGTCCCTCTTCTTTTAGCACATCCTGTATAAGATTACAAGCTTAATCAGTACCTTTTTGTGCCCAGCCAGCCATCTTTTGCACCAAAAAGTTGAAATAGAAGAACTTCCTGCGATATATCAACTTTTGATGAGCTGTCGCGGACCCCTTCAAGCACGTGCACTAATATTAAGAATATGAACATAGGGCATTTAATATATCAATCGATTCATACCGACGAGTCATAAGTGATACTTTTTGGTTAACACTTAAGCATTGTCGATGGCAGCTTTGAGCACTTGCTCATTTCATTTTAAAATTCAGTGCTGTTAGGCCTATAGTATAATGTGACTAATTAATGTTAAGGCGATTGTTAAAAATGGCTCATTAATATTATGCCTATAATTGAAATGACTATATAATATTAGGCCTATTGTTAACAATGGGTAATTAATGTTAGGCAAATTGTTAAAATGGCTCATTAATGTTAGGCCTATAGTTAAAATGACTATATAATGTTAGGCCCATTGTTAAAAATAGCTTAATAAAAATGGCTAATTAAAGTTAGGCCTTGATTTAAAATATGTAAATTGACATGCTATTTAGGCCATTATTTAAAATATGACTGTAATATTAAACAACAAATATTTATATTCTTTTCACCATATATGAAAATCGTTTTACGAGTTATATCCTTCTTTGGTAATGGTAATGAAGATAAAGTAAACCGGACCCTTACAAATCGGATAAGTCGCGGGCATTGGCTGGACTCCGTTTTTGTTTAATGTTTTAGATTGTTTGTTTTTTTTCTAACAATTGATACCAAGTAGATAACTTTTTCTTTTCATTTATTACTTTCACACCCTATAAGCTAAGGAAAACCACACTTGAAATTTACTCGTATACTTCCAATGAGATAAAACATTTCTGGATTTGTCCCGTTTCGGTCTTTCTAAATTAACAATTATTATAATTGGCATATATAAGTATTGCTGGCTCTTTGTCTTTTGCATATTTACATATCGTTGTTGGTTTTGTAATTCGCTCTGCCCTGTGTAGATTTGTCAAGAATGAATATATTGTTACTTTCTGTTCTTCTTTTAAGCATTATTGACATCGGCATGCGCATGTAAAATCGCCGTACAATTGCTGAAGTGCTCATAAATTTACATTAGAGCATCGTTTTTGCGTTTACGTGATGCTCATAATCTGTGTTATTAGGTAACGGAATAATGGAGCTACTTATTAGGAGCTTTAGCATAAAAGCTACTTAAAAGAATGCGCCCTTGATCTGTAATTTTTCCAGCCATCCGTCCGCCGTTTGCACGATAACTTGAAAACGGATTAACTTTTTCAAATTCTGTTTTCAGTAATATGACCATCAAAGTCTTAGCTCGGCCATGTCAAATTTTTGGAATTTTTCGTGGACCCCTTCAAGTCGAATTCACATGCTAAAACAGTGAGTGTAAAGCATACAAAGAGAATGGCATGTCATATAACAATCGATCTGTCAAGGAGGAATATATATTTATTTTCTGTTCTTCTTTTAAGCATTACTGACATCAGCGCGCGCAGAAGAAATTGCTTTGTCGACGCACAATTGCTCAAGTGCTCATAATCTATTTATTAAAAAACGGAAGAATGGAGTTACTTATTGGTTTTATATCATCAGTCCGTCCCCTTCATAATTTCTACATTTTGTGAGGTAGAAGGTTGAAATTCGGAATGTATCTTACTATTTAGTTTGGTTTTATTGGGTAGACTGGGGTCGGAATTATGGGGTAGGATTGAGAGGGCAACATATCTAAGTTACTTAGGTACGTCCAGATTCCTCTCTAGGCAAGATCTACAATTGGACGTTTAGGCCCAATTGTTCTAGTGCGGTCGGATTTGCGGAGATGGCAGTCACTTGATCCTTAGAACTATAGCAACAACATATGGCATGTGATATAGCCTATCATACGTTCGGAAATGATAAGAAAGGAAAGAAGATACGAGGTTTTTACATTTTCTACATATTAGGTTCGAAAAAATCAATTTTTTCATTAAAAAACTTCGGAGAGGTAAAAAGTGCAGATAAAGGGGTAAAAAAAAAAGAGGAGTTTCTCCTAAAGGGGGGGGGGGGAAGTAATTTCTTTTTAATAAATGCATAAATATATTTCTGCTTCACTGTTAAAGTTCCTCCATGGAATGTTTACAAGATTTTATTATTTTATACAATGGTCGGCGTTCATTATGGCTGCATCAGGACCATGTTTAAGTGGCCACAATAACCTGTGACTGTTTTAATCGAGCTTATCAAAAGTACTTAATTTTTATCCAGCAAGTCAAGCATATGTTTTATTTACATATTGATAAGTTTGTTTGCCTAAAAAATCATTTATACACCTACAGTACAGTAACTTGTAAAATATCTTAAGTTTAAAAATAATCTTAGAAGGGGAAGTATAGAAACTTGCTTATACATTTGTACACAAGAAAATAATTTTATTACTGGAGATTTAATGCTTATCTGAAACTAATTGTAGTAAATGTGTTTCATTAGAGTTAAAAGTACACTAATAAATTTAGTTTATAATTTTTGATGAGATATTTGTGGAAAAACTTGCAACCGAACATTAATGTGTGCAGCCACTCTAAATTGTCTCTGCAGCAGTTTTGTGAAACTGTGGCACTGCTGCAGTTTTGGCTCCAATTACAAGAATTGTTTTGCAGTTCGGGTTGTTGGTTTAATATGATTTTAAAGATATTGTAGAACAAATATTATTTATTTTATCTTTTTTTTTACAGATATTCTTTATTTTTTTATATACAGTACATCCAGAAAAAATAGACTCAACCCTGAAATTTGCATAATATGTAAACAGAAGCAGAAATAAGTTCATTATGATTAAGAAACGCGTTCTAAATATGTTAATATTTATTTTTAACAACTGTCTAAGAATAATGTACGTAGAACCGTTTATTCCAATTAAACATTAATTTTATTTTGTGAAACCCAAATAATTTCGTTCCGTTTATCGGATAGGCTGTTGTTCAGGGGTGAATCTATTTATTTTGGACGCACTGTATACTTAAAAAAATTGTTAATGAAATTAAGTATTTTTAAAAATACCTGGAATAAAGAAAATCAAATGGATGCATAATCACAGAACTCTCATAAACATGAATATAGTACACATAATATTTCTTTAAATTTATAATTGATTTATTAAAAAGAAATGAACAGAGCTTTGGTAAGACTCTGGGGAAAAAAGTGAATTTTTGGGGAAAAGAGGCTTAGAAGACGTCTGATATACAAGGTCTTATAGAGGAAGGATGGAAGAAAAATGTAGGGAGGGAAAGCCAAAGACACTCAAAAAAATTATAGAAAGCCCCGTGATAAATTAGGGAATAATTGGAGGGACAGGGGAGTGGTGGGAAAAATAATGAAAGAAAGTTGCCTTTGCGAAGGTTAATTCCATTATAGGTTAGAAATTCCAAATGAGAAAAGGGCTCGAATTGCTTTCTTCCTTTTTTGTTGTGGAAGTTGTTATGAAGAATATAATGACTAATGTTCTGTAAGGAGTGGCCAAGGGAATCTATGGAAATCCTACGCCCAGAAATTTGCATACTTCTAATGATATATAACACTTCGGATTTGTCCCATTTCAATCATCCAAAATAATTATTTTAGTTAATGTAACTGACATACTTACGTGGCATATATAGGCTTTGCTGACTCTTTGTCTTTTGAATTAGAACAGATCGTGCTTGGTTTTGTAATTCTCTTTGTCCTGCAGTATCTTGAAATAAAGATCATTAAGCAGATCATTAGAGTTCGGATATGCTACTAATAATAAGAGATGCAAGATAGAAAATTCATAAACAATTCTTTAAGGTAGTAATTTAGATAACAAAAATGCACATTTTACTTATTTCATAAGCTTTATCAATGTGAAATAACATAATTAAGAACGGTTCATACGGCCAATTCCTTTACAGCTGAATTCTGCTGGTCCCAGTAGATCAGTTTTACCAGTAGCGATTTTTCAGGCAACATATGCATAGTGTGGGAAGCAGTAACTAAGTGTGTATTTGTTTAGAGATGAAGTTATGCCACGTTCACACAGGGCCGGCAAGGCAGCATCTATTGACGCACGCGCATTACACCCAAGGCCAGCAAGAAATAGGTCAAATCCAGTGCCACGACCGACAAATATGCGAGGCGGCAAAGTTGAAATCTGTTCAACTTTTCCCTATTGCGCTTTCATCGAGTTTAGCTTCATCCAATCATGGCCGGCTACTGTGTGACAAAACACCCTGGTACTCAAGCGAAGAATGCCTAGATGAGAGTAGCCACTCCCCATCCAGCAACGTGGCCTATCATTTAAGATACCTGAACTTCTCCCAGGATGATCGTCGGTGGTTTGGGGACCTCCTCAACATCTACTGGTTGCGCTCTGCAAAGGAAACTACAACTTTAAAATAACCATACATACACCATTAACGTTTAAACAGGGATTCTTTCATAACACAAATTCTCTTATACCATAAAAAATCCATCTACTAGTGCAGTAACCAACTATTAGTGTCCTTACCCCACATCACGTTAACTTATATATGTCAAAGTTAAATCTGAGGGGCCCTTTAAACTACGCACTAGCCCAATTAAAAACTATGCCACAGGGAAACACTAGCACTAGAATTACCTAACCACGTTTAAGGAATGTGGCTCTGGTGGCTCACCTATGTACCCCAGGACAAAGGAGGGATCCTTTACGCAATTCATTATGTGACTAATCAACCCGTCGAGGGAGGCAACGAATATGTGCTGCAGGACAGACTCCCGCGGGACTGCCCTCCTTATCCCGGCTTCAAATATTCCACTGGTCAATGCAAAATGCGTTGTGTGCCCCCTTTTTCTAATCAACAGGGAGAGGAGCACAGAAATCACTATAAGCCCGGCTCAGGAACGAAGCGTTCGCATGAATACTTGTACAAGTAACAAGTGGATGACCTTCCCCACGGCCTAACCCAACGGGTTCTCAAGCCTGCATCCTGGACAAAGGTCACGGATTACAGACGCAATTCCAACTATCTTCTCCAACTAAAACCAGCCACATACCCCGCAAGTCATCAAGAGATACATATATGTGTAAATGACAAACTTATCTTCAATCATTGCTGATAGTAGTCTATACACATAGGTTCATAAATCACCAATGTTCTATACAACCAATCTTTCTAACATCGTTACTGACTTGCAACACATCAGCAACAGCGGTCATGTGTATAATGGAACACACAGCACTAGCTAAAGGGCCAGCTCAGAAGACCAATAATCGAACGTCAAGAGGACACAAACGAGAGGGATCTTGAAGCGTGGAGAAACGAGCAGGGAAGAAATAAGATACTCACCGCTCATCGACGGATGGTAACACAACAGAAGGTAACTCTCTTGCCAAACCTCTACATGGGCCAGTGTCAATGGCTTGTTTCCATTCTCAACACACGGCTTCCTTTTGAGCCAGGCAAGGCCTCATCTATCATTGTATCACAAAAAATACTAAAAATGATTACTGTTAAAAGAAAGCATATACTTGGCATAACATACTTTCACGCAGCTAATATTAATCAAATTGTTCATCGTCCCACATGGCCAACAGATTTTGAACCAGTCTCCAAAAACCTATCATTCACCACATATGTCTTCTCATGGCGACCGACATGCCATCTCTCTTTCTGCAGGCAATCTCTCTTTTTCTTTCACAACAAAATTACTAATTAAAACAGCATAACTTTCCATAACAACCGCAAAAACAACAATGCACTGATGCTGTCGTTTTCTTCTAAAGCAACAATGGCCTTGCAAAAATAATACGACCTTCTCACTATCAAATACAACAATATCATTATATACAACAGAATTCTATTACTCACATTTTAAAACGTTAAAAAAATAAAACACCAGAACAATTCATTAAATTAATGTAGAGAGCAATTTCTCTTTTCTCAAAATTATTGGAGTTAATTGCTCACTGCACTGAGACGCATGCTTAAATAGAAGAAAAGAGCCCTACACATAAAACCCAATAAAATAAACATAAGCTGCTTCATCCATAAACACCTCCACCACACCCAACATTCACACTGACATAAAACAACATCACATTCTCATTCCACACGCAAGAAGCAAACAACAACACACAGCAAAGCCATTTTCTCCTACCAGGCGTACAAACCATACTGACATGAAATGTCACAACTGAAGCATGTTATCAAAAGAGTAATTGCTGAGCACAATTTTATAGTGAAATGGAATAAAGAAAATATGAGGGAGGCCATGGTCGGGCAGGCTTTCACTAAAACACAATCTCTGTAAAGATAGCCTTTTCCCTACCTGAGTACCCAACCGTGTACTTAAAATTCGTAGAGCTCTCATTCTTAATCTATTACCATTAAAAAAGCAAACATTGCAATCATGTTACTTATAAGACATCATATGGCATTCTAATTTAATGCTATGATGCAGGAACCTCAAATATTTTGAGCAGCAAAGCACCGAAATGTCATAAAGAAAACTGCTAAGGAAAGTCAAGATGGAGATGTGAAAAATGTAAAATTGTTTGGACTTTAAATAAATAAAAACTGCTGAATGTTTTTTTAATTGATTTGATTGTTCTAAACATTTTCATAAGAAAACAACGTTGTAGTTGAATGTTATTTATTGTAGTTATTCTTTACACACACTACGAAAGTACACAGGCGTGCATCATCAGATATGATCCTTTAGGAAGTAGCTATGGTTTTAAATTTTTGTCCTTAATCTACTTGAATCTATTTTATACAGATCTGAGAATTTCAAAATTTTTACTTGAATCAAAATTAATTCAGTAGGAAAGGGGCGACCATGCAACATCAGACACGAAGAGTCACTAGATGGGCAACCGTCAGTGATAGACAATCTTCACCCCCCCCCCCCCTGGCTGCTGCAACAATCTTTTTATATCATTAAATAGATATGTTTCACTAAATTTTATTCGAATAATTCAGTAGGAAATAAGCAAGTTTTAGAACAGAAACGTGATCAAGAACTTGGTTTTTGATTCCTTCGAATGGAAATATTTCCGTTCATGTTGGCGATCATGTTGGCGATTGGAAATATTGCCGATCATGTTGGCAAAATACAGAAAAAATAGGCACACCGAACAAATAATAATAAAAGTTGCATTATTTTTTTACTGTGTGTTATGTTTTAATTATGCTTTCTCAAAGATCTAGATAATAGTCTAGATAGCCTTGCAAAAAATATAATTACAGTTGAATTTCTTTTTAAGAAACTCCAAACGAAAAAAAAAACCCTCAGCAATAATGAAACGATTCGGAATTTCTAACTGTTCCAATTGACCTTTCAACAGTGATAACAAATTCTGAATTGCCTTAGATACAAAAAATTTCGGATACTACAAATTTCTATGGACGGTGAAGTTCGTCCAATATTTCACTGTAATAACATCAAAACCTTTTTATTTTGATTTTATTCATTATTTAATAATTATTTTGTTAATTATTATTTATTTATTTTTTATTTTTAATTAATAACTATTATTAATTGTGGATTAGAATATTTATAATGAGTATTGAGTATCCTCTTATCTGAATAAAGTGTAAATAAGATAACCACTATATTTCTCTTACTTTGCCACTTCTCTTGTGCCAGTCTAATTGGGTCCGCCTGCGTAGGCAGCAGAGATGGCAGGAGGGGGAAGACAAAAAAAAGACGCTTCGCCGCTTTACCACCTTGCCGGCCCAATATGAATGGGGCATTATTGAGACTGCATTTGTTTAGTCTCGTCAGATCGACTACTTCCTTTTGCTACTGCCAGTGACGCTATCGCAATTACGCTTTATCGCTCGACTAAAGTCGACAAGCTAATACTATCATCAGCTTCTGCGGGATTAGCATTAGTGAAGGCGATTGCTGTTTGGCCAATGTCAATATTACAAACAAAAGAAACATTTCAAACAGAACAGAAACTTCATAACAATAGGGTTTGGGATCATTTCAAAAACACAATTTAATGAAAATATTGCTATATTATTTAGTTATTTACTACGAGCATTAGAAGGCATACATCCCCGTTGTCGATTGCCCACTTGAAAGCAGTCAATCTCACGAAGTCGTGCAGAATCTGCCGTCTTTTTATTCAAAGAATAATGCTAATAGGCATGCATGGACCATCAATTCAACAACAAACTCACCTCCAACAGCTTTCCAAATCTCTTCAACGACAGGTTTATTTGACCACCGACCAGTCCTGACCTTAACCCATGTGACTACTTTCTGCATGTGTAGCTGTAAGGCAAAGTCGCGAATAGAAAATGTTCTTCTAAGAAGAAGAAAAGGATTTAGATGATAAGTTTTTCCTAAAATAAAAATAAGAAAACTATTTACAAGAAGAACGAATGAAAACTAAGAAGGAACTGTGGCGTGGAATTCCCTGTGTCTGAGGGAAAATGTGTTCAGCACAAACCCCCACACCATGGAAGAGGTCCGTCAGGCAATCACCAAATCTTGTGCACTGGTTGACAATGAGATGCGAGCCGCAGTGCTGCAAAACTTCACCCTCAGGCATCGTCGTGTTATACAGATGAATGGAGCAAACATTGAGCATGTTTTTAATGAGGTGTGAAAGTAATGTGTATTGTAAGATCTATATGACATTCCTATATGAAGGAATTGAATATACAATTGCCATTAACAATTAACAGGATTTTTTGATTAACTGAAAGACTCATCTTCACCTTAATGTGTTGCAGCATGAGTAGTTGTTAGGTAAGGTGCACAGATTGTTTATGTTAATTGAGCTGAGTTTATAATTCATTCGAATTTTTTGTGCAGCAATATGCGGTTGTAATGCCTAATCGCTGTATAGTATATCTGTAAAGTTAAATGTTATTAAATATAAGTTACTGTTAACACTGAATTGCTGTTTCTACATCGAGTACAACACAATATTTT
>JAHWFO010055425.1:111465-134792 GCA_023313115.1 Rhysida immarginata | reverse complement strand
ATCCTTGACAAAGCCAGGAATAAATGGCGAAACTAGTTGGAACTCCTGATGTCCCTCTGTTATACTGTAAGGCCACCACCTGTTTAATCAATAGGAACAGTATTATGATCCACCCTTCTACCGACAATATTTTAACATTTATGGTTGCAGAGGTTCGTCGTTAGTTCATTGCTATGTGAAACAAGCCTAACGAGAAAAATCTGGGTGACGGCAACAGTTTTGTATGTGCAAAAATAGACCCCCTGGATGCCAGCAAATATACGCTATGGAATCTTTGAATGACAGCGCTGCTGAAAGGAAAAAGACTATGAGATAATCACAAAAGATGAGCCAAAAGCAAGTGACTAAACTTTGGAAAGAATGGAGCAAGATAAACGATTAGGTATATGACTAATGAACAAGTTCTGGCCACATGAGGTATTTCTAACGCTAAAGAATTATGGGAATATCTTAAGACACGCCACGAGAGAGAAGCAAAAGACCAGAGTACTCAGCTAAAACTAGAACTCGCTAGACTGGAAAAGTGTGATCAGGAGACGACAATGAATGCCTAACACGTGTGCAAATGCTGACAAGAGATCTGACAGATTTGGGAACTTCCGTTGAAGAGTTTGAGCTGATTCAATTCATCATTGCAGGGCTGCCCCACCTTTACAGTGAAGTTACGATGATGATTGCACTGAACGCAGACACGTCTTATGAAGACATGAAGAACGTGCGAGCTCTACAGGTGAAAGAAGCAAGAAAAGGAATAAAGTGCCATATGTGCGGCAGACTGGGTCACATGGCACGAAATTGTTGGAGAAAGAAAAAGTATTCGTACGAGAAAGACAAAAGAGAAAACGAAAATGACAAAACGACCAGTTCACATTGGAAGAAGAATGGATTAAGAAGTAACCACAACACAGGTAAAGGAGAAGATAAAACAGTGGGTAATCGACAGAACGGTAGAGAACACTCAAATGCATTGAACGATCATGCTGCTACAAACTTGGAATAGCTCAACGAATGTGAAATTTCAAGATCCAGATATATTGGACTCAGGAAGAAAAATGTCCTGGCAGTTAGACTCAGCATGCTCTTCTCACATGGTAACGGCACGGGAAGTTTACACTTCTTGTAAACGAACAGATACTATCAATACAGCTGAAAACAAGCGCCATATATGAGCAGAAGCAAAAGGTACGCAGAATAGCGACCACTAACACTGGTGTGAACCAACCTGTAAATTTGTGCCTAAGAACGAATCTGTTGTCAATGACAAAGATAATTCCAGAATGGCAAGGAAAATGGAGCCCAAATTTATGATTGGAGAACGTGGCAGTTGATCGCACGTGCCCAGATAGAAAACGCAACGTTTGTAATACACACTACAATGAATAGTCAACCACTTATATAAACAGAAGAAGAATATTGCATGGAGACTGGGAAGTCAACAAATCAGCTGTGGCATCAGCGACTTGGGCATTTAAACAATGATTAAATGAAGAGAATGGTACGAAAAGGCATGGTTAATTGATTAAGCGCAAGGATTGATGATGAAAGCACCTGTGAGGTCTGTGTCAAAACAAAGTTAGGCAGAGCCCCATTTTGGAGAGTTGAAAACTCAATGACAAATATTCTGGACCGATTTCATACTGATGTATGAGGATCATTAACTGTAGAATCGATAGGAGGAAGCTGTTATATACCTATGATTGTAGATGAATGGAGTCATAGATATTTTGGAAAATTCATGCGACATAAGAGCGAAACGGCAGAGAAGCTAAAATCAGTTATCAAGAGAAGACAGACTGAAACAGCCCGGAAATTAAAATGCATTCGTACTGATAATGATTTGAATTCTATACAGGAAATCTAGTTGAATTTTATAGAAGCAACGGCATAAAACATGAAAAAGCAACAACATATTCGCCACAGAGTAATGGCATAGCTGAAAGAGCAAACAGAACTGTTTTTAATATAGCCAGAAGTTTTTGGGCAGAGGCAGTCAGCACTGCTATCTACATGTATAATGTTACACCTGGGCAACAAAGAGACTGAACAACCTTACACATGTGGAAGGTATATTCGCAGGATATTCTAGGCAACATAAAGCGTACAGGACAAAGAAGAGAGGAAGAAAAGTTGAATGCAGAAAAACAATTGTTAGAAAGAGGGGTGAGGAGATCTGAAAGAAACAAACAAAGTAATGACAGTTAAGCACTTGTAGACACAACTCAAGAAAATATTCCAGCAAATTATCATGAAACATTAAAGTCCAAGGACGTAGATGAGTGGGAAAAAGCCATGAGACAAGAACTATAATCCATGGACGAACACCATATAAGGACAGTGGTTGACAGACCAGAAAATGCTAAAGTTAATCAAAGCAAGTAGGTGTATGTGATTAAATGTGACAATGGAGGTAAACGTTACAAAGCTAGATTTGTGGCAGACCGTTCTCGACAGAGACCGGGTATAGACTATCAGGACTGATAATCCAGTTATAAAAACCGAATTTTATAGGACCCTGCTGGCGATAGCTGCAATGGAAAAAATGGAGGTTAGATTTATTCACGTAGAGACAGCCTATCTCAATGCTGAACTAGATCGACTGGTTTTCATGGAACCGCCCGAATCAATAGAACTGGAACCAAATAAAGTGCTGAAACTGTAAGGAAGCATATATGGAATGCCAGATACAGGCAGATGTTGATACTGGAGGATAACTCAGATACTCAAGAGATTTGGATTGGAAGCAACAAAAGCTGATCCGTGCATCATTCTTGGAAAAGATCCCAAGAAATCCATAGCCATAGGCGTACTTATAGATGATTGCATCGCAATTGGATGTAGACGATTGCATCGTCATTGGAGAGATCATTGAAGAGGTCGACAATCTGTTACAAAGGCTGACAAAGGAAATCAAAATAAAGGTACTCACTGACACGTTAGGTATCACAGAAACAGTACGAAGATTTCTTCTAGACCAAGAAGATTATGCAACAGGAATATTAAAACGATTTGAAATGGGCCAGTGCAACTCCGTAAAGACACCTGGAGTGATAGGCTGGACACTCGATGAATATACGGATTCCAAGAGAGTGGACGTCGAACAGTATCATGAAATTCTAGGAAGCATTAATTACCTAGCCATCGCCACACGACCCGAACTCAACATATGGTTAGTCGTTTATCTCAATATTCTAAAGATCCCAGGAAAATACACATGCAAGCTCTTAAACGAACATTAAGATATATTCAAGGAACGAAATCATTTAAGTTAATGACAGGTAGAGAAGATGGAAAATTAACAAAGAGTTCCAATGCAAGTTGGAGCACTATATAATTTAGCGGTTACATTGTCAAAATTTGCAGTTCCTTTATCGGATGGAAAGCAGGAAAGCAAAAACTCTTAATGCTATCTACAATGGAAGCTGAATTGGTTGGATTGTGCGAAGCTGTTTGTGATGCTAAATGGGTCATCGGATTAATAAAAGAATTAGGATTTATCAATATAGAGAAAAGACTAGTACAGATAGAAACGGATAGCAAATCTGTCATAGATTGGATAAAGAATGCAAAAATAACCCGTTCCAACAAGCACATTAGTAGGATATATTACTTTGTGAAGGATGATGTAAAACATGAAGAAATCAGCATCATTCACGTATCATCAAAAGACCTGGAAGCGGATTTGTTAACGAAAGATCATAGTCAACCAAACATAAAGAGGCACCTGACAAACCTCCAAGTGATGCTTATGGAAGATGAAGTAAGTACTTTAATTTTAGGGTCATAATCACAGGTCAATTATCAGGTAGGTATTTGTTCGTTAAAGCTTAGTTGCTAACATAACTCAGGGAATGACGTAAGTCCAGATATGACATCCAGTCGAAGGCTCGACTGCTGGATGAAGATGTCGCCTTGCCGTCTCCAGTTAACAATTTCGCGACTTGGCAAGACGAACAAGGGAAGGATGCTGACTGATAATTACACCCAAGTCTCCGATCGTCTTGGTCGTAGCATACTCGAAGAGAGCAGTCGAGATGGGGTAGCTGCAGGCTGATGAAGCTTGCTAAGCGTAGAGCAAAAGCTGACCGATGTCTTGTTGTCGAAGTACAACTCAATGAGTTCGCTTTCTGTTGGCAGAAGAGCAGATGAATCGCAGATACTACATGTAGCTGAGTTCGTCGTTACAGAAGCTGATGTTCACTAAAACACATAGGAAGCGACGCAACGTCAATGGATACACAGATCGCACATTCTAACCAAAAGGGTTATGAACAAAGCTCACTTTTGTTTCATAGACACACACATAAAATCACCAATTGCACTTAAGCATTCACCTTTAATAACTACTTATCATTTGCGAGACACACATCGCATTGTGACTGCGGAATGCATGGCTTTCATTTCGTAACACTAACACAAATATTAGATGCAATAACGTTAGGTCGCTGATTTACAAAATATCCCGAAGCACTATCATTGACAACATAAAACTTTTGCCACATTCAAATATTTCAAAAGAGGTTATAGTCTAACCTTATAAGAAGTTGACGCATAGACTTCCCCTATTACACTAAATTTTAATGGAGCTTGCATAGATGAAATGAAGAGTTACATTTTGACGTTACATTGTCGTTTTCCTCTGTAAACTCGCTTCGTACAGCATCCGTTGAATATTTACTTCATTTAATGGAAATTAATATTATGAGGCCATCGCATGAATCCTCCAAGTCCGCTAACAATAAAGTCTCTTAATGATGACGGAAAGATTCCAATAATGTTCTCTCCCTCGTGCCATTTAACTGCGCCGTAGGCAAAGAGAATGTTATACAGTTCTGTTTGCACTTTAGGGACTTGCAAACTAATTACTGATAATCTTTTGGTAGTGGTCGAAATGTTCACACCCTTTAAAAGTATGTAAAAGCTGGCCTACCATAATTATAAGTTCATGTTTGATGAATAGAGATGAACTCGGTGTGCGCTGGACTCTTTTCATTTGCTGCCGCCTCGTCCTCGCAGGTAACAGGTCGCTTTACCGTCTGTCTTTCGTCGTTGTCTGAAGCCTCTGCCTTGTAGAGTTTTTGAAGATTTTCCATGGCTCGTACGCATCTTTCGTCCCATAAGGTGTCCAACGCTTCTCACTCGACGAGCATCTGACGTGGCCTGAGATGTTGCTGCCGTTATCGGTTACGTGCCTCGCCAATCTTTTCAGCTGTCTCGCCGTCGACTTCGATGTCGCTTGTGAACTCGCCTGGATTTCTTACAATTCGCTCCTGCCTGGCTTTTCTGTTTTCGTATGCTCGGAAATGGTGGAAAGTGCCATAGCGTTTAACATTCATGCTCAGAATTCGGCTCAGTCGCCCCGTACGTCCTTCTTCCATGATTTCCAATCTTTCTCCCCCTCTCGTGCTCTTCTCGTACCTTCATGAGAACTTGTTGGGATGACGTAACTTTTCCTGTTGACGTCATCCTCGTCATCAATCTTCTTTCCCGATTTGCTCAGATGATGAGAAAATCCGCATGACAGTAGTATACTCTGGGCATGTGCACCTTTACTATTTAGTTTGGTTTTGATTAGCCTACTAAGTTCGGAGGTTTGGGGGTTAAAATTAGAAGGGATCCAAAAGGTCTAGGTGTATTTATGCATATAAAGGAGTGAAATTCGGTAAGCAGATTCCTATAAGCAAGATCTCCGTTATATGAAGATTTTTTTTCCCGAGGTATCCATGCCTTCCAGACTCGGTGGCGTGGCAGTCACTTGATCCTTAGAACTATGGCAACATATGGCATGTGATATATCATATGGTTTTTTACATATTTTACATATTTTGTTGGAGAAAATCAGTTTATTGATTAAAAAAAAACTTGGGGAGAGGACAAAACTGCAGATAAAGGAGTAAAAATAGAAGACTTGCCTTATCCTACTCGGGAGGCAGTGGGATGGGGGATTTATTGTTTTTTGGTAAACGTATAAATATATTTCTGTTTCACTGCTAAAGCACCTCTTTGGAATGTTTACAAGATTTTGATATTCATTCTAATTTTTTGTGCAGCAATATGCAGTTGCAATGCCTAATCGCTGTATAGAATATCTATAAAGTTTAAATGTTATTAAATATAAGTTGCTGGTAATACTGAGTTGCTGTTAACACTGAGCTGCTGTTTCTACATCGAGTACAACACCATGTTTTAACACTATGTTTATTTGTTCCTGAGTAATAAACCACTAGAATCCTACGTAATTGACTGAATCACCCTGTAGATGTTGCAGTCCAACCAGTTTTGTTTATTCGCTCCAATTTAGACTTTGCAGCACTGGTGTCTAAGAGATATATACCGGCAGTGCTGTTAGCGTAAACACCGAGACTGAAAATTCACAATACTCATTTCCAAAAAAGTTTGGACAGTGGAAAATATATAGAAAAAACAATAAGGGATGATGTAACAAAACTTTCTCGCGAATACAAAATAGCAGATACGTTTATGAAATGACCTAAATATACTGTGTGCACTAAAACATTTTGTATCGTGGCCGGGACGTTCATTTTGAATGGGGGTGTTGCAACACGCTACAAAATAGTAGGGACATACGTTGTAGAAAGCGCTGTTAGTAGTGGAACCTTCCGAATTGTTCGGGAATAATCTAGAATGATGACGTCGTACTACATTCCGTATAAATAACTGTTGCCATTCATCGTTCAGGTAACTTATTTGGAACGATGGGTCGAGGCAAGCCAGTTAACGAAGATCTTCGTGTTCGAATCATTCAAGAATTCACAAACAACGTTTCTAAGGGTGCAATAGCCAGATGATTTAACCTGTTATCATCTACAGTACATAATATTATCAATCGCTACCCAGATAATCGTGAGATCACAGTTCGAAAAGGCCAAGGTAGAAAACCTATTCTGAATGCTCGAGCTCTTCGGATCCTCCGACATCACTGCTTCACGCATAGGAATGCTGCGATTATGGACATAGCCACGTGGGCCCGCGATTTCTTCCGGAAGCCATTATCATTGAATACTGTATGCCGGTGCATTCACAAATGCAAATCTAAGTTAGACTGTGCACAACGGAAGCCATACATCAACAAATGACAACAATGTCGCCGTCTGATATGGGCTTGAGCCCATCGCAATTGGTCTCAAGCACGCTGGAAGAACATATTGTGGTCCGATGAATCAACCTTTACGATTGTTTACGGAAATAATGGATGCCGTACACTTCGGACCAAAGACGAAAAAGATTCTCCTGCGTGCTACAGGCGTTCGGTACAGAAACCACCATCTGTCATGGTCTGGGGCTGTATTAGTGGCCATGGAATGGGAGACTTGCACATCTGCAATGGCACCGTCAATGCTGAAGCGTATATACAGATCCTGGAACAAGCTATGGTGCCATCTAAGAGGCGCCTGTTTGGACGACGTCAGTGTATATTTCAACAAGACAACGCCAGACCGCATGCAGCGTGCATAACTTCTGCATCGCTATGTCGGCAGCACATTCGTATGTTGGATTGGCCCCCTTGCAGCCTGGATCTGTCGCCTATAGAAAACGTTTGGCGTATTATTAAACGAAAACTGCGACAGCGACGACCCCGAACAGTTGAACAGCTGAACACCTATATCCCACAGGAATGGGACAGAATTCTGGTTACGGTGTTAGAAAGATTATTGTCATCGATGCCCAGAAGATTACAGTATGTCATCAAGAGGAGAGGTGATGCCACACCGTGGTAAACGCCATGCTGTCCCAACTTTTTGGGAGTGTGTTGCGCGTGCCAAACAAAAAAACTACCTGTATCTTTTTTTAAGCATGGAAGATATGTGATCCCATCGCTAATTTATCGTTTATGTATTGTAATGCGTTGAAAAAAACGGCAATACAATAATCCAAACAATTGTGTTGTAGTTCTTCTTATATGTAGCACTGTCCTAACTTTTTTGGAAATGAGTATTGTAACTTTGGAGTGAATCAAAAACTGGTGGCACTGAAGACGACATCAACTGATTTTTCATTTCAATGACGGATTATGGACATTTAGATATACTACTGCAGACGTTACCCATGATCGAATATATTAAGTATAATAGATTCATTAACTGTGGAGCAGAAGTCAATGGGGCTCCCTTAACGTGGAGAGCGCATGGAGTAGGCTGCCTGGAAAGGACCATAACGTCGGTTTTAGTCACTCTGATTTTAATCCCAATGCTATAAACCAATCTAGTGCTTGCTTAAGATTACTGGACAAAGTCGTTAGCAAAGAGCAACCTCTCTGTACTACCCACACTAATACAGGCTGTCCCTGTCTATCCATTCCATAAAGATAATGAAAAAAAAGTGGTGATAGTACGCACACTTGTCGGAGAACAACAGCCACGGTGAATGATCTTGACTTAATGCCATTTATCCGGAAGCACATATAAGTGCTGTCATACAGAGACATGATAGCAACTTGTAATTGCCCAACTACTCCGTACCCGTGTAACACTCTCCAGAGCTTATCCCCAGGAACTCTGTCAGTGCCTTTTAGAGGCTCATAAGGCATGCGTAGATATCCTTTCCATACTCCTAGGATTTGTCGAGAACTTGGCTCAGAGTAAAGATGTGATCCAAATTGCTTTGGCCAGATCAGAAACCACACTGCTCTCTCTCGATAGTTTGGAGTCGACCATTTCCCGATTTCTACTCTCCAGACACTTAGCGTACACTTTCCCAGAAACGCTAAGCAAAGCGATGCCTTGATATTTATTACTTTCTATTCGATCCCCCTTTTTAAAGATAGGGACCACAATTCCTGTATGCCTATACTTAGGGGTCTGAGCGAATAGCCAAGCAACCTGACACACCCGAGTCAGCCACAGAAAATTATCATGATTTAATATCGGGATTTCATCATCACCTGTAGCTATACCAGTCTTCAGGGACTTAATTACCCATCCGACTTCTCTTTCGGTGCTTCTATCGTGACTGTTCTCCGCTTCAGGGTGCACCTCATGTGCCTCAGTGTTGCTGTTATCAGATTAAGAACTGATGCAAAGTATTCCTTCCACCTGTGCAGTACACTTTACAGAAGCCTCTTATCTGATCCCTTAATAGCTTGTGATAAGACTTCTTTCTACGGAGGCGGTGCTCCTCTGCCTGAACCGTATTCTGCCTTATTTGCCGAACCGTAGTCTGCCTCCAATTTCTCCTCGAACTTCTTTCAGGCCTTGGATTTGGCTATTGCTACGGGCTTTGCTTCTGCTTTTTTATGCCTCAGTGTACCACACGCGACTCGAACGTGACTTACTTGCTAGCCAAAGATTTCCTTTATTTAGTGCTTCCAAACTGGACAGAAGCCAGTCTCAAAAGAAACTCTCCTATCAAAGAAGGAGTTGCAGTTTAACAAAGTTCATCGAAAAACTTATTGCATCAGATAAATACTGTGGAGGCAGTAATATTTTCGATACATCTTTTTTCATGGATTCAAGTAAATTTTATGTTTAAGTATCTTTAAAGGTAATCTTCTCCATTGTATAGACCTTCTTTTTGCAATAATCTTGTTGATTTCACCTTTTACGAGCTTGGAAAGTGATAATTGCTATATCTTGAACTTCCTTTTATACATTTATCTCATCAAGTCTTTTTCGTCTTAGTATTCAGTGATGAATCATGAAACGAATGAGTCATCCTATTAAAGTTTCATCACTTCGAACCTGTCTTACCCGGATTTTCTGCATACAGTGTTGGTCTTCTAGATGCAGATTGAATATTTCTTCGAGCAACGTTATTTTGTGAAATCTTTTACTTAATAAAAACGTTATTCTGTCCGTCATCATTGACTTTCCCTAATTTTTGACCAAACCATAAGCGTTATCTTGATGAAACAAAAATTCCTCTACAGGTCGATAATAGTCAACTAAAATACATTAAAATTTAAAAAAATTGACTTCGGGTTTGGTCAATATGGTCGATTTTATGCCAATTTCTGCACATTTCAAAAGAAGTTTTTAAAGATATCTCGACAAAATGAAAAGTGAAATGTAGCTACTAATTATCTCTATTCATCGAGATATAAATGGTATCAATCAGATTTTTTGTAACAAAATTATAGTCTTTTTTTGGAAACTTCAATAGTAAAAAGTTAATATTTTTAAGCTCAAAGACGTGATAATGTTAATAGAATTGCATGAATGTACATTTTTAATCTAGCTCAACAAAAATTATTCTGTTTTCGTATTCTTCTATATCTTTGTTTCTATATCTTGTTTCTGGAGCAAAATCATTTGAAGATTTAAGAACTGTTTATGGGGTATTGTGTTCAAATATCGTAGATCCAATAAGACAGTGAGGCATTTGTTATGACAACGAAAGATGGGAAATATGTATACGAGAAGCTATTGTCTTCAACACACCATTTCAACTTGGACAGTTCTCTTCTTTTATCTGCGTAATTCGTTCACCACCAAATGCAAACAACCAATGTAAATCGAATATTTGAGAGATCATGATGAAGATATTGCATTAAATTATTCTCTTCACGACATTTCTTCAGTTCTCAAGCAACATAGTCTTAATTGCACTTCTTTCAATCTGCCAGAGCCAACTGGGTAGCCAGTTGAGTTAGTAATTTTTAATCTAATTGAAGAAAGAATAGAAGCAGAACGACTCATTCCAACTTTAAATAGTAAACAAAGAGCTACTTTCGAAAGGATCACTCAATCTGTTTACGGTGAAAATGCCACAATTCGATTACTCTATCTTGATGGACCTGGTGATTCTGGAAAGACCTGTTTTTATAAAGCTGTAACGAATTTCATCCAAGGAGATAGGGGTGTTCCCATATTGCTACAACTGTAATTGCCTCAACACCCATGAAAGGAGGTAGAACAATTCAACGCGATTTCAAGTTGCCAGTTCCACTGCTTGAAAACTCAACATCAAAACGTAAGCCATCGTCTCTTCAAGGTAAAGATGTTTTAGAATCAAAACTTATAATCATCGATGAAGTAACATTGTTAACCAAACATGGACTGAGATGCATCGATAATTTCTTGAGAGATGGAGTTATAAAAACTCCGATTAAACGAGATAAGTCATTTGGAAATCGGAGTGTTTATTTTCCCGGCAGCCGGGAGTTGTCTCTTATCGGTATCTTCAGTGCGCATGCGCTATGGACTTTTTGGCACTTTTTGCCGGGGAGGGAGAGATGGCGGGAACAAGCGACTATGAACAAGCGTACGTGCCGAGGGTATCGGAGAGTTTAGAGCGCAGTCTATAAGTTCAGCTTGCAAGTTATACTATTTTTAAGTGATTAGCACCATCATTCCTGATTTTTTTAGTCATCAGTTTTTCAATCTGGGGAACCAGAGGAGAACACTGAATTTGAGTCGTATGATGCTTTCTGATCCGCCTTGAATGCTTTCCAGGGTTGAGTTTTTGGACTTGAGATTGTGGTTTAGTAAGCATCGCTCATACGTCAAAATTGCGCAAGATCAGAGCAATTACCAATGGAAGGCTTTGAAATTACGCAATTCTCATGTATGAGCGATGCTTACTAAACCACGATCTCATGTCCAAAAACTCGCCCCTGATAAAGAATAATCTCCAGTTCGCTCTTTTGGATTCCAAAACGTTGAAGAGCGCAACTAAACGTGTACCACTTCTCGTGGAAAAACCAGATGAAGCAATTAAATACTATTCAGTAATTTAAAGATGTTACAGGAGTGGAGAATACCAATTCTGTAAAAGGCGTTACACCAAATCAAAAGTAATTTAGATTTCTACTTTATTATTCCTAGAAACAAATCTTAATTGTGTATCTTGAAAACCTCGTTAAAACCTGTTAATGTTTATTATCTTTGAAATTAATGCAATTTTCATAAAATTTATTGTACTTTTCATTATATTTAATGCAGGCTTCATCAAATTCAATAGATACTTTTATTGGTTGATTTAAATATTTTATTTTATGAAGTTTTAATGGAAATGCATTAAAACGTAAGGATACATTATTTTGAAATAAAAATGTTTGCTTAGATTGATTTGTGTTGGCGTGTTTGGTTTCATTTATTGTATATAAATGAATACGTTTAAATGCGGATATATATGAATACATACAGTAGATATAAGTGCATAACGCATAGAAAAAATATAGATGCGAGGTTGATTATAACACTTGAAGTTAAAAATAGAAAACTGTCGGAAGATTTGAAAAACCAAAGCGCGCGTTTTTTTTAATTGTCCTTCATTTCACGTTTTGAAATTCAATTCTTTTTAGCACGACTTCAATCGTTTGCAGGAATAATGTAGCGATAAATTTATAACATGTACCGTACTTTTCGCTCGAAGTTCGATCTGAGACTTTGGGAAAGAACTTCACTTAGACAAGTGAATTCCTTGGAAATTCTCAAGCCGCATGTGCAAACGGAAGCGCCGTGACAATGGAGATAAGAAACAACTCCCGGCTACCGGGAAAATATACACCCTGTTTGGAAATAAGGTGATATTCATTGGAGGAAATTTTCGACAAGGCTTACCGGCAGTTCCAAGAGGAACAGCAAAAGAAGTTATCAAAGCATGCACCAAATTATCAAATTTATGACAACATTTTATAAAACTTTCATTGATATCTAACATGAGAAGTGCAGGTCAAGATTCAATAAGTAGCTTCTTAAAATTGGTTCCGGAAATTTTGCAAGAATTGAAACCTTTGATCGTGATTTAATTGAAATTCCAAATGAAATGATTGTCTCATCTGAGATTGATATAATTTCTACACTTTTTTGGAGATGATGTACAATCACTCTTATCTGATGATTTATCAAATTGAGTAATCTTATGCTCAGCAAATACTGGTGCTCTCACATTGAACAACAAAATTAGAGCTCGAATGGTAAGAAGAAAATTTACACTCAAAAGTTATGACTCAGTGGTAGCAAATCAAAATGATCAAATATCTAATCAAGTCACGATAGAAATGCTGAATTCATTGACACCATCAGGAGTTCCACCACATATCCTTCACATAAAAGTAGTGATGATTGCCATGTTGATAAGAAATTTCAATCCAAAAAAAAAATATGCAATAGAACTCGCTTAATAGTCACATCATATCATAGACATTTATTTCAAGCAAAAATTGTAAACGATGCTAGTAGAAATGAAATTGTTATAATCCCAAGAATCGATTTAAAATCAAGTGATTTCAATTTTCTATTCTTATTTAAAAGACGTCATTTTCCAATTATTCCATCTTTTGCTGTGACTATAAATAAAAGTCAAGGACAATCATTTTCTCATGTAGGTTTATTTTTAATTTAATCCGTGTTTTCTCCTTGTTAACATTATGTGGCTTTATCACGTTCAAAATTTAAAAGCAATATGAAAATTTGTATCCATGATATTCCTCAAGAACAAGGGAAATTGAACGAAAATAGTGAGAGAAACTTACACTAAAAGTGAGATTTGTCGTGATGTTTTGTAATTAAGTATTTTGTTTAAAATAAATTGATTTTTAATTTTATTTTTTCTGATTTGACTAAATAAGACAAACGCACAGCCGAGCAAAGCGAGGCCCGCAACTAGTATTTATTATATTGTAATTATTTTACTGATACCAAGTTCAATGTTGTAATATCTTAATTATATTGAACCCAAATTAAAGTTTTTTCTCTTTACAAACTGTCTCTGTTTTTTTACACCTGACACAAACTCACGTGCCAGAGTGATTATTGGAATTTTTTGGCATAATTTAGATTTTTAAGCTTAAGTTGAGTAAATATAGGCATTGTGTGTCAATAATTAGTTAAGTAAGAGACAATTTATAGACTTTAATTATTATTGGGGAATTATTGAATATAAATAATAATAGATAATATTCCAGTGCACTCAAAAAGTTCCAGAATTACCGCCTATAAAACACAATTTAAGTTGCGCCATCTCTGCTCAACAAATGGACTCGAGCAGCAATGACCTTGGGCCACACATGTACGAATTTTCATTCACTTTCCACGAATGCTGACTTGTGGGCCAAAGCTGTAGACAGTGGAAAGTTGTTGCTGTTGCACAAGAGTGAGCCGTCTCACAAGACCATCGTTGTGCAGAAATTTTTGAGAAGGCAGGTTGTTAACATCAACCACTCCATTACTCACCTGATTACAAATTTCATAATGTCAGTACTGGGGGTGGTTGATGTTAACAACCTGCCTTCTCGTCAAAAATTCTTGCACAATGATGGACTTGTGAAATGGTGCATTGTTGTGCAACAGCCACCACTTTCCACTGCCCATCAATTCTGGCTCAGACGATGATAAGAGCACATAAAGACACTTTATGCAAATGTACGCCCAAAAGTCAGAACTCGTCGAAGCTGAAGGAAACTTCATGAGGGTGTGGCCCAAAATCGTTGCTGAGGTGGCGCCACTTGTACTGTTTTATGGGAAGCACTCCTGAAGCTCTTTGAATACATTGTGTAAAATCTAATAATCGGACTGATGAATTTAAACAGCGAATTAAATTATATGGCATTTGTTATGTCAATAATATAATGATTATTTAAAAGAAACTTCGAATTTTGTTGCTACAATAGTCTGCGTTGTCTTTAATTATCTCATAGAATTAATATTGGCTAAGGAAGTCAGTCTGTGGACTAATTTTAATTTCCACAGGACATCACAGTTTATTTGACAGAGAGGATCGTTTTTGTGGAAAAGTGTATCCTCTATTTCTGTTACTCAAAGTCAAGAACCCATAGCTAGAAGAGAAAGTAAATCTTTCATTTTAGTTAAGATTTGGTTACCTGGCATGTCAGATGAGCGCATGCTTTCAGATGTCCAACGTTGTGATTGCATATATTTTATATCACAGGGTACTTGTCTCGGTAATACGTTTTGTCCTATGATACCTTGAAATACATAATAAAAGAGTTCATTGTCTTTTGGATGACATAATAAAGAGAACAGAGTTAAGATAGAAATTTCTAGTGAATTGCTTAAGGAAGTAATGTACATTATTGAAATAGTTACGATTTGTTTACTTGGCGTGCCCGATAGTGGCGATTGCATGCGATCAGGCGTCGAAGATCGCGAAAGCAGACTATTTGCCTTTTGCGGTGATTTAGATCACACTTTTCTTGAAAAGACTCTTTGTCCTGCAGTATCTTAAAATGGCCAGTAAGAAGTTCATTATTATTTTATATTTGAAGAATATTAGATCTTCACCAAGTTGTATCCAAACCACAATAGGGTCATATGTCTAGCCTTTAGAGTAAAATCACAACCCCCTTCTATATAGTAGCCAGGATTTAGTAACAGCAAGGTCCACAAAATGAAATATGCTCACAAAGTCCATTTCTTTAACTCTATATGCATTCTATATAAAGAAGCTAAAAGAAACTCATGTTTGTCCATCCCTCATACTTTTTTCTGATAAACTTTCAACAAATACCTTTGTTATAAATTTACTGAAGTAATGATATGCAGACAGTGCCTCAGATGGCACATTATCCTGAAGTTTTCTTCAGGTGCTAGAGGTGTGAATTCTTTTTTTACCCAAGAAATATTTTTGTTTATTGCATGGCGTCCTTTTTGATTTGAAGAACAAGCTATTTCTATTTCTTCTTCACTTGTATCATTTCTTCTTCATTTCTATTATTGTCTTCAGTATCTTCTTTGTCGGCTTTATCAGTGTTCATTTCTATATGTTAGTGACGTAGAGATACAAAGATTGGATATCTTGGTGGTGAAAATTGTCAAAAGGACGTACAAAGAAATACGTACTGTTGTTTGTTTGAGATGAAAATTAATTTATTCAATATTTTTTTTGAAACAAGTATTTAAAAATTGGCTTGCAGCTTATTGGATTTCATTATAAAAAATTTGCAAGATACAGTTTTGCAAGTAAATCCATATTATTGACATAATATTTTTTATTAAATTTACTGAACTAGAAACTGTCCAAAATTATATAAATTCATATATACTTTAGTTTGTTGGGTAAAAAACGAAACATTTAAAATTCCTCCTGCATGACAAGTCCACAAAATATATAAAGCGGCAAAAATGATGAACATTTCACAGCACTTTGTACGTTCTTTTTACAGTTTTTACCACTAGGGTGTCATTTCCTGGGCCGCATTTGAATTGCATTTGCTCTACGGCAGTGTCAAGTCCATTATTAATCGTCCTAGGTTGACGTAAGTAGTATAAGCAGCCCTTTGTGTACCAGGTTGACCTTTGACCCAAGATGGCGGCAGCGACGCCCACCATGCCCTCACCTCAGGTGGTGGTATACAAACTGGCCTCCACGCGACCTTTTTTTTATCAGCAGAGATAAGATGAAAAGATAAGATAATCCCAGTGGACCGCCATTTTGGTTGCCATGGCAACGGAGCAGCCATTTTTGATGAGCAGGTAATATAAGACCAGCTGGTCGCCATTTTGAGAAACGGCGACAATTTCTGCTTTTCCTAATACTTTCAATCCTGTTTTTTATGCATCATAATGCTTTATTCAATAAAGATACAAAAATAAGAAAGATGAAAAGATAAGAAAAAGGAAAAAGAGAAAGAAGAAGAGACATGGTGAAGAAGAAACTTGGTGTCGGTGGTCCTAAAACGCCTGTACTGTCGCCAGAGCGCTCTTGTGGTGACAGTCCGGGGATTCTGATCCACCCATGCCTATGCAGGCGGGCAGTTGGGAGAGGCAGCTGGGGCACTCCGAGACTCGACCAGGGCGCTGGTTCCTGTGCAGAAAGTGGAGGACAGAGCTTAGGTAGTCGGTACACTCCAGTGAGATGCCAAGCACCACCGCTACACACAGAGGCAGCCGTCGCCGTGAGCCTCAAAGGGGATTGATCTGCACCCCCCCTTATGCCATGGCCAAGGGCTTAAGAACCGCGGCAATTTGGTGAACTAGGGACGGTGTGGAAACCTTCTGCTGACTAGTTTGACCACTGGGAACAGATGGTTGACTGTATTCGGGGCTGGGGACCCCACTCTGCGGCCGTGCCTTATTCTGATTGGTACCTTACAAAAACAAAATTAGCGTTTATTAATTGTCTATGGGTGAAAGAAACCCACACGTTTTCCATTCGAGTTTGCATGACTATGAGAATGTTTATTGTAAAGTCGTTTGGTCCTGGGTTCGAATTTGACAAAGTTATTCGGAAAAAACAACCTCATTTCCCAGTGAAATCTAGTTCCCTTGGTGGCCGCACCGTTGTATGGCGCTGCGTTCACCATTCCTTTGCAAATGACGTGTTTGTGCGTGTTTCCAGGCCCATTAACCGAATGTCTCACACCCTTCACCTTACCGATGTCAGGATGGCTGACAGGTTTATAAAGACAAGAAGAGGTTCATGTTAAAAAGCACGCTGTCGTTCAATGCCTTTTCACATTGGCTTCGACAACAGCGCTCCCCAAAAGACGCTGGGGGTTTTACGAGAGCTTCGACAATGGTGCTCCCCCAAACAACGCTGCGTGTTTTACGAGTACCCTTGGCGTCTGCAGCATGATGACGAGGGCACGCAATTCGCCCTACGCCTCGTTAAACCGTTAAAAAATCGTCCAATAAAGGTTTTTTTCCAGCTCTTTTCGACTGTTGTTGCGCATCCAAAGCGGTCTACATGTTGTTTTTAAACGTTCCAGTCGTGTGATTTTCTTTTTTACGCTTTACATGGCGGGAAACATTTGCACATGTGCACCGACGCGAACAGCGCTTTGTTGCAGCAAGGTTGTCAGACATTAGGCGCTCCTCTCGAAAACGGGTTGAAAAAAGCATTAAAATTAAGTTTTGTTCTGAGCTCTTTTGGGTTGTTTGCACACCCCAAAACAATCTAGATGATGATTATGATGCTCAGGGATTGATGTTCTCTATGTTTTACATGAAATGATACAGTCGCAATTGCATTCGGTATCGAAGTAGAGTTTTGTAATGACCTAAATGTTCGTTTCTCTTACACAATGCGCGAAGATTTGAGTTGTCTTGAATTTACTAGCAATTACTTGCCATCCCTCTGTTCTCATTACCTTTAAATACAGTATACACAGATGTTTCTATATAAATTTTACCAGCACAAGAACGTTAACGTTCGCAAGGCTGTTCAATGTAATGGGACTCTTCTGTAACGCTGCATACGTTTTCTCTCGGACCAAATACAACTATTTCTTATGTATTCATTAAAATTTTGTCAATTTTACAAAGGTGCACGTTTATTACTCTTATATTCAGCAATCATTATGAGAAAACGTTCGCATTCTAGCGTTTTTCAACTAGCAAACTCGACGTTTATTTCGTATATATGTTTAAGTTCCCTTGCTGTCCACTACGTTCTGTGGGCGCTTCATTCGTTGCTTCTTCGCAAAACTGTGAGATTTTGCGAAAAGTAAGGTGGCCAAATGAATTCTTATGAAATTCAAGCTCTACCCGGGGAGCTTCTGTTGTTATGGCCATTTCTAATTAGATTCTATTAAATATTTGTGACAGGGTCATTGATCAATGTGCTGAACTCATTGGGTATTCATAACCGACTCTAAGAGTTTTATATGCCGTCTTTTTTTAAACTCTATCTCACCACCTATCTCTCTCTATCACTTTTCTTTTTATTTCTTTTAAAAAATAAATTAATTAACTCTTTTCACACACAACTGTATGTTTATTATCTTGTACAGTTGTGAACGTAATATTCATTCAACCAAAATAATAATAATGAATTTTCACTCATGTTAATGAGTGTAGTATTTTTTTAGAGGCACAAGCTGAATTCTAGTTGAATGCACTAAGTGCCTAGACTGTTTTGGTGTGTTGTTTGGTTGATGCTAATTTAATTCTATTGAATATTTGTGACAGTATGTGGCAAATGTCCTTTTGATACATTGAAATGAATTGTATGAACATTGTAAGATTGAGCTTTTGTGAAGTTCCTCTAGCTTTTTCATACATTTTTTCTGAGAATGTATTTTATACAGTATACAATTCAGATCTGTCAATTTTTAGAAAGTCATATGTTTAAAATTTCTTACATTAAATGACCACTTCATGTAATTTTCAGCTATGTGTTGGAAGAATGTTTTGCCTGAAAGAAAGAAAGAAGTACAATACAGCTCTGCTGTTTCCACTTGCCCCAATAAATAAAGATAATAGAAACTGAAATAAACAATGTCTGCACTATTACTTCCTGTTTGACAACCTTCCTTTTACATTGTTAGAGTTTGTGTCAACTTACAAGTACATGTATTATGTTTTAGGGTCATTCAGAAGAATTTAAACTCTCCAAGATTTTGTGAAACGTTTAAGGGCTATTTTTTAATTAGATAAAATTCAGTTAAATTGAACAGTTTTAATGTCTGTTCAACATTGTCTGCTGTATATAGGTTCACTAAACAAGTGCTTACTAAGAATTCATTAAGCATTTTCATGACATTTAAATAAAATTGAGAGATTTTCCATACATTATCCAAGCTATAATCAGGAGTTTATGATTATGTGGACTTGTTTAATATTTCTTATGGAATACATTGATGTATGTTTTAAAACCTTATTTTAAAATGATCACTACATTTATTTTTCTGTCATAAACCGGAAGACTGTTTTCCTGAAACAAGGAATAGTAGCTTTGTTGTTTCTCCATACAAATAAATAAAAAATTGAAATAGTGAAATAAAGTGCCTATACTCTTGCTCTTGTTTTGACAGCATTCTTTGTACGATATCAAAGTTTTGTCTATGTTCTGTGGTAACTTTACAAATATTATGTTTAAAGAGTCATTTTAAACTATTTAAACTCCGAAGATTTGAGAAATAAAATATTCTTTGCTTTTAAAGATCTTTTAAATCGAATAAATTCAAGTAGATTTGCACAAGTTACTATTTTTAAATAAAGTTTTTCAACATTAAATGAAATTGCCTACTTATCACTGTTCAATAAACCATGATTGACTTTAAATGAATTCATTTGCTTTTAATTTCAACATTTTTAAAGTCTGTTCATTAGAAAGTTGACAACTGGCTACACATGTGCTTACTGTGAATTCACTATGCATGTTCATAACCTTATAAATATAGAGAAATTATCCAGACAGTCTATATGTTTTAATCAGGACTTTTGCAGACATATGATCTTGCTTCAATATTGCTTATTGTTAGTAAACCACCAAAATGTGTAAATTTTCCAGTTTCGTGCATACGTTTTGCCAAATTTTTCTATTGTCCACAGAAAACCACCAGTTTAAATGATCACAACATGAAATTTCCTGTGATAAACTTTGAAGAGTGTTCTCCTGAAAGAAAGGACTGACAGCTTTGTCGTCCTCCATATGAATAAATAAACAAGATAAAAGTGCTCTTGCTTCTATGTTAGAAAAAAAAACCTTCTACAACTGCTCATTATCTGTGGTTAATTACAAATATCATGTTTAAATAGTCATTCATAAGAATTTCGTTTGCAGGGTTGGCTCCACCATAGGTGCAAATGGTTCACTTCCACAGGGCAGCAAACTTTTGGAGACGGCAAGCAATGCTAATGTCTGGGGATTGCAACGGCAAGAGTAAAATTGCACGGGGCGGTAAAATTGCTAGAGCCGGCCCTGTTCGGTTGTCATTCATTTCTGTAATAAAAAAAAATTCTTTGGCTTTTAAGAATTTTTTATAATTCACTTTACTTGACATACATACATGTGTACCATACACATTTTTCTACTATACATGTAATACAAAGCCTATAACCATTTACTTCCCTTGGCTTATACTCACATAAGCCATTTCTTTTTCATCAATTTGTAAGAATTTTTCTCCCTTTTTCATTCATTCATATACACACTCTCTAGGATTTTATACAGACAGACATCCTGCAGCATTCTCAACAGATCATTTCATTCTTCTTGGTAATCTGAAATGAAAGTTTTATTTGGTTTTAATGCATCAAGTCTGCGTTTGTTTCTTACAAGTTAAAAACATGGTAAAATTATTGAATTCATTAAAAATGGCCATTACATACATTTCGCTTCATACATCTGTAAACTCTTTTCTTATTCACTGAGTTGCGTTTTTACAAAAAACCTTCTCTAAAAATACACATTGTCATTAAAAATGTGTAGAATTATGGTAAATGAATGTTTGAATTATAATATCTTTTTACTAGAACAATGAATGTTTCCCTTTCACGGTGGTAATAAACATACTTTTGGACAGAATTACAACTCTAAGCAATTCACGAAGATATAAAGGTACATCTTGATAGACTCCATTTATGAACTGTGTGATCAGTCTCTCTTTCTCTTGGTATCCCTCTACACTTAATGATTTTAATAAAAATCCTCTCCTTTACTGTTTTCTACCGCCTCCATCCGCATTTCATTTACTGAAATCTGTTCCTACAAAAAAGGATGCACAGGAGTTAATTAGATGTTCATTTCTTTTTGATGTGTGGAAATGTATTCATTCATTAAAACTTAAGAGAATTTAAAAATCAAAAAGCCTTGTATAATTTATGTGCAAATAGGTTGATCATCTACGGTATTTAATACAAACAAGAAATTTTTTTTCATTTTTAACGTGTATGTTTTTTAAAACGTAAAACACACATGATTCAGAATGAAATAAAATTGTGTAGATACATGGGGAGTTAAAAAATTCTCTTGGTGTTTTAGATGTCAAAGAAATAATTCCTACCACTCAAAAAAAAAATATATATATATATATATCAAATCTTTTCCAAAAGAAGCCTCACTGAAAGCCGCCATGGTGTTACCAAATCATTCGATGGTAGAAAAACCTGTAGTCTGCGATCCGTCCTGGTGTTCGGCCCTGAGGTCGTCTGTTGGTCGGGTTTAGGTGCGTGTCATCTGAGGTGACGGTTTTAATTGGCGCGGGAGACCTCGGGGCGATCGGCGTGTCGGGGATTACACACTGGTTGTAAACCGACATGTTTATGTGTTGGAGGAATTTTTTTTTTAAATGATGTGTACCAAAATTCAAAGGTACGGTCACATATCGTTCAAGCTTCCCTTATCCGTGCTGTTGGCGGTTTCGAACCGTATGCTGTACAGGCTTACACGTTGTACAAAGCAAAACTCATGTGAAACCAACATGACAGTGATGAAAACACATAGTGAATTTAGAGGAGCTTTATTTCAGAAAACAACATTGAGGTACCTGTGTGTCATGGAATTTTGGACATCTTAACTGCCAACAGAATTTTTTTTTTCACAATATATGGAGTGGAACAATTTTTTTTTTAAAAAACTGTGTATGATTGAAAAAAATAATTTTTTCTTTGTATGCAAGGAAATATTTTTTATGTGCAAGAAATTTTTTTTTTTTTGGTTTGCGAGAAAAAAATATTTTTCTTTTTGTTTGCGAGAATTTTTTTTTTTTTGTTTGCAAGAAAAATAAATTAGTTTTTGTTCGTTTGCGAGAATTTTTTTGGTTTGCGAGAAAAATTTTTTTTTTTTCGAGTGGTAGGAATTATTTCTTTAACATCTAAAATTCCAAGAGAATTTTTTAAATCCCCATGCATCTACACAATTTTATTTCATTCAAAATCATGTGTGTTTTACGTTTTAAAAAACTTACATGTTACACATGAAAAAAAATTTCATGTTTGTATTAAATACTGTAGATAATCAACCTATTTGCACATAATTTTTACAAGGCTTTTTGATTTCTAAATTCTGTAAAGTTTAAATGAATGAATGCATTTTCACACATCAGAAAGAAAGGAACATCTAATAAACTCCTGTGCATCCTTTTTTGTGGGAACAGATTTCAGTAAATGAAAAGTGGATGGAGGCGGTAGAAAACCGTAAAGGAAAGGATTTTTATTAAAAACTATTCTTATAAAAGACTATTTAAACATGATATTTGTAGGTAACCGCAGATAATGAGCAATTGTAGAAGGGTTTTTTTTCTAAAATAGAAGCAAGTGCACTTTTATCTTGTTTATTTATTCATATGGAGGACGACAAAGCTGTCATTCCTTTCTTTCAGGAGAACACTCTTCAAAGTTTATCACTGGAAATTTCATGTTGTGATCATTTAAACTGGTGGTTTTCTGTGGAAAATAGGAAAATTTGGCAAAACGTATGCACGAAACTGGAAAATTTACACATTTTGGTGGTTTACTAACAATAAGCAATATTGAAGCAAGAACATATATCTGCAAAAGTCCTGATTATTGAACAGTAATAAGTAGGCAATTTTATTTAATGTTGAAAAACTTTATTTAAAAACAGTAACTTGTGCAATCTACTTGAATTTATTCTAATTAGATATAATTTCTCAAATCTTTGGAGTTTAAATAGTTCAAAATGACTCTTTAAACATAATATTTGTAAAGTTACCACAGAACATA
>JAHWFO010055425.1:72184-84598 GCA_023313115.1 Rhysida immarginata | reverse complement strand
CCCCCCCCCCCAAGATAACGTCCTGGCCACGGCCCTGATAACGACGTAAAAAGTTTGATCACCGCCTTCCTCAATGGCCAACCAAGTCTCAATAGTCAACAGAATACTGAATTCTGCAATTTATGCAGGAAGCAACTTGAAAATAACCTACATGAATACAAATGTTCCCAACCTGAAAACGAAATGAGGAAAATTATCAGGAAAATGAAAGCCAATAATTGTGCGTACCTTAAGATGATAGGTCAAACAATCTCGCGATTTTGGACAAAACGGAATATATCAACAGTGTCCAAGCTCTATCAGAGGACGGCCCATACAAAAACCGGATGGAAACTATAAGGACCCTTTGCCTGTAAACAAATTCATGTGGAAAAGTGTTTTTTCCTTTTTACTTTTGGATATTATATCCGCAGTTTCGGGTGGACCATTAAGCTATGCTATATACACTGAGTGGCTAAATTATTATGACCACCTGACAGTTTTAGGCAAATATGCTATTGCGTCACAGCACTGCCGCTAGAGGGCTAGGTAGCTATAAAAAGGAATGCAGGTGAGGTGAACCATCAGTTGCACTGTGTTTTTTGCGACGATATGGGCAAAAAAAGGGATTTAACTGAGTTGGAACGCGGGATGATCGTCGGCGCGCAAAGTGTCGGAACCAGTATCAGCAAAACAGCTGAACTTGTGAAGTGTTCAAGAGTAGCAGTTATTAATATTTACAGAAAGTGAACTACCAAGCAAAAAACCGGCTCTCAACGTCAAGCGTGTGGTCGTCACACACTCCTCAATGCTCGAGCTGAAAGGAGATTGGCAAGAGTTGTCCAGGGCGACAGAAGAGCAACAGTGCGTCAAATAGCGGCAAATCTTAATCAAGGACAAACTGTGACCACCTCTGAACGAACTGTTCGCCGCTCATTACACCGTTTAGCCTATGGAAGCCGACGACCAGTTCGAAAGCCTCTACTGTCAGCCCTGAACAAGAGCAGACGTCTCCAGTTCGCCAAGGAGCAAAAGGATTGGACAATAGATGACTGGAAAAGGGTCATGTGGTCCGATAAGTCACGATTTCAAATGCATCATGCAGATGGCAGGGTTAGAATATGGAGAAAACAACACGAAAGCATAGATCCCACCTGCATCGCCACAACACTTCAAGCTGGTGGCGGGAGTATTATGGTTTGGGGGATGTTTTCTTGGCATTGTTTGGGTCCTTTGATTCCTCTGCACGGACGTGTGCGTGCCCAAGATTATTTAAGTATTGTCGCAGATCAAGTACATCCCGTTATGTTAATGGCGTACTCTGACGATGACGGATACTTTCAGCAGGACAATGCTCCTTGTCATAAGGCTGGCATCGTCCTCAGTTGGTTCGAAGAACATGCCGGAGAGTTTACCTTGCTTCTTTGGCCTGCACAATCGCCAGATCTCAATCCCATTGAGAATTTGTGGGATGAGATCGAACAGGAAGCGGGATCCAGCACCATCAAGTCTGCAGGAATGGGCCTTTTTCAAACGAGAAAGCGCGAGATTATGGCCGCGCTCGTGCTTGATCGAAAACGAGGCTGACTGGTCAAGCGCAGCCTGCTACGAAGGAATGAATGCTTATTCAGTCCCTTTTTTAAATGCACTACCACAGATATCATTGAAGGATGTAATAGAAATTGTTAGATCCAAGGCTTAAGGAACCGAGAGAAATCTGGAAACTGTTGATCAAATCAAACCGTTCATTGTTTTCAGGATGCAAATTACAATTTTCAGTTCCTTCTTCAATGATGATCATTACTTCAAATTCATTTGACAAATGAGGTTTATTTTGTCGTCGTTGTTGTTGTGTTGTTGAATAACCCGCAATGGACTACGTTCTTTTAAACTCATTATTATTCCTTTCCTGAGTCCAAAAAGAGCCGTTTTAATTCTTCATTTTTTCCCGAAAGCCTTTTGATTGTACCAACCTGGTTTCATGTGATGTACGTTTTTATATGTCTGCTTGTGAAATTTGTAATTCTTCTGTCCTTTTGTGTTTCATTTATCCAAGTATTGGCTATTTTCAATTTTGACATATATTTGAAATTTTTTCCTGTGAGCCTATTGGGGTTTATTCTTTCAAGATTTTCATAAAAAACTATTCTCCTTTTCCTAACGACACAGTATCAGTAATTTTTTCAGTATGTGTGTATATTTCATTGTTGCGACGTACTTTAAATATTGACCCCAACATTTTTCTTAATATTGTTCATTCAGCTACTTTCAGTTCTTGAGTTAACATTTTTTTGATCAGGGTCAGACACTTAGCTGTATAAAGTGCTTCTGGGCGTATTACTGTTGTTTAGTGCCAAAGTTTAGCGTTGAATGATATTGACTTCTTATAGATATCTTTGGTGAGAAAATAGGCCGATTTCATCTTACTGACTCTTGCTTTAAAAGCTTTTTTCTCTGATCCGTTTTGTTAAATTCTCCTAAATACTTGAACTTTTATTTATTCTGTCAAATTGTCATATTGGGTAGTCTTGACGTTCGTCATAAACTTGGTTTTTGGAAGGAGATTCTTAAACTATCTCTTTTAACTTTTTGTCATGTGTGTTATTATTTTTATTGCATGGATTGCAATAAACAATCATTGCCAGTGCGTTTACATTTATATTGTTACTTGCACACACATATACCATATGTAAAATGTTATTAAGATCAATTAATTAATTGATTGATTGATTAATTGATCTTGCCATATTGATATAAAAATATAACAAATAATAAAAACAAAAAATGAAAATAAAAAATAATAAAAAAATAACATTTCAATATAATTTTAATTGATTTCAATTAATAAGATTTATTATACAAAAGGTATATGTTAAAATTCATGAATTATATTCAATATAATTTATATCAAATTTTAATATTAATTAACGAAATAATAAATAAATAAATAAAAGTAATGATCGTATAGTGATTTTTGAAGTGATTTTCTTTAGTCATTCGTTTTGGTCTATTTCGCAACACAAATTTATTTGGAATAGCCTCCTTCTTAACTAATCTTAATCCATCAAGTGAATCCATGAAATATCCTGAGTTAAAATCCAGTGATTAAACAGTTACGTCTTTATTAATCTATAAATTAGCACATACAGTGCTTTCCCTTGTGTGAATTTCACCCGTTAGCCTCGTTTTCAATCTGCCAAGGACGCCGCCATTTCTCAAGTCTCGTAAACGTGAAAAAGGCCCATTGGAAGGTGCAGTTCTTCAGAGTTGGTCTCAAATTCCTCCTGCAACCTACCAACAGCTCATAGAATCCATGCCCCGAAGAATGCAAGCAGTAATAAGAGCGAAAGGTGGCCCAACACTATATTAAATGGGTGGTCATAATAATTTGGCCACTCAGTGTATATTTATTTTAAAAATTTTTTTCTTTATCATATTCTATATATCTTTAGCTATTTTTCAACAAAGTTTCCAAGTTGTTTTAAGCACTTGTCATAGCACTCAATGAGCTTCTGCATGCCAACTTCATAGAAGTCTGCCTCCAGTGAGGAAATAGTCATGCAGAAGTTCATTAAGCCCTATGACAAGTGTTTAAATAAGCTTGAAAACTATGTGGATAAAGAGTTTAATGTATATACAGGAGTTGAACAAAAATAATAGGGCCACCTTTCGACTTAGACTTGTTTTGAATATCTAGAACAATATTTGACGAATTATCCTGAAATTTCAATGGTGTTAAGAACATGTTACATCTCATTTCAGCAAAGGTTTTATCCCGAAAGCAAGTAGAGGACCGGCAACAAATTGAACAAAAATATAATGTTTGGGATCACCCTGTAAAAAATAATGTTTGAAATGCGTTGCAGCTTAGCATGTGATTAGGAGGCTTGTTATATTTTTGTGAGAATAGCACATATATTCATGGAGATATAAAGGTTTCTTTAAAAAAAGTCGAAATTTATCTATCAATTATTTAAACATCTGAGGTTTGGTGTCGTGTATTTTTAGGAACGCAACAGAGTGGAATAAATAGAGGTAATGAAACAATTCGTTTAATTGTTCGAATACAGACTTTTACAAATGAATGATTTGATTGCTAGCAAATAGCCTAACTATAAAAGTTCGATTAATCTAAATCGTTGATATCAGCAGAGTTTAACTGGAAACACGTCGAGTGTGATGCTGCGTCGGATCTTGAACACGATTCGATTTTGGGCTCGGCAATTGCTGTCGTCTCGATTAAGGGTCGTTCGGTTCGAGGAGCACGGACATCAGCTCGGCTTAGTTGGTTGGTTGAGGGTACCGCGACATTTGTGAGCGGCGACCTTATTAGGTTTGTCAACCGTGGAGGGAGAACTGTATGAAATAGAACGGTAGTATTAGTATAACATATCAATGAAAACTGAGAATGATATGATGGTCGCAAAAATACATATACGGCTCTACGATCTATCTTAAAAAACGAGGTTCCATTCGAAGCGGCGTCGCCGTCCAAGCGCGGATGTTTTGCAGGGCGCCCTGCGAGAATGCTGGCTATGCGATCCAGGGGAAAGACCACCTCGATGGAGTCGATCCTCCACGGGAAAGCTGTATGGGATGAGGACAAGACGGTGGCTTGTCGATGATTCCTATCGCTTCCAAATCTTGGCAATCCAATCGGTTGCTCGTCTGATTTGTAGCAGTCTTCGGAGGGTGGCGGAGCGTTGGCGTCTAGCTCGGTCAGGGCACTTGTTTCGCCAAAGGAAGTCTCGTCCTCCACGAAAGAATTCGGGGTTTTCAAGTCGATTCCCGCCGGGGCAGATGCCTTTTTCACCACTCGTTTCCTCCGAATCACTAAGGCTGCCGTGGTTGACTGGGTTTACGTTAGAAACTAGTCCAAGAACATTAGCTGAATTTGATTCGATAAGCGTTTGCTTACGAGAACAGAGCTGCGAGGACGTGTAGCGTCTTCTACTTCGGGGCACCTTTTTCTCTTGTAAGTTGCGGTTGACTAAGTCCGATGGCGTACCACACACTTTGTTTGGTCGCGGTCCAAGGGCGCTTGGGGCTCAGCCGTAACGCGAGCCCTTCGGGGCCGTCTCCTTCCTTGGCGTGGTCGACCTCGGGGTTCGGTATGGCTTATCGGAACTTCACGCCGTCGGAGGCAGCGGGCCGTCGGCTGTGGAAATCTTCGGTCGGACTGCCCAAGCTCCGCGTAGGGGCTTCTACGAGGACGGCAAGATTTAAAGTCAATAGTATTAATTATAAAAAACTTTTCGGGAGTTGGAAAAAATTATTACAACCACCAGAAAAATTGAAAAGGGAAAGAAATGTGGATAGAAGTAATGGAATAAAATAAATAAAAGACTCTTTGACCACAACAAAATTACAAAAGGAAAAATACGACCTTATCCTGTAAGCGCTTTTCGAGGGCGAAGCTCTCATCATTCAGCAGGTAAAAACAGGGAGTAACCAGGAGAAAAACCCGAAGATACTCCCTGTAAAGATACTCCCGAAGATACTCAGTATCTTCGGGTTTTTCTCCTGGTTACTCCCTGTTTTTACCTGCTGAATGATGAGAGCTTCGCCCTCGAAAAGCGCTTACAGGATAAGGTCGTATTTTTCCTTTTGTAATTTTGTTGTGGTCAAAGAGTCTTTTATTTATTTTATTCCAATAGTATTAATTGTCAAATTATTACTTGCCCTGGACAGTCTTCGCTCCTTGGTTCCATGAGCCTTGGTCATCGGTGAAGCATGACTTTCCTATTATCGCGTCCGGCTGGAGAGGCTGTTGTAGCTAAGGCGGGTGGTTTTGCCTCAGCAGATGCCTTAAAGAGTCTTATTCATCGGGCATCTGGCGCACATGCCTTAAAGAAAGGACACTCATAAAACACATGTGGTATTGTTTCTTCGACACTATAATACAAACAACCAGCAGACTCAACTACCTTCCACCGATGTAGTCGTTGTAACGAGTGGAATCCTTGGTGCAGGAATCTCCATTGATAGTTGAAGATAGTTCGTTCGAAAGCAACCATTTTGATTACTCTAAGGATGGCTGCCCATGGATAGTCTGAGTGCATACGGAAGATGTCAGTGGTCGCACTTAGACAGGTCTGCTGAAAGAACCATGATAACTTTAAATGTCCCCACTCTTGAACGTGTAATTGTCGCAGTCCAGGAATCACAGTCAATAAGTATTTTTGAAAATTTTGGTAAAGTCTTGGTTGGTGGAAATTCATCATCACTGGCAACGAAGGAGGTAACGGTAGCCTATTCACCTTGAAGAAAAAAATGCAGTTGCACAAATACGAAGTTCGCCCAACTAGGTGGAAGAAATAAAAACACACGAATCATCGCAGCAAATCAGGCCGCGATGAGATACGTTCTTAGTTCAGGCAAACCTAGACCTCCATTCTCAATGGGAGTAAATAGATACGATGAATTTAGCGGGTGATGTTTGACGTTACTCCCCCACACACAATTCACTATGGCACTTCTCACCTTTTGCAGATCTTGGCATGAAGGCAAGGCGAATAGACATTTCGAAGTCAAAGGAGATAGTACGTGAGTTTTAATAAACCTCACCTTGACTAGCATCGATGTAGGAAAACGCAGGTTCCGGTCGAGGCGAGTAACACATTTGTCGATCACTTGTTACCAGTGACAAGAGTCCATAATCGGGAGAAAGGAAAAAACGTATACCAACACTGTTATCTGGCCACACCATGTAATTGGGAAAGTTCTAAGATAGTCTCTAGTCCAGTTTACAATAGCGATCCCTTTAGACTTGACGAGGTTGATATACTCCCCGTCGAAGCACTAAAGCGATCAAATTTTCTCTCTGTAGATGCCCAGGGAATAAACATCAGACGCAAAAAGCACTACATCATCTGCATACGCCAGCGACCTGATGTTGATCGATGCAGCTGGCAAATCATATCCCCGGACATCCGGGTGACGATTCAAGTGTTGAAGCAATGGTTCTAGGTAGAAGATATACAGGAGGGGGGGGGGATAACGGACACCCCTACCTGACACCTTTCGATAGTTCAAAGGTTGATGAGATAGAACCATTAATCGTCACACATGATGTGGCAGTCGCATACAGTGCTGAGATAATCGTAGCAAAGGACCGAAGACGAAGATGGAACAACACTTGGAACAGGAAGTCGTGGTTCACTTTGTCAAAGGCCTTTTCCTAGTCAAGACTCAAAACAGCAAGGATTTGTTTAAGCACTCAAGCTTCCTCCATAACACACCGAATAGTTATGAGATTATCGGACATCCTCGCTTGATGGTATTGAGCAGGATTGTCCAGGATCAAAGAACTCGTCAGTAAATAGCCTCAAACGTTGCTGAAACACCCCAGTGAAGAGCTTATAATCCGTATTAAATAGGGTTATCGGCCTCCATTGGGTCACTAGTTCTGGGTTTGGAGCTTTAGAGAGAAAGATGATTTTCCCTTCAGTAAATTCTGGCGTAATGGAGCAAGGATCTCGTATTATTGAGTTGAACACTTGCATCAGGAAAGGCCCAAGAAGTTTCCATGCAGAGATGTAGAACGTGTATGGAAGGCCATCTAGGCCTGGGCTAGATTGATGGCGGCCATCCACTGATAAAAACTTCTTTACTTCGTCTTCGGTAAAGGGACGTATAATACAGGCGTCGGTGTCCTCAGAATAAGGTCTTAGTGCCTCAATCCAATGCTTCGTGGCATCCGACGGAACGATTGGCTGGCTGAAGGAAGATGAAAAGTGGGAGTGGAAAGCTGACAAGATGTCGGAGTCAGAATCCACTATCCCACCTTCCACCATCAGTCGATGACACCGCTTCTTATTCGCTCGTCGCCTCTCCTCTGCAAAGGCTGCCGAGGACATATTTCGGACGTCAGCCACCCAAAACAGTTTGGCTCTGAGGGCTGCTCCTGCTGCTCTACGGATCATACAGGCATTAATTTCACTTTGGGTGGAGGATTGGAGAAGTCGTCTGGCAGCATCCAGCCCAATCTTCCTGAAGAATTTTAAATCCTAGCCACGAAGCGAGCGTAGGAGACAAACTGTGGATATTTTTTTCCACAAATCAAACGAACATTCCCTTGTTCTTCTGGTCGTCGAGCAGAGAAACGTTTAGGAACCAGTCCTTGTGGATAGCAGAACTGTCGGTGACATGAAGATGGAGGATTCCATGACCACATGATGGCGCTGTGGTCGGAAAACGAGCATGGAATAACCTCCATTGACCCAGGCGAGCCGGCAAAACTTTTGTCAATCCGAAAAAGATCTAGGCGTGAACCAAAGATCTACTCTGGGCCCTTGATGGAAGGTGAACCCCGGATAATTCCTCTGTGAAGATAATGTCCAAAGATCGACTAACGCGTTTTGCTGACACAAGCGATATATATGTCCAGACGAGAAGATGTTGTTGTCGTCTGGATGGCAATTAATATTTCAAGCAATCACTACCGGCATAGACGTACACAAGAACTAGTCAATGTCACTAAAAAATGCCCGTTTCTCTGCTGAAGCACATGGAGCATACACGTTAAGCAATCGGAAATTGATGTTAGATGTTGAAATATCTAACGCTATTACTCTGTACTCGCAGTCGTACGTACAGTTAGTCACTTGAATTGAGGGGTTAAAGATGATGATAGCCACCCCCTTCCCATTTGGAGAAAACGAGTTGATGAAGAATTGTCCGTTAGGGTACAGGCTACAAAGGCCGGGCAGATCATAACACTGTTGCGTGGGGGCCAAATTGACCTCCTGAAGCAGAAAAATGTCCGGCCTGTACAGAGCAATAACCGTATATAATACCGATTGCTTAAACGTGGAACCAAGGGAACGAACGTTTAAAGAGATGACCTTCATTCTGAGGAATTATAATGACTACGACGGGCCTGTATCCATCGGAGACTGAAGCCTGGATGATGTCGACCGAAGCTCAGACGTCCTTCTGATCGGAGAACGAGTCCGGTGGGAGGAGCTGCGCTGTTGACTCGCGCTGCTCTCTCTACTAGAAGATGACGTTGTTATTATCCCGTCTTTCCTGCTACGATGATGGCGTTTCGGTTTCCTTTTACAAGGACTCTTCGCCGTCGTGTGCCCGTCTTGTAACGCTGTTGTGGAGGAAAGTTCCGATACCGGCGCCGATGATGTCACGAATGCTGATGGTGGAGGGCAGATGTTACCCGCTGGCTGCGTCGAAGAGTGATGCTGCGACGGAAGAGCTGGAAAATCTTCTTCTGCAAAGGTTGAACCAAAGCTCAGAGGGGACTTCCTCTACTGTCGGGCTCTCGATGTCCACTGAAGGTTGCAGGGGAAGGGTGACGACCATCGCCTGTATGGGCGGAGGCAGTGGTGGTGGTGGCGGCGGTATGACATCTCTCAGGTCTTCGCGTGGAAGCGGAGGTTGTGACATCACGTCGGCCTACGACGTCCGAGGCGACGATGCGTGCGATGCTGCCCCATTGGGATCTACAGGCTGGGCCATTGATGGCTTCCTCGACGGCGGTTGAGGCGATGGCATGGTTGCTGTCGGTACAGCAGAAGCCCCCTCCGGGCAACGATGGTGCTTGCCCACAGTACGAGAAGACGTGGGAAGGCCTCTTGCAGTACCAACAGCACTGCCTCATTCTAGGGATGGGCGATATATTTTGATATTATCGTTATCGCGATATTTACGTTTGATATATCGATATTTTTTGCTATTTTAATGGTGCTAATATATCGTTCGATATATTTTCTCCTGATATATCGGATTTTCAAACTTTGGACAAACGTATAAATTTCCTTTTTCTTTTTTAATTTTATCTTTTTTTGTTGTTTTTTTTTTCTTTTTCAATAACGGATTCATGAAAAGCGTGTGACGTGGCTCTCGTAGTTATAGTGCTATGTGATTGGCTGTAATAGTCGCAATTTTGTGTGATTAGCCGACTCTACAATAGGCTCTACAGTTTAATTATTCATTAAATTCGCATCTGACCAGAACGGGTTATTAGTTCTTCATCCAAGAGGTAAGTTGACTATTTAAATATTGCGTTACCTAGTATCTTGCATGCACTAGAATTTCGTGATCTAATTTATAATATAATTCTTCGGCGACATTGCCTTACTCAACGCGCATTTAAAAAGGTTGTTTAGTCAAATGAATATTATAAAATCAAAATTCTCTTTTTTTTTTCTTTTGCTAAAAATTTTTCTTAAAAGTATGATAATTTCCTTATGTGTGGCCACCACGTAGGGGACTGTAGAATGGCGCCTTTTCGCCCACAAGGTAACAAAGTGGATCTGAAAAAGTGAACCAATGTTTTAAAGCACAAATAAGAAGAACTTCTTCCAGTGTATTCATTGCACCCGACAAATGAAAACTAATGGAAGCACTGCCAATTTAAAGAGCCACGTTTGGAACTGTCATAAAAATTAATCAGCCTTGATTGAGGCAAGTGAAGTTAGTAAACAAAAAGGCATAAGAACTCCAACACCAACTCCTGGAAGTGATCATGATATAAAAATTGTTTCTAATGATAACGGTAAGTTTTGACTATTGAAAGCTCCCTAAAGGGCAGTCCAAACTTCCATTTCCATATAGGTCCTCACTGAAAAAACTCTGTCAAAAATAGCACTGAAATATCTTCTTTCATGTGCTACATCTGAGCCTGCAGAAAGATTGTTTTCCCAGGCAGGCACTGTTGTAACAGAAAGTTGTAAAAGGTTGAAACCTGAAAGAATTTCCAAATTATTATTTTTAAGTTCACTCGGTGATGGCTTTTGGGATGAGATGCTTTGATTTTTGACAGTGCAATTAACTTTATCTCAGTTATACTTCAAATTCGGACCCATGTTCATATGAACTTTTTTGCTTAGAATCGCATATTCCATCACCCCTATCATTTTGGTTATGAAATTTTAAAACACCCTGTATAAGATGCTGTATATATACATTGTAATAAAACATTGATTGTTTTTCAAACTGTTTCTTTATTCACTTCACTTTCAGGTGTTACTTTGACTGCAATTCAAATTAAAAGCATTAATTTAGCTAAGTTTTAAATTGTCGATATATCGTGATAAATATCGGACTTTTTGCGATAATATCGAAAATATAATATCGCTGATAATATCGCCCATCCCTACCTCATTCCCTTGTAATACATATATACACGTTCACCGGGAATTACTAAGGAATCGAGGATGTCCTTGTCCAATTTCATGTGGAAAAAAATGTCACCATTCTGGAGCCGAGGAGTGTCTGCATGCTCAGGTCAGTATATCCCGAGCACTTCCCCGAAATCTGACATAAAATTCCGAACATAAAATGTGGACAAGAGCGGCGAAATCCCCCGGACACGCACATTAATAGCGTGAAACAGGTTGACCGTTGTTTCGCCAACCTTAATAGATCCCACATCTACGATGCGATCTGCAATGCTTGTTGATCTGCAGAGCATTCTCGACTCGGTCGAGGAGAGTCTCTGCAGAACTGACACGGCGGGATGCTCTGAAGCCAAGACAGGTGGTATACAGCCCTTTCATAAATTCACAGACGGCAAATGGTCCATCCGCAATAAGCATGACCATGCGATCCATGGTCAAAAAATATTTTCAAGTTCGATTTGAAGTTGGGGAGGGGGCGAAACTCCCTTTTAGTAGGATGAAGCTTTCAAAGTTCTAGGAAATTTCACGATAGTAGTAAAATATCAGAATACCTTTCAAAGTTACAAAGTAGGCGAGCATGAAGTCGTCACGGTTCAAGAGTTCCGATCAGGTCGATGGCCACTCACTGTCTGCTCTTCTGGCCTTCGTCGTATCCTTTTATTCGGTCTTGGAGGATTCTGTGTCGAGTTTGCGCACTTCATCCTTCAATCCCGAGGCTCCGATTTCTTCCTCATCTCCCAATCCCGCGGCTCCAGTTTCATCGCTCTTGACGAGCCAAGTCGATTGCGGTCGGGGGTGTTCCTTCTTCTACGCTCTTGTCAAATCTTCTGAAAAATACTTTTTAATATTTTTCTTCTTTTCTTTATTTGGCGTATAAAAAAAAATCCTCATAAGAACATCCAATAATTACTCTTTACGAATTTTTTGTAAGTGTTTTTATTTATAACATGCAGGGTTTTCAACCCAATTCAATGCCGTTTTCAGGAAACTTGACAAACTACAGTAGGGACAACCACCTCCAATCACAATTGAAAAATATTAAATACTTGATGAAATATGAGCACTTGTACTAAATAATATTTACCTACGCATACGCGAAGGTTACCAAATTGTCTTTTGCATAATTTATTAGCCAAATGTATAGAGCTACTTCTATAAAAAGCCCAAGCAAATATCATAAAAATCCAGAAAGATATCGCCGATGGAATGAGTTGAATTTCAGTTGTTCTCAAAAATAAACAAAACGATAAGGGATTTTCTCCAAATTTTTATTTTTGGACCGGACACCAGTATCAAC
>JAHWFO010055425.1:59690-71784 GCA_023313115.1 Rhysida immarginata | reverse complement strand
CTCAATTTTCATGATATTTGCTTGGGCTTTTTATAGAAGTAGACTAATAAATTGTGCAAAAGTTAATTTGCTACCCCTTGCGCATACGCAGCTAAACATTATTTAGTACAAATGCTCATATTTCTCAAGTATTTAATATTTTTATATTCTGAATGCAAGGTGTTGTCTCTACTGTAGTTTGTCTGAAAATGGCATTGCATTGGGTTGAAAACCCTTCATGTTATAATCAAAAAACTTACAAAAAAATATCGATTTTTTTTAAAGATACCTTAATATTTTCATGAATGTACGTGCTATTCTCATAAAAATGAACACAGATAAGTAAAATAAGCCTTCTAATCACATGCTACAGCTACAACGCATTTCAAACATTATTTCTTACAGGGTGATCCCAAACATTATTTTTTTGTTTAATTTGTTGCCGGCCCCCTATTTGCGTTCGGAACAAAACTTTCGCTGAAATATATAAGGTGTAACAGCTCTTTACATCCCTTAAGTTTCAGGATAATTCTTAAAGTTTTTTTCTAGATATTCGACAAAACGTTTAAGTTGAAAGGTGCTCCTATTATTTTGTCAAACCCCTGTAGAATCTGGAAAAGGAAAAAAGTTTGAAAAATATATAATAGTTTTGTTTCTATTACAAAACGGAATTATATTCTGAATACGCCTCGTAATAAACATAAAACTGGGGAAATATCATATAAGCCCTCGGCAAAAACAAAACAGAACTCAAAATCCATTTAAAAAATCAAATATTATTAAAGACCCATTATTTAATTGCGATATTAAATGAACTTTAGACTTAATATATTTTTAATTTGTACGAATAATGTTCCGAACCTTAGGGAGAATATAATTTAAATTTTGGGAAGCATATTTTATTTTTATAGAAATCGGAGGCAGCTGTAGTATTATAGTTATCAATTTCATTATTAGGATTTGTTGTTACGGCACATAATGTGAAAAGATTTAAAGGATTAGGAGAAAATGAAATATATGCCAATTTGAAAGGAAATTCTGTATTAATAAATTTTAAGTGTGAAAATAAAGGCTTTACTCTTGCCCATATTTAATTTTTCAGCCATGTAGAAAGATTTTGCGAATCCTTATTAGCTATAAATACATTAAGTACAGACCTCAATTCCAAAAATGTTGGGACACACTAAATAAAATATATAAAAAAAAATTTTTTAAAGCACACACTTTTACCTTAAAAAATGCAGTAAAAAGCAAAAATTCTAATTTAAAAAAGGTAAAAGTGTGATGGCAAGTTTATTTCATTAAGTAGTATTTTCTTGTTAAAATTTAATACCAAACGCGCCACCACACTTTACCTTTTATTAAAAAATTAGATTTTTTACTTTTTACTGCACTTTTTAAGGTAAAAGTGTGTGCTTTAAAACTTTTATTTTATATATTTTATTTTATTCTTTTTAGTCTTTATTTAAAAAAATAAGCTTTTATATGATACAACAAAACCAAAAAAAAACTTGGAAAACTGCCCAGTTTGATCTCGGGAAAGCTTTACAATACATTACGCTGGCTACTCATAAACAATGCTCTCCACAATCAACAATTATTTACGACAATTAACAACGATAACAATAAACAACAATACAGGCAGTCGTTACGTCATGATTGCACTGTAAACATATTAAACTTAAATATTAAATAACTTACGAATAAATGGAAAACTAGTGAAACTAATGATTGAAACATGCATTGTCTTCGATAAGACGCTGTTGGAGAAAGTTGCAGAGCTGTAGGTAGTCAGGGAGTGGGCAAAATATTGATTACAAAATTTGCGCACAAACACACAAACAAGTGAAATTCAATAAAAGTGTGTAAAAAGCTAACACACACAGACTTTTGAGTCTGTAGCCTGTTTGCGATGTGGTTGTAATTAAAACTGACAGAATAATCGTGATACATAATTATTTCATTGAAACATTTGTACTTTGCACAAAATGCTGACGTGTATGCTCGCAACATGTGTCAAAATAGTTGGGACATGAGCAGAAGAAGCCCCCGAACGTGGTCGAATGTTCGAGAAACGGCTAGAACGTGACGAATTCGAGATTGCGTGAGCATTAAAAACGCAGAAAAGTCGGGTTCCACAATTGTGTCACCGTTATGGGTCGAGCAAAGCCTGTTAATAACGACTTGCGAAGGCGAATAATTCAAAGGTATGAAAATAATGAATTGCAACAGGAAATTGCTAGGATTTTGAATATGCCTCCCTCTGCCGTTCATAATATTGTTAAACGTTACCGCGAATCCGGTGAAATTTCCGTACGTAAAGGAGAAGGAAGAAAATCAGTATTTAATGCACATGACCTTCGATCCTTCTGGCGATATTGAGTTAAAAATAGGCATACTTCTGTAGTCAAAAATAGGCATGCTAAGGAAGACCGCTTGGTTTGGTTAGGCTTCTTGACTACCTCAGTGTATCTCATTTGGAATTTATTCTGGTTCGATGAGTTTTATGAAAGCGCTGTTTTCGTCCCATCTGAAGAAATGTATACTTAACTGTTCGATTGTCGATTGTCGTAGTCGAAATCACCTCATGGGCTCAGGGATTCTATGGAAAACGGGTATCGACCAATAGAATTCGTCGCTATATTCGGAGATGCAAACTAAAGCTGTACTATGCTCAACGCAAGCCATACATCAATCCCGCCCAGAAACGCCGTCCACTTCAGTGGGCACGAGCTCGTGCAACATGGTTCATAGCTCAGTGGAAACTCATTCTATGGTCTGATGAATCCACCTTTCAAGTTGTTTATGGAGCAAAAACGAAAATGACCACCCAGATTGTTACCGCCGTACGGTTCCAAAACTACCCTCAGTCATGGTATGGAGGTGCATGAGTGCCCAGGGTTTGGGCAACCTGCACTTCTGTGATAGTACTCTTAGCGCTGAGCGCTATATACGGATTCTAGAGGTACAAATGTTGCTATCTAAACGACGATTATTTCTTCAGCGTCCCTGGATATTTCAACAGGACAATGCCAAGCCCCATATTGCGCGTTCCACGAAGGCCTGGATGCGTAATCGTCGATTGCGGGTACTTGATTGGCCTGCGTGCAGTCCTGACCTCTCTCCTATTGAAAACGTTTGGCGCATTATAAATCGCAAATTGCGCCAACGCAGACCACGCATGGTTGCACAATTAAAAGCAGGAATGGGAAAGAACTTCAGTCGAAAAATTAGACAATTTGGTAAATCGTCGCTTCCAAAACGGTTGGCTAGTGTCATTAAGCGGAAAGGCGACGCTACCCAATGGGAAAATGTGGAAAATATAAGCGCTGTTCCAACATTTGTGGCACTTGTTGCGTACCAATGTCCAATGTAGCCTGCATTACTTATAGTAGCAATAAAGTTTGTGAAAGGAATTAAGTTGAATCTGTGTTTTTATACTTTTAACAATTTACTACACAACCTACATAACTAACAAACCAATGGGTACTTTGTATATGCAACTTTTTATTGTGTTCCAACATTTTTGGAATTGAGGTTTGTAGAATTAAAGTAAAATTATAGTTCACAACTGAATAAAACAAAAATCAGAATTACGAAAGGTTAAAAAATCACAAAGGCAATGTGGATAGAATCTTTATCAAACTATAAATAAAGAAGAACATGAGAGTTCGTCAAGGAAACAGTTTTGCATTGTTGTTGCATTGTTGTTGCACTCTGAATCCATGTATGAAGTATAGACAGAAATAATTCAATACTCATAGCCTTTCTTTGATATTCTAAAATGTCAGATTTTCCTGGGCGAACCCAAATGAACACAAAATTCCATTGCGAGCACTTTAAAGAATTCTTTTCGTTTTTCCAAAGTGAATATATATTTTATTAAGGGTTTTTCATTTATATTCAAATTCAGATATTCGCCTCTTGCAAGCTGCACGGGCCCCACCATTGTGAAGTTTCTGAAACTATTTGTGGCCATGAGACTGGGAGTTGTATAAAAAGAAAATGGATGTTCTTATTAAATACGGTTTTCAGTGTGTTAATTTTAATTTCACAAGACCCGAAATACTTCTTTCTTTTAATCGCTTTGTCCATAGCTGTCTTTGCTGACAAAACCTGTTTTCAGATGGTAATGAATAATATTTTGTTCCTTCTGGGCGTCTATAATATGAATTTGAACATTCTACTACAAAGCAAGTCACACAGGGATATTTGAGGCAAGTCAGCAAATTTATAAACAGAATAAAATCGTTCCATAGAAGAGAAGCACAATGTGGCCACATCTAGTTTACTTACATTCTCACAAGGAGAGTGGCGACAACTCGGAACGGATTTTGATTGGTTAACGCTCCGAACGCCATAGTTTTCCCAATATAGCTGCCATTTGCATTACAGATATAGAGAAAGTAATAGTTTTCGTTCAGTTTTTCGTTTTATTGTGCATGTTTCTTAATTCTTGCTAATAAAATTGCATTATTAAAGTTTAAAAGTTGTGCTTTTATTAGATCCTCTGTAAAATTAATGATTGAAGTGGCGAAGAGAGAAGGGAAAAAATGTTTTTTCATAATAAAGTATAGATTGTTTTACTGTTGTTCATAAAAATGTGAATCTCCCGAAATATTTTTTAATGATATAATAATATATATTTCAAGGAATGTTAAAAAAATTTTTAAATATATTTTTTTAATTTATATAATTTCAACGAAGTTTTATTCACGGGTCATTCGGGGCCAATGAGCAAGATTTTTATCTTGAAAAATTTAAAACAAACCGTACAACCAATGGTAAAAATAACATTTAATAAACACAATATATTTAAGTCATATATTATATTCAAACGTAAAAAAATTTTGGAAATGAAACATGAAGTTTAAGTATTTTATAGATAGTTTGTAGCGTCAAAAATTATTTTTCAGTTGTTATTTAATTGCTAGACATTGAAGTGATCAACGGGGCCTGATGACGAGCGTAGTTCGCGCGAAAAGTTTTGTCAATTTTTTGTCTCATTTAACACCTAGACGTAACTATTATAATTTTGATTCATATTCTTTTAATTTATATGCAACTTGCAAACACGAGAAAGTGACGTTAGAAGAATTCCACGATAAAAAGAATGTAAAAATGAATCTAGAATTTTTCCTAAACACTAATCATCAATAATTGAGAATTTTTTTTTATCTTTTGCAATAGGTGTCAAATTTTTATTTTTGTATAAATGTAAATTGTGTATAGAATGCTAAATAAAATTTCTTTGGTTATTAGCTCTTAGTTTCTCTTTTTGCTGAAAAGGTGAAAAAATCAATTCTAGAACTTGCTATCAGCTGATCAAATAATCATATTTATTATGAAAATTAAAACGTTAATGTGCTTCTTTTTTAACCTCCTTTATCTAATATACAAATAAAAGCTTGGTAGGCTAACCAGCATTAGCCATCTTTACATTTCTTCTTAATAAGCTGAAAAGTATCGTAAATTGTACCTCTGCTAATTCAATCGTTGAGAAAAACATGGCCGAAGGCCCGAGTTGTCGCCATTCTCCTTACAGGCACCCTAACTTGCCAGAGGGGAATTGCAAAATTTCATCAAACAGTCCGAGCAACGCCGGGCATATCAGCTAGTAATTACATAATTGAAAAACTCTTTAACCGCAATGGTATCGTTGTGGTTAAAGAGCCTTATTAACTTTGTTAAATAAAATTTATTTAATATAAAAGTAGAAAATATAAAAGTAGTATCATCAGCCTAAAAAATAGCATCACAATTTAAGTTGTTGAAATCTAAATCAATAAAGAAAAAAATCATTATCACGCCTGATTAGCTTCCTTTAACCAGTAATAATTATCAACGCCGTTGCGTACCTTTTATAGGCATCAAATGGTAGGATAATTTACCTGAACATATCCATCCGCTCATTTCCCACAAGTGCAACTTTTAAAAAAATTGAAAAATTCGCTTCTATCTAATAAAAAATCTACTATCCCCCTCTAAAATTTTTACTATTTATAATTTCCCTTTATCTAACCCCATTTTTTAATGATCTTTAATAGTACATACATTTACCTGCTAGAAACCTTGTTACTAGCCTCTCATCCATTTTGACTCCAGCATGTACCTCCATAAAATTACCAAAAAGATATATAATTCCAAACCTATGTTATAATTCGGAAACCTCAGACGTCGGCCTGCTGGCCATACAGGTTCCGGCCAGGGCTCACTGTAAATCAACTCTAAAAAGAAATAAAAAAAGAAATAAAGAAATAATATTCATGAATGCAGGAAATTCAAAAATAAAGTCTATTAGTTTTCAAAAATTGTCGAAAATGTAAATGTAATATTAACATCATTTTTATTTATTTCAATTATTATCATTATACAAACGGATTTTAATAACTTAATTATGAATAATATACGACGGTGCATCAGAAAGTAAGTTATACTCTGAAACTGTAAAAACAAATGTAAGATAAGATCCCATGCACAGCTTCTGAGAAACGTTCACCATTTATTTCACTTTTCTACATAATCACTCAATAATTGTAAACAGTTTTCTGAATCGTGAAATTAACTTTTCCAAGCCGTTGTGGTAAAAATCCGTTCTAGCGTTTCTCAACCATGTCAGCACTGCGTCTATGAGGTCGTCATCAGCGCGGAATTGTTTTTCTCCCAGGTCACGTTTCATTTTCCTGAACAAAATGACAGTCGCATGGAGCTAAGTTGGGGCAATGTGCTCGGGATTGTTGGACATGGATGGTCTTCCTGCGCGGTATTCGTCTTCAAATCTGAGCGCCCATTTTCGAAATACTGGCACCACTTCACAATTGCAGGACGAGAAATCACATTATCTCCGTAGACACTGCAAATTTCTTTATGGATTTCAGTGAAATTTAAAGCCTTTCGTCCTCAAAAAACGGATTGTTCCGCGAATCTCCAACTTGAAGTGTACAATCAGTTAATGCAACATGACAACAATACTCTTGCGTACTCAGTAAACGCGTGAACATGTGGGATCATGCCACGTTGCAAGTATAGATATACAGGCAACATCCTTAAAAACGGCGAATGATATCGGTGCTGAGTGTAACTTACGCTCGTACTTTTTGATTCATCCTCGTATTCAATGACATATATTAAAGATAGATTCCTAAGCAATTGTTGTAATTTGAAGCAAATTGGGAAGCTCCATGCCCAGAACTGTCATGGCCGAAAATGATGTGAGTGAAGATTATGCAAAACACATGGCTAAACATGAGAGTACCTGATTAATAATTCTTTCACACGCCGATCACGGAGTGATAAGTTTATTTTTTCGTTTACTTTGTATTTGAAGTATTTTATTATATTTTATAAACAATTTTTCGATCATGGTTTCAATTTCAATTTCGTTTCGATTGTCTTTCAGTTATGTATTTTCATTTTAGTTACGTATTTTTGATTTATGCTTGTGGAAAATGATTCCTGATCCTTTTTCGTGTCTGTTTGTGCAGAACAACTTTGAGCAATGGTTTTTAATTAATTATTCCTCGGGGCAAAAACTTTCAAAAACAAAGCAGCCAGACAGCTGATTATTCCACGGCTCACTCCTGCCCAGAACTGTCATGGCTCAATTTGCTTCACTTTTTGCCGCTGTTAACAATGGAATTCGGAGTCTATCTTTAATATACGTCATTGCTCGTATTACACGTCTTATTTAATAAATTGATACTGTTCTTTTAAGTTAAGAAAAAAATTCTTACAATATTACTTTTATACATTTTTGAAATATGACGTGCGTTTTTTAAGTTATTACCGTTTTGTAATAAAAACAAAATATTACATATATTTTCAGAATTTTTTCTTTACTAGATTCTATTTATCTTTATTTATTTTCGCACATAGTTTCCAAGTTTATATAAATATTTATCATAGCACTCAATGAGCTTCTGCTTGCCCAGTTCATAGAAGTCCGCCGCCGGTGAGGAAAGCCGCGCAGTTTTCACTTCTTCCTCGTTCCTGAAACTTAGGCTGCCGATCAGTGGCGTATTTAGGGGGGTTTCTGGTTGAAGTGTACAATCAGTTAATGCAACATGACAACAATACTCTTGCGTATGCAGTAAATGCGTGAACATGTGGGATTTGTTAAAGGAGGGCGCCAAATATGTGGAAAAAGTATTAATGAAAAATAACTTTCTAAGCATGCGTAACAGGTAGTGTGACATTTCAATGTAGAATTTTTTTTTTTAGTAGAAAAATGTGTCCACGTGCGCAGGGTTTGCTTATTGTTGAACGGTTTGCTGTGCACGTGGCCAGACTGAGAAACAAATATAAATAGGGAAACGTATGCTATATGACCCAAACAGTGCGTTATTGGGGAGTCCTAACAGCAGAAGGGAAAAAGCGTTAATTGACTCCTTAATGTTAGTCTTCCCTTCTTGAAACAGGGGTCCATTCTCCTTTGAAAGGACAGACAAGAAACTGAAATGTGTAACATTCTTCAGGGGTGAAAGATGAACTTTAAAATGTGCAGACGACCAGACAGGATTTAGAGCTTGGTAAAAAGATTCCAAGTATTGCGAGTGGACAGTTAAAACAGCTAATTTTCAGGTTTGAATTAATATACGTCGCTTGAGTTCAACCTAGTGGTATTTTGAGATTGAGACAAGAACTCTGAACAGTCCAATGATACAATTTCAGTTCATTTCAAAAAACTAGTCTTGCAATGTGGCAAGGAGTTCGAGCTTCTTACTCTGCTTTCCGTTACCAGCTGTGAAGTTGAACGGATTTTTAGCACATTACGTCGAGTCAAAACATATTGTGAGGTCAACTAGGACAAATAATGGTTACCATTGTTGCACATTCAATAGACACACAAGAATGATTATATAAATTTGTTCTGAAGCATAAACGAACTATGGAAATTGAAGATATTTTAAATTCTATTTGAAAGGGTCATTTTTTTTTCTTTTCATCAGATATTTTGATTTAACTTGTACTTGTTTGATTGCATAATGTTTTTACAATAATTTTTTTTATTTGATTGGTTAAAACCTATAAACTTACTTTTGTGTATCACATAACACATTAAAATTTATTTAAATGATTTGTTTATTGGAAGATTCTGCCTTGGCACGTTGGCCTTGTATTTGACAAATAAGTCAGTCAATTTTCTTGTAAACCTTTTATTTCGTTTGGGTTTTAAAATAATTTTCATCAGTATAGGATTCATATAATCAGTTTTAAATTTAAATGTGGTTAGTCTCCTTTTAATGGGGAAAATCGTAAAATTAAAATTTAATAAATACAAAAAAATAAAGTCACCAATCTTGAAAAACGATGAAGAAACTTATGAGATTGAAGAAAACTTAAACGATGTAGTCTATTGAAGATGTTGTTGATAGTAGAAATAAATTTAGTCTATTGAGGATGTAGATGAAGTCTTGTGAAGATAATGTTGATAGTAGAAAACGATAATCTTGAAGGAAGTGATGGTTTTGAAATACAGATGAAATTTTGAAGAGGGTGATCCAAATATTTGGGATAAAACCAACACTTCCTTCAAGATTATCGTTTTCTACTATTAACATTATCTTCACAAGACTTCATCTACATCCTCAATAGACTAAATTTATTTCTACTATCAACAACATCTTCAATAGACTACATTGTTTAAGTTTTCTTCTATCTCACAAGTTTCTTCATCGTTTTTCAAGATTGGTGACTTTATTTTTTTTGTTTTTATTAAATTTTAATTTTACGATTTTCCCCATTAAAAGGAGATTAACCACATTTAAATTAAAAATTAATCATTTAAACTCTTTTGATCAATAATATCCATATAATTAGGTTTTAAAATAAATGTTATTCATATGATTTTTTTTTTGCTTTCCATCGAATCTTTATGTACATGTATTAAATTAGTTCTTATCCATTTAGTGCTTTCATAAGATTTATAAGTTCCTCTGTTTCATTTCGTTTCTTTATCTTTTCCGTGGTGGAAATACGTAAAATGAAAATTTTAAAATAAAATCGGTTAACGAAAGAATATACTTTTGTGCCAAAAGAAAAAGAAACTTATCTAAGATATTTAGTCCTATTTTAACCATTAGTCTTGTTTTTAAAATCATTAATTAAAGTTATATAAGGGGCGCCGAAATCATGTTAGGAAACCCCCATCGCAAAATTCTGGCTACGCCACTGGATAAACTCCTTTAGATACCGGAATAGGTAGTAGTCACTGGACGCGAGGTGGATGGTCAAGTTGTTGCCAACTAATCAGATCTTTTGGTTGACTATCACCTGTTCCGGTATCTAAAGGAGTTCATCGGCAGCCTGCATTTCAGCGACGATGAAGAAGTGAAAACTGTGTAGCTCTCTTCACTGGCCGCAGACGTCTATGAAGTGGGCATGCAGAAACCCATTCAGCGCTATGACATATATTTAAATAAACTTGAAAACTATGTGCAAAAATAGATAAAGGTGTATACAATCTAGTAAAGAAAAAATTTTGAAAATATACTGAGGGAACATAACGAAGTTATAATCAAATTCCGAATCGAAACTAATATAGGTAACATCTATATCCAATAATATATTGATTATAAAAAATTTACGTGCCGAGATTTATATTCAAAAATTTTATGAGCACATTTAATACCCACTTACAAAGTGTAGAGGACATTCCCAAACAGTTGATTAACTTTACAAGAAAAGACCAATAAAAATCAAATGTACCCCTTGGGTAATTGCTGAGAAGTACGAAAATTAACTTTTGAACCATGATAGATAGAGAAAAAATTGCAATTACAAAGTTGTAGATCATCACTGATTTAATATAACTCCTGTCTTCATAAAGAAAACAAAAGCATAAAACTCATAAAACGGAGGGGGGGAGGAGTAGTCCATGTATGGAATGCCTTCTGGAAACCATATATTGGAATATTCACTTACGCGTAGAATAAGAAACATTTAGAGTCGCTCATATTTAATATTTACCAGAATAGAAATTTGAATAAAATTAAATAATGTAATCATTAAATTTCAACATTTCAGGAAGCTGAAAACAAATAGAGAAAAAAATAAGTGCTCATCTGTTTCTGATTCAAACCTGCAGATGCGCTAATGGAGATAAAACATTGGGTCCAATGGCCCAAAAGAAAGTTTATTGTGGTCGGAAATATTCATTCAAAATGTAAACTCTTATTTAGAAAAAGTGACCAAGAAAATTATCAAAAATTGGTTCACAGGTGCATGCTTTCCCAGGTTCTTGAATTTATTAGATATGCATGGTGTAAGAGTGACTTATAGTTTGTGCAATTTCTACTCTTTTTACCATAATTGTAAATGTCATGTGATTTTCCGTCGAGGACGAAAGTTGACAGCGAAGGAAGAGGGGAGTCGCGGACTCGAGATTTCAGAACGCATATATTCTGGAACAAAAATGTTTGCTCGAGTTCGCGCTCACCCCTTCCGCGAAGTTGTTTAGCCGGCGCTGTTAATGGACTGGGAGAAACTCATGAATGAAGAGGGACAGACGGGAACGAGCTTCGTGAGCAGACCGTGGAAAAGGAAGAGAGCAACGGGCTCTTCGCATGGAGAGGCAACGTTGAATGCTAGTAAGCAGAAAATTCGAGAAGTGAATTTCTTGGAATCCGACTTCAAATGGAAGTATATCGGAAGGAATGAAACAAGAATTTCATCGCCTAGCTCCTCATGCACGCACCGTCCTTTTTTTTCAATTCATAAAAGAATCTTTATCGACTCTCGGACTGATTCTTTATCGCAAACGGACTCCTCAGTAAATATTAATGACTTTTCTACTTTTCCAGTGCAAAACGCCAACAGAAACATTTTCCCGCCAGCAAGAGAATGCCGTCTTACCTCATAAGAGGAATGGAGTGAATACCGTTCAAAAGCAAGCTTCATTGGATTCCGTTACGGGAAGAGAGGGTTCCCGTCCAAGACTCTGTTGCTTGTATATGTTATACAGGGTGATTTACATCGAATGTAAAATACTTAAAGGGGGTATTATAGAGGTTAAGATAAACACAAAACGTCCTATGAACATGGGTCCGAATTTGAACGATAACTGAGATATGAACAGAAATAAAAATGCAAACACCAAGTTCAACAAGTTAATAAC
>JAHWFO010055425.1:47057-59290 GCA_023313115.1 Rhysida immarginata | reverse complement strand
ATTTTAACGGTATACACAGTCTTATGTACCCTGTTATTCCTCCAAATTTCTTTAATCTAGGCCTTACGGAACCTGGGTTATTAACTTGTTGAACTTGGTGTTTGCATTTTTATTTCTGTTCATATCTCAGTTATCGTTCAAATTCGGACCCATGTTCATAGGACGTTTTGTGTTTATCTTAACCTCTATAATACCCCCTTTAAGTATTTTACATTCGATGTAAATCACCCTGTTTATTGGTTTCAACCATTTAAATTTCATCGCAGTCATTGTGATGGAGAATTATGATTATCTCCGCATAGTTTTCTGGGAAGCGAATTTTATTTAATTGAGAGCACGGACCTTTGGAATTTTCCCGTTGGGATTAAATTGTTATTTAGAAGATAGCGTTGGGGCGCTCATGCTGGCTAATTGGAATTTAACTTTCCTTTTTACATTTGAGAACTTGGAGTTTCTTATGGTTAAATTTGTTGGCATGTTTGGCTTCTGATTAATTATTGGCCGGCATCGCAATTAAATATCTTCGACAATTTAATTATTTCTGTGGACACAGAGCAACTGAGTCTTGAGATTTAAATTATTTCATAATAATGGATTTCAAGTTTATTTACTAAAGAAAGGGGTAATTGCGTATTGACACCCGCAGCGTGAATTACTTATTAATTTAGAGTTTTACATCTTAATTAACAAAGCTTACCTATTATCCGGATCGGACTTTATCTTTTTGGGATTACGTGATTGTCTAATTAATTGTTAATGTATGGTTTTAATATCCTTCCTAGTTTTTGCCGTTGGATCTTCATGTTTGTTTTCAGCGAAGTTTAATCTCTTTCCCTTTGCGGGCAGACGAGTTGAATCGTTTCGTCATACTCAGTTTTCTACTGCATCGTATTAGCTACAGCATCGTAGTGTTGGCAAAGGCGGATTACCTAACTGTATGTCATCGATCTGGGCATGACTGAGTCTAGTTATTCTTCTACTGCCAAGTTACTCTGCATTTTGTTAAAATTCTTTACAAATTTATTTGTTTCATGCCATCTACGTTTGCTGACAAGCGATCAGCCTTGTATTGTTTAAATCATTTCGACTAGAATAAACTTTATTAATTTTCTTACTAGAAGAGGCACCCGGGGTTTCCCGGGATAATTACAGTTGTAGCTAAACAGAACCAACTTTATTTATTTTGTTATTATAAGATTTCTTAATCACTACCTATTCATACACGTGACATAAACATTTTAAAGAATATATTAAAACTCCCAGATTTGAATTCGGTAACTCATTACTTTGGACATTTCCGAATACTAACAATCTATCAAATATATATCCAGCAACTGCTATCGTTCATTTTCAAGATAATTAATGGCTATCTATACGTTTCTAATCCACCAATAATACAGTTTCAATACGATTTTCACTCTTAACCCACCAGATCTGCCTCCTCAATACGTTGTCCATTCGCCAAACGGTACTACCAAAGTAAGTGCATCTCCCATGCAGGAATAAAATTGTGGGCTATCTTGCCTGAGAATTTAAGGCAAGCCCCAAACCCAGCTTCCGTTAAAAGAAATATAAAATTATTTCTGAACTCAATTAACCCCAAATGCCCCTAACTTAACTAACACATTATTATATACTCTATTCAAACTCAAATACTAACATGTATTTGCATAATAAAATCAATTAAATATTAATTATTATTAAAAATACAGATAATTTATAACAATCTTTAGTATTTTCGCAAATCAAATTGTATCTTTCAATTTTAACTATTTCATTATTATAAACAACTATTTTATTTATGTTTTTCCCTCCGGAGACCGCACATGTCGGCCTAGAGGCCATACCGGCTCTGGATAGGGTTATTGTAAGAGTTTTTTTGCAAATAAACAAATAAATAAATAAATAAATAAATAATAACTATTTTGTACCAATTGACCAGACAAATCGATATACAGACTGGAGGGAAAGTTCAGAGTGGCATTTAATGGTTGTTTTATTTAATGCCCACAAAGTTTTATTTAGTTCAGTTGTCTCACAATTCAGTCTTCAATTGTGGCAAATATTAAAGTAGGAGCGATTTCGTGCTTTTATTGTTCTACACGTGATAATCCAAAGTATAGTGTTCCATACATAGACTTACTCTCCCCCGTTTTAGCAGTTTTATGCTTTCGTTTTCTTTATGAAAAGAGTGGATATCTACTTAATCGATGACGCTCTACAACTTTGTAAATGGAACTTATTTTCTACATATCATGGTTCAAAAGTTAGTCTTCGTAACTTACATTAGGAGCGCTGGGAATACTTTTATTCGTTCTGGAATGGCCACTTTTACTATAGAGAGACGTGACTTCTGTGGCTCTAGCACCTATTGTTCAAAAGTTATCGGATTGTTTCGGGAATGTCCTCTACACCCTGTAAGTGGATATTTAATGAGCCTATAAAATCTTTGAATATGAATCTTGGCACGTAATTTTTTTATAATCGACGTATTATTGGCTATAGATGCTACCTATATTAATTTCAGTTCGGAATTTAATTATCACTCCGTGGGTTCCCTAGTTAGTGGTTTTGTTTTTATTACTTATGCACTTTTTATTATTATGCACTTAAAAATAAGCCTCGTACATATTAAATTTCAGTAGAAAAAAGTAGTTAAATATCTCATGAAAAAGAGTACTTCTTACCTTACAGAAAAAATCAATGGACATCAAAAGACATTGTGAAATACATGTGAAGAATTTGTTTTGTTCGTTATTCTCGTGTTTACGAATTAATTTATTCAGAACTGTCAAGATATGAAGTTTAGAATCACTAATATATCTATAAAGAAAGCTTCAAATTAATATTATAGAACAGTGAATCCATAGTTTCTTGTATTAAGCTGAATTACATGAAAAAATATAATTGACGGATGAGGAAAAAAAAGGGTGAGGCACATGAACCCTGGAATAAAATAAAAATTGAAAACAGGTTGGTAAGACCTTGAAAAAAAGCTGACGTTTCAGATAGAGCCTATCCTGTTTACTTTGTCAAAGGAACATGCTTTCAACTTTAATGAAAAATATAAGGTTTACAATACGTTGTGGCTTTATGATTTATTCCCATCTTACAAGAAGCATCCACGTACTCTGACTCACCGATTTTGAAAAAAAAAAAATTCTACGAGTAACTTTCATCAAATTAAACACCCGTGCAAAGCCATTCGACGCACTTCTCAAAATTTTCCGAGAAAAAATTCATAAAGTTTGTTATAATTGACTACGCTTTATAAATGCTCGAATTGTAGCATACATTTTTTTGTGTTCAGGTGTCTAGTGGTAAAACGCTTGAGTTCTATTTTGCAGGCGGGTTCAAATCCCGTCTTTGATAAGTTTTTTTACCTCTTCGTAAATTTTTTTTATCATGTATGGGAATGTGTAATTCATTTACTAAATACAGTATATTTTAGATTTCCCAACTTGCTACTATCATTTTTTTTTTTATAAAATACGTATAAGAATTATTGTAATTATATATAATCGAACATTTCTGATGTGCTAAGGTTGTTACAAGCTAGTATTATTTTCCTTAAAAAAAAAAAAAACACAAAAGTAGTTCTAATTCACGTGTAAGTAAAGACAAAGGTAAGAGTTAATTTCTGCCCCTAGAAATAAGAAATTGTAATTTGGTAGCTAATATACTAGTTAAAACGTTAATGAATGGTGATGGATAAACTATAGATACCAATATGATGCGTTATACGGTATTTAATATATACAGTCGGGTGCAAAAAGATTTTTACCTGCTTCGCAGCTCGGGAGCTTAACGGATGTTGATCAGTTGCAAAATCAGGTACTGAGAGTCAAGGCAGATTAGACTGGACCTGTCGCGTCTGCATGAAAATAGGATATCATGTATACACTAGGGATGTGCTATTTACATACTCAACTATGACTTATGTCTAAAGCTTTTTGCACTAGACTGTGCATGTAATGGTGCAATAATTTTGAGTCACCTCAAAAGTTGCAAAATTTGTAAAAATAATTAAATGTGGATAAATAAACTTTTTCTTTTAAATGCTCATTTATCACTGCGAATTAATAGTTATAATAATTTGTATATGCATTTTATATAAAATTGATGGTAGCAATTTGGAAAATCGGAAATATATTTTGTAAATGAATTACACATTCCTATACATGTTAAAAATTTTTCGAAGAGAAAAAATATTACCGAAGACGGGATTTGAACCCATACCTGCAAAATAGAACTCAAGCGTTTTACTACTAGACCACCTAAACACGATAAAAATATATGCTACAATTCGAGCATTTATAAAGTGCAGTAAAGTGTAAACAATTATAACAAATTTTATAAATTTTTTTCTCTTAAAATTTTGAGAAGTGCGTCGAATGGCTTTGCAGGGATCTTCAATTTGATGAAAGCTACTTGTAGAATATATTTTATCAAAATCGGTGAGTCAGAATACGTGGAGTCTCCTTGTTAGAGGCGTCGCCTTTATCAAAGTAGGCTTGAGGCGGGAGTAAATTATAAGTCCACAATGTAACCTCTTTTTTTAATCTCTATTTTCATATTAATAGAATATCTAATCGTGGAATTCTGAAATATTGGCTCAATGGAAAGATTATTTTTAACAACTTACACGATAAAAGCAAGTTCATTCACAAAGTGGAGATGGAGGGATTCACAAAATTGATAATCAGAAAGCGATAAAAGTTAGGTTCGTTCACAGAATGACGCTTACCGATAAGCGGAACCCTTAATTTTTGTTTTTCAGACTGAGATGAAAGAATTAAAACTGTAAATTTCAAAACGTGTACAATAATAACCTAAAAATAGAAAATATTTAAATTCTGAATCTTTAAAAGAGGTTCGGCGACCGGGGGCGCCGTGGGCTAGGGGGATTTCGCAGAGCAAGCCAGCCTTGGAAGTTAAGCATCACCTAGCACGGCTAGTAACTGAATGGTTCTTACTCCCTCTCCCCGTGCTTCGGAGGGCACGTAAAACCGTCGTTCCCCGGTCCACCTTGCAGCAGTCGTAAAAAGCTGGCAGAAGCCTGGTCAGCGTGGGAGATTAGACTACCCCCCCCCCCCCCCCGGGGGAGAGGCCTATGTCCTGCAGTGGATTGCGACAGGCTGAATATTTATCCTTTAAGCGACAAGTTTAAATATTATTTCATCCGTTTTATTAAAACAAAAATTAGGCAAAAAATGTAGAATGGAACAACCACAAGGGAGAGAACTTCTAATCCACTAGGATATTTGAAATACCGGATACGTATGTCGGCTACCAAGTAACCATTTTCGGTTCTGTTTGATTTATTGAAATGATTCTGTGGCTTCTTGTTTCTTTTTGTTCTTTATTAGTCAACACTAGCTTATATGCCCGATGTTGCTATGTCAATTTGTCTGTTGAAATTTTGCAATATCTTAATTTGAATATGAATAAGAACACATGAAAAATCCTTAGAGTTAATAAAGTTACTAAACTTCACTTTGGAAAAACGAAAAGAATTCCTTAAAATGCTTGCACCGAAATTTTGTGTCCGATTGGATTTGCCCAGGAAAGTTCGACATTGCATCCTCAACATTTTAGAATAACGAAGAAAGGCTCCTATGAGTATTGAGCTACTTCTGTCTATATTAAAAAATACTTCATTTATGGGTTGAGTGTTCACGAAATCTGTTTACAGCCACATCAACATATAAGCGTTTCAATAAAATTGATTAAGGCATAAAGCGTGGAATCGTGTTCTGAAAGTGGTTGTTCATATTGACAGTATCAGTTTTAGCAGCAACTGATTCCCAACTGCGCTTGTGTGACCAAGTAGTCAGTTTTCCTGTCTTCTAAGCTGACCACAAATGTTTCAGTACTTAATGATGAATCTATCAACCTAATAAAAGTAATATGGCTGATCGAACAAGTACTGATGTTAGGCTTAGCTATAGTATCAGGTGTGGTTTTGTTCAGCTTTCATTTTTCTTATTGCTATCGTATATACGCGTATGGAGCAAATTCGATCGATCATATGATGCAATGTTTTCTGATAACAAACTGTGGAATTTAAAATAATTACTTAATACTTTTAATTACGGGCACAGATAATACAATTTTAACAGAAAATATGCCAAATCGTGCCGAAGGTAGCAACAATCAGCAAGTCTCTGATGCCGTTCCACTGGCAGTGAAGAATACAGAAGATTCAATCAGTACTTGTCTTCTTTCACCATCGAAAAGTCCAATCGGAAAAAAGGCTATTGAAGAAAAAACAAACAGCCACAATCGTCACTTCTCCTGAACACGTTGAACATCATAGTCAATAGGAGTTACACTGAAAAGGGCACTGATGGAAAAAAAACCAAAGCAAATATAAAAGCCGAACAAATGAAAACGAAAATTAGTTATTTTATCCAAAGTGTTTACAAGGATTTAAAAATACTCTCCAAATGCGTTAAGGCATTGATCCCACTGTGTAACAAAGCGTGTAATTCCTTTATGGAAGAAGTCTTTCGATTGCGAACTATTCCAAAATCTTTATCTTCACTACATCGTCCGACTGAAACCTGCGGCCTTTCAGATGTTTCTTGAGATCCCCATGTAAAAGTCACATGGGGTTAAATCAGGGCTTTAATGTGGATGCTGCATTGCTTCCCACTTGAACTTTTTGATGGGGTCTACCGTTGCTTTCGAGGTGTCAGGACACGCGTTGTCGTGGAGAAGAAGCACTCCTTTTGTAAGAAGTCCAGAACACTTGCATTTGATGGCCGCGCGCAGTGCCTTCAATGCTTCCCATATCGTGCCGCGTTAACTGTGGTGCCTTTTTCAAGAAAGTCCAGTAAAATCGTGCCTTTGCGATCAAATAACACAGTCAACATCACCTTCTCCGTGCTGTTTGCGATTACTGCTCTCTGTTCCTATTTCGTTGACTCCATTTTGTTGTTTGGACGAAGCTATCACTCGCAGAGCTTCGAAGCGCGAGCTATCGTTATTTCTCAAGTGACGCAACACTTGCAACCTATTGTTCAATTTGCACGTGGGGTTTCGCAATTGTTGAAAACAAAAACTTACGATCCTATAGTTAGGGTGACCAGATATTGAAGGAAAAAATGCAAGACATAAATGCAGGACACAATTGCAATCTGGGCTAACTATTTTAGAAAATTCTTGCAAAAGCGGTATCGCGGCGTATTTGCATGGTGTATTTTCAAAAATTACATTGAAAATGATAACTTTTACTTAAAGTATATATAAAAAATAAATAAATCTATTTTATTTAAACCAGAATGCTTATTTTTAAACATTTTTACGATGATCATTACAGAATGCAGGACATTTTGCAGGACAAATAAAAAAAAGAAGAACATTCTCATTTTTTTCAGTAGGTAAACCAGTTTGCAGGACAAAACATAAAAAAGCAGGACTGTCCTGCAAAATGCAGGATGTCTGGTTACCCTACGTATAGTAAAACTCCATCTAACCTCTCCCTAACTTCGATTGGTCGGCCTTCTCACCCTGCGTATGATTACATTCTTACTTGGTTTCCTGGACAATCCACAACATAGATTGTTTAAAAACACCAACAAAAATAAACTTTCAACATTTTATGACGAACAGGATAATAATAAATTTGGACATTTAAAAGAACTCCCAAAAGTTTTCTCTTCTATCCCCCATGATGCACCAGCAACATCGTCGGCCATATTTTTGTGGCGAGCCTGATCTTATTGCAGTTCAGAAGTTTAAAAGGTGAATTTTTGTTTTAATAGAAATAAAGTTCAACGAGCTCATTATTATGTTTTATTAAATATGCATTTATGGACCATAAAAAATATATAAATTGCATTTCCTTATAAAGAAAACAAAAGAACTAATTGCTCATAGCGCTTGCAGCACGATGTCGCGTTGTGATGAGGCTTCGACCAATCGCAGTTACGGAGAGGATAGTTTCACTATACAAGTCGTCTTTTTTTTTTCCCCCACACAAATTTTCGTTTTCATTTGTACGACCCTTATAGTACAATATCCAAGCAAATTAAATTAGCTAGTGAAGCTGCAAATAAAGACCACCAAAAAAACTGTGTTTCATTTTTACTAAGATTTTATTCAATGATTGACTTTACCCCAAACATAGGGGCAAACACGATCACAGAGAGGGGGGGGGGGGATATTTTTTTTCTACTTTGCTATTAAAATTTAACTTTCCGAAACTTTTGTACAATCAACTCTAGACTATTAATTAATAATAATAATTTAAGTTAGTTTTATTAAAACTTTTTTTTTAACAGACCATTATGTAAAAAATGATCGGCTTGGCCCCGACTCACAATAATTGAAAGCATTAATTAACAATGATCAATGTAATCTCAAGTGCTTCAATAAATAAATTCATTATGCCCATTTGTCGTTGTGATATGCTAATTTTTTCAATGGGATTGGGTGGAATTCTTGGATAAATATCAATTTCTGAAGTTCGACATTAAAAAAAAAACGGCAAAAGCGAACATGTTACGTAAAAATGTGTCTTAATGGGTAAGATACCGTTATATTATCTTCAATTAAAAAAAATGAAATGCTCTGCGATTAACCAGCAAGCAGTTACAGCCTGAATGTAATTTGATATGGTGGCCATATTGATGACGTCATATATCATACCCCCACCACTGGTTTTAACTAACAGTTCCTTATTTTGATTACATAGGAGATAGGCTTTCCAAATTTCACAACGGCGCTTTTGGGATGTTCTAGCTCAGGATCTATAAGGATTTTGAAGGGGCACTTTTCTAAAGAACAGTATAAATTACAATCTTTTATTTTTTCATATTTTTATGTTTATAAAACCTGTTGAAGTTTCTGATGATTTTAAAATTATGAAGAAAATACTGTTTCAATTTTTTTATTATTAAACATAATTCAAATAAAAAAGGACGGGGCGGGTGATTTCTTGCCGAAGAGACAGAAAGTTTACTGCAATAGAGATTTTAAGAATGAACGATATTTTCAAGCTAATTGTAAGAATAGATGGCATACTCTACAAAGAGTTGTTTACTCTCCACAATTTCAAATAAGCAAAATTGAGGGTTAGGAAATATTTGACTTACAGTTTGTAGATCAACCAATTGCTATGCTTTTGTTCAAATTGAAGGTGTGAGAACAAATTGTGCCTCTGTTTTTCATTGTGTGCAAAGTAGAATATGTCGACGTGGATGAATTCTCTTTCGACTTGATGTTATCTGTGGACAGATAACGTTGAACAAGCTTTTATATCTTATTCACTGATGGAATGTCAAAGTTCACGAGCGATTGATAGAATTGAACGTTTGTAAACTGAAATAATCGGTCATGTGACTGAAACTGAGGAGTCCATAATTTTTAGAAGTGTCCAATGCCACCAGATTTCTTTTTCTAGCCTTATACAAACTTACTTTTTAGCCTTGTTTACAGATAACATTTCTCAGCAATAATCTTATCTGTGATTGCAAAATAATCACAATTGCAAAATTAAACGCTTACTAATTAAATGTTATTCATATTGCTGCTTTTTACTAGAGATGCCACAGTTCAACTATTTCAAAGTATGAATTATAGTACAAATTATTTTTTGAACTATTGGCTCTCTCTAGAAGAGTTTAGATTTTATAACCACATTTTTGTCCCCCATCATGAGTAATAAAGGGAAAGTCAAGTCTCATGATCAGTTTTTTTTAAAGGGAAAGTCAAGTCCCATGATCAATTTTTTTTAAAGCACGGGCTCCTAGAAACTATCAGGCCTGAACATAACGTCAATAATAAGGCTGAATATAAGGCCTGAGTTCGGAAACGTCATACATTGTTAAAATATCAAAAGTAGTCATCTTGAGGATAACGAGAAAGACAGGCTCCGGCCTAAGTAAGTATATTGATCAGGTGAATTGATGGTGCCGAAGCCAGTCTTTCTCGTTATTTCCAGCCAGCACCTCCTAGAAAGAAAGCCAAAAAACGTCAAACATTGTTACATCATCATATTTCGACCATTGTTAATCTTACTTCTAACAATAATAAGCCCATTATTTCGTTAGCCTCTTGTTTGTTAAAGTAATAAGATTGTGACATTGAATTTTTTATAATGAACCAACACTACCTAAAGAGAAGGCCTGCTCACAGAAATTTCATACATGTTTCCAACAAAAGGAAAAACACTGAGTGTTAACATCCAAAATGGAGACAATCAAAGTTGGATTGTTGCTAGCACCCAGTTTGTCAGGTGACTTTTTCGCTTCCAGGCCTTGCTATCTCATAGCCCTCGAGATGACTACGTAGCCTACGAAAAAGACAGGCCGGGGCACTAAAAAAGTCACATGACCATAGTAGATTTGTCACGTGGATTTACGGAGAAGAGGAGCTCTCCGAAACTGAAAGGCATTGATGACGTCGCCAGAGGACGTAGGTTTTGGAGAGCCACTCCGAAAGCGGGAACGAGATGTGGGGACGAGACGAGACAGAAGGCGCCATGGCAGCACGAAGGACGGTCGCGAGCGAGAGAATGCGATAGACAATTATCGGTGGATTCAAGGCTCGAAGACGGGAGACCACGACGACGAAGGCGAGCGAGGCTGGTAAAGGAAGGCTTCACCACCCCGGCGAGGATTGACGCTAACGTAAGCAACGGAGAGGAGCGGGACTCGGCGGCAGCGACGGCCGGCGAGGCGAGAGATTTCCTAGACGAGCCCGTCAACGTTGCTGAAAAGCGGAACGTTAATCCCGCGGACCCGGACGGACCTTGGCAGTGCTTGCTGGCGCGAGCAATTATAAGTATATTTCTCAACAACGGAGAAATTGTGACGGAGCCCACCTATCAGAAGACGAACCCGACGGAGCGAGCTTGGCCTACGGAGTCGTCAACGAGAGACGAACGACAGCCACGTGGCGACGAAGGCGAGCGTACGCCAGGACTGTTGAATTTTCATGGTATGACTTTTAACTATTTAATTATCGTGGCTAATGTAAGCAGTGTATCGTGGTGTAATATAACGGTACTCGACGTTGGTGTGCAACGGGGAATAGTAAGACTCTTCCATGCAGTTTTTCGGTATGACGCACTCGCACTTCTTCAAAGTGACGACGTAATTGGCGTCTTTCCGACATCGCTTGGGAGCTACATACTTAGTGGCTTAGGAGGAGTATTTCCTCGCTACGAGGTGTCTTCCTCATTGTTTTAGTGCTATTCGTCTCATTTGTGTTCCGAGTTTGCTACATAATAGTTTTCGTGCAATTAACCTATTACATGTGTGCAGTTGAGAATTCCATACTCTTTTGTGACGTACTAAAGTGCTGGGTGAGGCTACTGACACTGTTTTTCCTATTTATGTCCAGTGTGCTGATTTACCTGTACTCCCACGGATTGATGTGTACGTGATAAGGTGCCACTTCAATAGGAGTACGTTTTCATCCTTTCCGCCCAGGAATATTTTTCTTCGCAGCGTCATCATATTCGGAGGTCCAATCTTCTGTCAAAACTAGTGATCGAGGTTGATCCAGCGACAGCTTGAATAGCGGCCTTATTTTGCGTTTTCAACGAGCTTCGCTTCATCGATTTCCTACGATGGCTTCCCGGCAAGACTCGTGATTGATGAGCATCCTGACTTCACGTCGTTGTCTACAAGCGGCTTCCTTTCGTCCCGAGCTTGGCAAAAACGACGTTCCTGGATTCTAGCAACGAGCTACGAGAGTTTTCCCCACGTCATCTGGACTTTACAATAGTGTTTCTTCGGGAGTGCGCATCGCCACTGAGTTAACCTCGCCTCAGTGCGTGCGGCTCCCCCCTGCATCTTTTGTTTTTTTCATCCATCAATCAACTTTCGTCCAGTGGCGTTGGTAGCAGCTCATCTTTCCTTGAACTGTTATTTGTTTTCCTTTTGCCGAGTCACAATATATATAAAAGGCAATTCATTCGTCGATAGGACTGAACTTTCTTTTTCTCATTTTTGGGTGCGATTTCTACTTGTCCGACAAGCTAGAGCGACGGCTGAACTCTCATCCCACTTTGAATCTTTCTGTCTGACAAACCGTCAGAGGAAGGACTTATTATTTTTTTTCTTCCACTGCAAATTAAGTGATGGAGAACTTTTAAGCTATGCAATGTATTGAAGCGCCACCAATCGACGGTTCAGTACATTAAGAACTTATTTTATTTTATTTTTTTTTTTTTCCCCGTTTGACTTTTTCATAATTTTTACCAAATAAAATATTTTTCT
>JAHWFO010055425.1:18563-37057 GCA_023313115.1 Rhysida immarginata | reverse complement strand
TTCGTTCCGCATCTTTGTCTGTTTACTCTGCTAAATCCACGTGACAAGATTGAGCAACAATCCACTCTTCATTGTTTCCATATTGAATTTCAACAATCAGCGGTATTTCGTTTATTGGAAACAATGAAGATTGGGTTGTTGCTCGATCTACTTGGTCATGTGACTTTTTAGTGCCCCGGCCTGTCTTTCTAGTTGGCTTTGGATGACTACCGAGGCTAACGAGAAAGACAGGCTCCGGCACTGAACAGTCACCTGACCAAGATAGATCTATTAACAATGTAATTTTCAAATTAAATTTCTTTGTGGAAAAGCGGTTGGTTTATGTCTTCCATTTATAATGTAATTTTCATTGTTTCCATCTTGTATTTTAACAATCAGTGTTTTTTTCCTTTGTTGGAAACAATGAAGGTTGGATTGTTAATAGACCTATCTTGGTCAGGTGACTTTTCAGTGCCGGAGCCTGTATTTCTCGTTAGCCTTGGATGACTACGAGGCCAACGAGAAATACAAGACCCTGACGCGACTAGAATCCAGATGCTCTATTAGTCTAGCCACCTAGTTCTAGACTAAACCCTTGGTCTCTTATGTGACCACCGACTTGGAAAATAGCAACTATCTCGGAAGACAGTTTGCGGCATCCGTACATATGGTCATACCGAAGCAACTGAGCCCTCTCAATGCGGAGAAGTAGAGGCTCAACACCTAAAGAATGCATTATAGTGATGCTGAACATTTTATCTAGTAGGGAACACCCGCCAAACATCCCAGGATTTCATTTCGACACTCTTTCGGTATAATCCAAGACTCATGACCGTAGATGAGAATGGGGACAAAGATGGATTTGAAAACGGACAGACTGGCTTTCTTTCCTAGCTCAAGTTGTTACAACGAATCACTACAATTCGCTTCAGACACAGCTTGCTTTTGATTTTAATCGAAAGCCTGGCATACGACGGTTATTGTAAGTTCGATTTTATTTTTAAAAATTTGATCTGGGACAGAACTGTGATAATTGACAGGACTGCGATAATTGACAGTTTTGCCAACATAAAAAAGTCGCTATCATGATGAGAGCGATACTAATACAGTTTGTCCTGTTACAATGTGACAAAGTCAATAAGATCAATTTGACAATTATAGCCTACCACAAAAACACATGTACAACTGTAAGATGTAAACTTTGCTCTTCAGTGAAAATGGCTCGTCAGTCTGTCCTGGAAGTCAGTAATTTTCACCATTTGGGTCATGTTTGATGGATGGAATCTTGTGATCAATATTTCAACCCCCTTCCACTAGACCGATCTTGTTGAAATTTTATACATATACGTAAAGTCGGTGACAATGCATGAATCTAAAAAAAAAATTTCAAAAAAAATCCAAAGGGGGAAGGGAATTAATATGAAATAGAATTGGTTTATGTTTGTTTGTTTGCACACGAGATGGCGGTATGTGTACTAATTTTGACATAAGCGTTGTTTTTTGAAAAAGTTTTTTTCTTCACTTGTTTTTAATAGTCTCGTTCGTTGGCTGCGATTTTTGGATTTTAAAAATCAGTGTTTTTCCATTTCTTGGAAACAATCAAGGTTGTATTGTTGCTCGTCATTATGGAAACGGGCATGGACAACACCACCTAGACAGAAGGCCTGCGTACAGAAACGTCATACATTGTTAAATCACACAAAAGCGGCTATTGTTAATCGTATATCTACCAATAATAAGCCCTAAATTTAGCCGCTTGATGATGATGTAACAATGTATGACGTTTCTGTGCGCAGGCCTTCTGTCTAGGTGGTGTTGGCATGGAGCAGGAGGAGTTAGCATTTTATATATAATACTAGCAATATTACCCGGCTTCGCCCGGGTGGAAAAGATGCGTTGAGTAATTTTTTTAACGATTGAAATTGAACTATGATTAACAAAGTATCAACGAAATGCAAGAAAATGAGAAACAGTCTACAAAGCCTTCTCCAAATTTTTCGTAACCATTTTAAACCAAAAATGATGATTTACGAACAATGAACTGGGAACAAAAGAAAATTAAATTATATGTACAAAAGTAAATAATGAAAAAAAAATGGTAAGATAAATGAATCAGTTACACAGGCAAGCTGGACATGGATTTAAAGTAGTAGTGCATTCAAGTCTATTTCGGTAAACAACGTTGTTTGTCTTCCTCTGTGGCGCAAAAAGATGCAGATTTCGACAGCTAGACACGCGGGAGCAAGCAACGTATAACTGACCGTGTGAGAATCAAACTTCCTGAAAGTATATATCTGCGATCTTGGCAGTCTGGAAAAATTGAATAAAATGAAACATTCTTCGTCTGGCATCGCCATCTAGTGACATCCTTTGAAAACAAAAGCCTAGCTGATGATGTATATTAAAGGTAGATCCCGAATCCTATTGTTAACATCGCCACCAAAGTGAAGCCAATTGAAACCATGGCAGTTCTGGGTAGGAGTGAGCCATTGTATTTTTAGCTGTGTGGTTTCTTTATTTTTGACGATTTTGGGCCCGAGGAATAATTAATTCAAAACCACTCCTCAAAGTTTCCGCGTACAACCGTACAAATAGACACGAAAAAGGATCAGGAATCACTTTCCACAACCATAAATCGAAAATTCCTACTGAAAGATGATCGAAACGAAATTGAAATTGAAACCATGATCGAAAAATTGTTTATAAAATTATTATAAAATACTTCAAATACAAAGTTAACGAAAACAGAAACTTACCATTCCGTAATCGGTGTGTGAAAGAATTATTAATCAGGTACCCTCATGTTTAGCTATGTGTTTTGCTCACTTTCGGCCATGACGGTTCTTGAAGGCGGACCTTCCCACTTTAAGTATGCTGGCAGGTTTCCGGGTCTATCTTAAATATACGTCATTGGTTTGTATGATGAAATTTTGCATTATTGATGCTGGAATTAAACTATGGGCTCTTTAATCATTATATAGTAATTTTGCTTTTATAAACGAAATTAGTTAATAAAATAATATTAATATGTCAAATTAAAGTTACAATAGTACATAACTAAATTTTAGCACGGTCTTTTAATTCCCTGGTCTGTGCACACGCGCAAATTCTGTTGTTGTAGTCAGCAATTGGATTGCTGTATTTTTGGAAGAAGCGATTTTAGTCCCCTCTGTTGCATGAATTCTCCTGCTTCTTAAACTTAACAACATAATTTAACGATCGTACAACGTAACTAAACTGTGAGCTCGCAGCCGACTATTACGTGTTCAGCAACAAATACGTAACATCAGCTAACAGTTTCAATTTTCTGATAAGATAGTATCGCCATCTAGTGACATCCTATGAAAGCAATTCAACTTAAAAAAATTGATAAAAAAAATACGATATAAAAAGTATCCTACTTAAAGCACACTGACATTAATTACGTACATGGAAAATTTCGTGGAGATTCGTTGAGTATTTTCTGAATTGTAAAAGGACAAACGTTCCACTGGACTCTGATATACTCTATCTGGCCATTAGTCACCGGACACCTATCCCAGTTTGCTTCTCCAGACTCAGTACCACGTCATTAGGGTGTAGGGCCGCCTTTCGCTGCAATCAAAGCCTTAATCCTTCGAGGAAGACTGTCCACCAATAAGCAACATGTCTCGATGGGAATCTTGCTCCATTCCTCCTTCAGAGCAGCGAACAGCTCAGTGGTGTTGTTTGGGCGGCTTGGTCAGGCTCTCAGTCGGCGCTCCAACTCATCCACCAGCTGTGTCGGTACCCTACATCCTTGTCCTCCAACCACGTGTTTATAATGCCTGCTGTATGGCATGGAGTGTTGTCGTGCTGAAACAGGTATGGCCCAGTACCGAAGTGTGCCCACAATGTTGGCAGTGCAGCATTGTCCAGAATTGTTTGGTAGGCCCTCGGCATTCATGTTTCCATGAACCAAGACAAGCGGACCAAGACCGTACCATGAAAATCAGGACCACACCATAATGCCACCTCCACCAAATTTGACTGTGGGCACGACACAGTCCTATATGAAACGTTCTCCGGGCATACGCCACACCCACACACGTCCATCGGACCTCCACAACTGGTAGCGGGATTCATCACTCCATAGGACGGATTTCCATTGTTCCAGGGTCCACTGGCGGCGTTCACGGCACCACCGCAACCGACGGGTTGCATTGCAAGCTGTGATGTGTGGCTTGTGAGCTGCTGCTCGACCATGGAAACCGAGTGCGGCGAGTTCACGGCGGACGATACGATCACTTTCATCAGTACCGGAACGATCTCGAAACTCCTGTGCCACCATGTTTAGTGAAGCCTTCCAGTTTGCCGTTACCACACATCTCAGGCTTCGACGGTCACGATCCGTTAATTTCTTCGGTTTACCGGGTCTGGGTGGGCATGTCATAACCCCCTCTCGCTTCCACTTCATGATGACATTACCCACTGTCGTGCGGGGTATCGAAAACTTGTGAGAGATGTCACGGATCGAATGCCCAAATTTTTGGGCTCTGATAATCATCCCTCTTTCCGCCTCACTCAGCTCTCGTCTTTGGTTCATTGTGACTGCAGTGATATTCTGACCTGTCAACACCTTTACTGCCTTTTATACAAGTGATATGAAAATTACCATACCATGCACACTTGGAGAGGTGCCCGGTGACTAATGGCCAGATAGAGTATAATATATAATATATATAAGGATTATTATTATTAATATTATTATTATTATTATTGTATTATTATTATTATTATTATTATTATTATTATTATTATTATTATTATTATTATTATTTTATTATTATTACACTTTTAATTGTTCTTCTTCTGGTACAGGCGTTTATTCTTACTAGGGAATTTTGCGCCATCCCAGTTCAGAATAAGACTGCTACACGATGATAGTTGGTCTCAGCTTTACGTGGCTTCCGAAGCACGGGGGGGGGGGGGGGTCAAGATGGAGATCCACTGGTTGTTACCCAAGCAGTTGCTGGCCGCGCTTAAGTTGCTTAACTCTACTGAACAGAGAGCCGATCAGCGAGACAACCAAGCCACGATCCCCCTCATGTTAATATATCAGTTATACATTAGGTGAGATTGAAAATGCAAAACCATAAACGAATTGCAAAGAAATTTGCAAATTGCTGGATTGACCGAGCTTTCCCGCGCATTTTGAATGAGATATAAGGGAAGGAATTTGCATAATTGGCAATACTTCTGCTACTCTGTCTTGTAGGGAGATCGTCTTCCAATTTTTTTCTGGTTGCTGAGGAAACGTTTAGTTGTAGAGAATGCCAGGACGTCGTCAACCAAGGCAGTTCCAGCAGACAAACGATTTCACGAAGTGTGTGTTGATCGGACTCAGAAGGCAGATTGGTCCTTTTGTCGAATCGCAGCAGACTGCAACCTAAACGCGTTCACGGTGCATCGGTTATGGCGAAGACGGATGGAACAAAGGAATGTGGCACGTTTGAGAGGTTCCGCTGCGGTTTCAGCGACGTCAGCACATGTGGACGGAAGTATCCGCCGCCAAGCTTTGGCGAACCCCCAGACCATTTCCGTCGACCTCTTGCAGCATCTGCAGTATATCCACTTGCTCCATTCGTCGATTGGTCGCCGGCGGCCTGCACTCATATCGTCCATTCAGAAGAATGTCATTGACCCCACATCACAGACGCCTTCGTTTGCAATGGTGTCGAGAAAGTGCCACGTGGACAATGGAATGGCGCAGGGTGGTGTTCTCAGACGAGTCACGCTTCTGTTTCAGCAGCGACAGTCGTTGTGTAAGAGTTTGGCGCCAACGTGATGACAGGTCCAATCCGGCCGCAACTGTGGAACGGCACACCGCGCGACAGCGCGGCGTCATGGTTTGGGGCGCAATCTTCTACAATAGCAAATCGCCTCTGGTCCGTATTGATGGCACCTTGACGTCCCAACGAACGTGGATGAGTTGCTGCTTCCGGTGACCTTACTCTTCCTTTAGCAAATGCCCAATGCAATTTACCAGCAGGTTAACGCCAGAACGGACTAAAAGTTCATACATTATTACATCATCATAAAAAGGCATTGTTAATCGTATTTCTACCATTAATAAGCCCTAAATTATGACTTCTTATGATCATGTAACAATGTACGAGTTTTCAGTGCATAGGCTTTCTTTATAGGAGGCGTTGGTTGGCCTCGGGTGATGCTATTACAGTATTAAGTTCAACGTCACAATCGGTGGCTCAGTGATCGCCTCTGATGCCCGAGGACGCGGGTTCGACTCCGGCCGAGGACGACGAGGATTTTTTCAGGGGGAAAATCCTGAGATCACGCACTTCTTTCGGAATGGAAGTAAAGCCGTTGGTCCCGTGTTGTCGTTTGCTGGCTGCACGTTAAAGAACCCTTGCGAGGCAAAATTTGCGGCCCCTATAACGCCGTCCTGAAATGACCATATCAGTTGAAAAGGACGTTAATACCAAACAAACCAACCAATCAACAATAGGTTATTAAATAAATAAATAGCGTTCAAGCAGTGATATGGAAACAAGAAAAATTGAATGCCTAACGCGTTTCGAATGTCTTCATCATTTGAGGCTATCCTGTTACGTATCTAAATACATTATTGACTTCATGTTCAGGCCTGGTAGTTTCTAGAAGGCTGTGTACCACCCCGATGGTCAGTTGACTTTTTCGTTTACAGGCCTTGTTATCTCGTTGGCCTCGAGCCAACACCTACTTGAAAGAAAGCCTCACAACTGAAAGGTCATACAACGTTACATCATCATAGCCATCATTCGACCATTGCTAATCATATTTCTACCAATAATAAGCCATAAATTGGTCGACTTATGACAATGTATCAATGAATGATGTTTCATTTTGAGGCTTTATATGCTCCAGCACCACCAAAATGACGTAACATGCTTTATATTTTCCATGTTCACGCCTGGTAGTTTCTAGAAGACCATGACTTAAATGATAAAGATTTTTCTTAAATGTTGTGCGCTTAGGTTAATGTCTATTGTTAATGTACTTTTCATCTTGATTGCCCTCGAAAACGTTCTTATACTTATCTCATTTGTCATGTAAAAGTGTGAGAGTGAGGCTTAATAATTTTAGATAGAGAGTGTTTATAATTATTTAGTTTAATTATTGACAAAATTACTAATTGTGAAGATAAGATTTAGTAAAATTTTATATGCTAGTTAGTTTGCTGCCATGTGCTCCTTTGAATTGGGAGGAATAATGGTCTTCATCGTCCCTCCTCCTGCACTCTCTTCCTGTGTCCATTACTTCATTTTATTGTATAAAATAATTAAATAAATATCTTTTTATTCTAAATTTATATATTAATAACTTCTTATACGTCATATGTAGACACCGACGGGTTCTTTGGAAGGAAATAATCTACGATCCTGGTTCGAATCCAGATCTCGCACTGATGTAAAGCTTTTTGCAGTCGACTGATGACGTGGTCAGGGTTACGTGCCCAAGTCATGATAACTCCGTCGTCTGCAAACAGATAAAGACAGGGTAAACAAGGCTGGGCCCAAGACAGAGACTTGGGGAACACCTTCTTTTATGTCACACCAACCTTGACACGAAAGATCCTATTTGTCAGGAAGGAGCGAACCAAAGCAATTAGGTCATCAGGGAACTCAAAATTAATTATCTTGGAAATGAGACCGTCATGCCAGACTAGAGCAAATGCTTTTTGAACGTCAAGGAATACGAGACCACCAAACATGGAAAGATTGAGAGGACCGCTTAGATCAACAACTAGCCTCCATAACTACAGCTGGCAAGAGTGAATGAACGAAAACCAAATTTCTCCTTACGAATAAGGTTGTTTGCCTCGCAGTAGTCGTTGAACCGCTTGAGAATAGTGCGCTCAAAGATCTTGGAAAGCAGGCGCAGCAAGCTAAGGGGTCTATAACTGGCAGGAAGAGCTGGTTGAAGAATAGTGAGGATGACTGACTCCTTCCAGGCACTTGGGAAATGGCCGATATGCCAGTAGTCATTCACGACTTTGGTGATACAACAAATGACATTAGGGGGAAGACATTACTTGAGGGTACCCTTAGTGATGGTGTCGATGCCAGCTGCCTTCTTACTTTTTCAGGTGCTTAACGATGCAATCTTAGTGATGCCAAAGGTATTTGGAGGAGTAAGAGCCAGCACCTCCTAGAGAGAAGGCCTGCGGACAAAAGGCGTATACATTGTTACATCATTATCAAGCGGCTATTGTTAATTGTATTTCTATCAATAATAAGCCCTAAATTTGGTTGCTTGATGACGATGTAACAATGTATTACATTTTATTGCAGAGGCCTTGTCTCTCGGTGGTTACGGTTGTACAAATAAGTAAACTTTATCACTCCAATGTCAATATCTTTGATGATAATGGAAACTGCTTCCATATTTACAAGATTGGGAGTGACGATCTTAGTGTGTTCAATACCTCTTCTGACAACAATAACTGCTGCATCAGTAGCTTTTTAGGAGGCCTATCCTTTCAGTAAACATAGTAACCTAGTAGCTTAAAAGCCCTACTTTGTTTAAGGTGAGTTTCGTACAAGAAGGCAACATCGATATTCCAGCTTGTAAGAAAATTGTATAATAGTGCAATGTAGCTTCCAAATAGGGTAATACTGATCCTCTCGCATTCCAAATAGTGTAATGTAGCTTACCTTGCTTTATTGTTTTTTAGGGATATCTGTCCATGATTATTTTCTGTTCTCAATTGGAGTAACCTGCAGCAAATCTTTGCCACTTTACTTAAACATATTCATTAAGTTTCCCAGATACCTTTGTATTTTAGCCAATTCATTTTCATGAACAGCTTCTTTGCTAGTAGAAACAGAGGCAACAGAAGCAAAAGTTCTTCCTTCAGTTACTTTGAAATTCCTATTTCTTTTAACTTGCGGGTATTTGGGACACAAGGCTAGATGTGTGCTGGGCTTCACAGCGAATAAATTTAGGCGGGTCTTTTCCTTTAATATCAGTACAGTTTCTTGAATGATGATCACCCGTGCACGTGTTATAACGTGGCGACTCACAAGGGAATCCCTCGAACATGTATGCACCATGTTCCTCATCATGTGAAATTGAAACATGCTACTCATCTGAAGCTACTATAGATGCTTGCAAAATAAGAGAGCGCGAAATTGTGTGTCTTTCAAAATAAACCGCGAAAACGAAAAAATTTCAAAATACAAAGCCATACAAGGACTCCATTGTTAAAGCAGTTAGGCTATGTGGGATTCCCTTGTCAGTGCAACCCTGCGACACATGCCCGAAACGTAAACAATTGCAACACTGCAGGGGCTTTTTATTGCTCCTAAACAATTAGACTGTTACAGAAAGTGAACCGATGCGAAGCAGACATGGGAAAGTTTTATTGTGTTCTGTGTTTTGAAAGAGGACTAGAGGATCATTGAAATCTTAACAGCACCGTTTGCTTTTTTTTAACCCTTATTACTTTATCCGGAAAGTAGTTAGCGTTTCTCAAATCGTCGCAAAAATCATCAAGATCATAGGTTTTATCTACGTTGCGAACAATGTATTTCACCATTTTCTCCGACTTGAGTTGATGGTGTTGGATTTTAAGCACATCATTCATTTTGATTCCTAACACGAGAGTTTTATGGATTTCCTCGTCGTGGCATTTTGACCTTGATGGTATCAGAGTGACCGTTATGTGCAGTAATCTTATCTAGAGAAACGGATTTTTTTCTCACCTAGTACTTCCTTAATTGGTTTCCCGTGATGTCTTAATGATCAGGGGAATGTAAATAGCTCCCTTTTCACGGGTGACTTTGATTTGGGAAGTACTGTGCTGCAAATTATTTTCTTTGCCCCGCCCCCCCTTTTGGGTTTTTTGTTACGAACAACGGTGCAGGCACTGTCTTCCTCGTCTCCTTCACTTCCGTTGGAGTGACTTCTTTTATAGCCACCGTTTACCGAACAGTCACGGTCATCAGTTATTTCCATGGTCTCCAATCCATGCACTTTGTTTGCGAAGGAAGTAGATTGAAAATTAGAGTGCCCCACCTTCGGAGTCCCGCAACATTTTTCAAAGGCTTCTTTAAGTTCACTTATCTTGTTAATAATAATACGAGGGTTTTGAATTTCTATGTTGATATCATTAAAATTCACCTCAAAAATTATATGAAAGGATTCGACCTTTGCCTACAGCGCAAAATACTTAGCGTTTATATCATTCCGGAGAGATTCATTAAACATTAAGCATTTCATTAAACACTATGTCAACTTAGCATCCAAACACAAAAAAATGGTAATGAAATCTCGCTTCTTTGCAAAAAAGCCTGTTTTCCTTACTTTTTATATAAAATGAGTCCATCAACGGTAAGAGTTCTTCCACCGGCATTGGACCATTATCACTATTGAGTTTTTGGCTTGATCTTTTGTTTTTAGCTATTTCCAAGGATTCAAGGAAACGCAGCAGCTTAGGATCACTGAATGAATAACTTTAAAGTTATCGACTGTGTAAAAATGCCCCTCCTTTAGAATATGGACTGCGAACGAAGACATACCCCATCTAACATGTTTTATACAGGCAATGTGCTCCTTTATTAAGTACCGAAAGGTGCTTTATGCTATCAGTGTGGGGAAACGTGTCTGTCCGTCTGTCTGTCTGTCTGTCTGTCTGTAACTCAAACTCCTCCGAGGTTATGAAAGTGTTTTCGTAAGTCGATGAATATGGTTCATGGTACGAACAAGTTACAAATATTATCTAAATCGGTTCATTGGCACGTGCACAAATGGTACCTCTAATTTCCCGCCCAGCAATTTTCAATGGGAAGAAATATTGAGTAATATATCAAACAAATCGTAATGACGAGATAGATGCGGTTATTCATTACTATTTTCGTCAGTCGATGAATATGGTACATGCCATAAAAAATCATAAATTTTATGTAAATCGGTTCATTAGCACGTCCACAAATGGTACCATCACGACCCCACCTAGCAATTTTCAATGGACAGATATATTAAGTAATATGTCAAACAAATCTTAATGACGAGATACAAGCGAATATAAATTACTATTTCGGCCAATAAATATGTGCAGGAAATGAACCATTTTGAAAATTGTTGCAATCGAAACATTGGCACGTGCACTAATGGTACCTTTATGACACCTTCAAAAATGTTCAATGATAAGATATGGCATGTAATATATCAAACAAATTGTGATGATGTATCATAAATAAATATCACGTAAAAGTAATGATAGTCCAAATTGGTTTCAAGGAACCTGGTTAAGTGGAACCATTATGGTTCATTGGAACTTTCAATACCAAAATATGGCATGTAATATATCAAACGATTTGGAATAAGGTGCCATGAATGATTATAACGTAAAATTCATGATAGTCCAAATTGGTATCAGAGAACCTGGTTTAGTGGAACCATTATGGTTCATTGGAACATTCAATGCTAAAATATTGCATGTAATATATCAAACAACTTGGAATGATGTGTCATGAATGAATATAACGTAAAATTAATGATAGTTGAAATTATTTCAAAGGTACGGGGTTTAATGGTATCATAATGGTCCATTAGAAACTTCCAATGTTAACATAGGGCGGTTTAAAAATATAGTTCCGCGAATGGTTTAGTTTAACCTTTCGGTACTTGGTTATGTCATTCCTTAATGGTTTATTCTAGCTAAATTTAACCATTGTCCACAGTTTCTGGTCCTGCCGTCCTGAAATGACCATAGCAGTTGAAAAGGACGTTAATACCAAACAAACCAAACCAAACCAAATTGTGTGCAGAATCTGAATCTGCTTTTAGATTTTTTCTATCACGTCAAGTTTCCAAGTTATGCACATCGAGACTTCTTTGTTAAAGTAATGGGAGTGAAGAGAAGCGGCTACATTGTTAAAGTATCCATATTTTGGGGCCGCAAGAAAATTTACCAGGCCCCAAACACTGAATGATTTAAAAATGTTTCATTGTAAAATAAGAAAGCTGTGCGTGCTAGAGAAATTTAAAAATTATATTCGTAATCATCAGAAAAAATACTTCCAAAAATCACCCACTTTCATTTTGTTGGCCAGTGTAATTAATAATAATCCTAAGCAAAGCGGTAAATCTATCATTTAACATTTCGTATTATTAAATTTTTGTTTAAATTTTTATAACCGTTATTAAAATTTTGTGTATTATTTCTTTGTATATCTTAATAAATATCTAATTGAAAAATTATTATTATGTAATTTCGTCAAAATTTTTATCAGTGAATGTATCTTAATAATAACAGTGCTGGTTCTTATAATAAATTTTGTAATCATTAAACGCATTTTGAACGTTAATTTAAAATTTCGTGTTAAATTTTTATTACAAATTGTTAAATTTCATATTATATTTTTATTTAAATTTCGTATTATTAAATTTTTATTGATGATCTCTGAACATCTTAATAAATCTACTTGAAACAATTATTATTACGTAATTTCTTCAAAATTTTTATCAGTGAGTGTTGTTTGCCTTCCCTTCCGAAGTATTGCGTTCTCTCTGTGTTTGTTTGACGAGAGATAACCGCCGGGCCCCCCCCCCCCCCCCACGCAAATTCCACGGATAAAATTCAGGATCTCTGGTCAGTAGCTTCTACAGTGGCCCAGCACAGTTCGCCACGAAGCTAGGATTTAAATATTCAGTATGACGGCTCATTCACGAGGAAGAACGTCAGACGTGGCAAGACACTGCCCAGCACCGAAGAGGGTTTAGCTGTACCTCTGGAACACCATTTGGTAAAGCACTTGATTAGGAAAGTACGGCCATGGTTAATAGAAGTTAGTAATAATTTCTAATAATCATGGTACGGCCATTTGGTTGCAGACAGCCATTTTGGCGCTTATTTCATGATAGCTACTTAACGTTTTGCCGAAACTTCAAACATTTATTGGCTTAGTGCATTTGAAATTATACTTCATTACATAAAATTAACATAACAAAAAATATTATAGACCTATTTCAATTACATAAAAATTTTTCCTTTTTATAATGTTAATGAAATAATAAACTATAAATAAAATACTGGAACTTGCATTGGTGACTTTTATTTATTTATTTAATTTTATTTATTTATTTATTTATTTTTTATTTTATTTATTTATTTTTTGTTAGTACTGGTTATCCAATACGTCCATCCAGGGCCTGTATGGCCTGAGGCCGACGAGTTGGGTCCCTGGATGAACCTGGATTAACGACTGCTGATTTACATTTATTTTTTATTTATACATTTTATATAAGAGTAGGAGTTGTGATAAAGTATATTAATTAAAAAATAAATAAAAACTCCATTTAATTAAAAGAAATATAAATAGAAATAAATAATAAAAACAATGAATAAAAGTCACCCAATGGAGAAATGCAAAGGTTGAAGTGGACGAAACACATTGAAACAAAGGTTTGTGGAGCTTATGTATATGAAACACAGATGAAACACAATGAAAAGAAGGTCTTGTGGAGAAATGTTAGACGAAACACAGGAAGGCACACAGTAACAGGTGAAGAAGGTCTATGATGAAAGTCCGATAATCCTTAGACACGTAGATGACAAATTTGAAATGTATTTAAAAATAAACGTTTTCGGGATGTTTATCCCTTCTTCGATTATAATGTTTTTAACCGAAATTTCATTCAAAAAGTTTATAAACTGAGGATGAGATAACAATCCCGAAAACGTTTATTTAAAATAATTTCAATTTTAAAATAATTTTAATTTTAAAATAATTTTAATTTTAAAATACATTTCAATTTTAAAATACATTGAAATAAAATTAAATAAATATATAAAAGTCACCAATGTAAGTTCAGATGAAATAAAAAAGGAGATTCATATATTTATGTAATTGAAATATTATTAAACCTCTCCTTTTTATATAATAATTAAGAGACCTACCTTTAAAAATACATTTGGAACCTGAATAAATGTCTAAAAAAATGCTCCAGAAATATATCACAATGCTTATTTCTATTGCACTTTAAGCAAGTTTTATTTCTAAGCTTTAAAAGCTTAAATTTTATCTTTACTGTAGCCTTAAAATCCTTTTGTTTTTCCAATAAAATTGTTTCAAATAAATGTACAAAATTTTCTCTAATTTTATTCAATTATAAGCAATTTTAAATAATACAATTTTCTAGATAAAGAAGAAATCAACTTATGATATGAAGAAACTCCAACCCTCATTCTTATATTTTTCTTCCGCTTTTACCTTGTTACGGAATCTCTTAGAGCACCAAAATGGCGGAAGAACATTAGAAAAACCCCATAAGAACACAAGATTGTCGGCAACTGGCAGAGGAATAGAATAGCCGTACTTTCATAATTTAGTGCTTTACCATCTGGCCCTTTACAACACCATCTGTCGGTGAAAAATATAAATATTCTTGGTAATAAAATTTTTCGTTATTAAAGAAATCCTGTTTCTTTCTGTGAAAACCGCATCGTCCTACTTAATTATTGAACTTTTATTTTTCTGTTACTTTTGGATTATACCCAAGACTTAATTTAAGTATGTGTAAATAAAGTAAAATTTGGTAGTTTTTATGAACTATTAATTTAAAATTTTATCTTAAGTATCCTTTGTGGACCCTGGACTGTTTGGGAGACGGTTGAGTAAAAACCCGTTACAATGTTTAATATGCAGGCTCTAATATAGATAAAATCTTCTGCCCCTCTTTCTATATGTGAGGTACGCCAGTTGTTCTTTGTCACATCTCTTTCTTTTCTTCAGTTCTTTGACTCTTTACTACATAAAATTTGTTCGTCGTTGATATTATTGGAGGAGTAACCTACAATGAAAGAAAATTTAGAGTCTTTATATTTCCAGCTCTATTGTGGGTGGATGACACCGAACAGCCGCTGCACAGGAACTTTTGAATCACCCTGAATACGGAATATAAATAATGACTAGTCTATTAATGACCATTACCAGCAGGGCCGGCCCGACGGTAGGGCCAGCGGTGTGGTTGCGCAAGATCCCACGATACAAATATTTTTTGAAATTGGCTTCGCATGAATATTTTGCACCATACTCCGCATGAGCATTTTTCACTAGGCACCAGGACTGGTCCTAATCTCAAGCATCCTATATTATGGTTTACTTTGTATTCTTTTGATTTGGACTTTTTTATTCATACAGATGTTTTAATTAAAAATAAATAAATCAATAAATATGCTGATTTTTATTATTATTTTAAATTGAAATTACAATACCATAAATTAACTAACCCGTAAATTTAAATTAAATATTCCGGCGTAAAGAACCTTCTCCTTAATCTTATTTGTGTTCAAGATGTAAACAGAGCAATAAGCTTATACTAAGTGTTTTTGAATGTTGAAATTACTGTTACTCAATAAGTTCGGCCGTTTTCATTAAAATATGGTGTCAAGAGCTTATTTTCGCTTATGTTCGTGTAATAGCTTGTTAACTATAGACCATAAGACGTAGAAGTTAATCATTTAAAATATTAACTTATTGAGTAAGTGTTAACAGTCTTACTCATATAACATAAAGAATTTGCAAATTTTTACATGGTATGTCTAAAAAATTTGGTGAATGTTAAAATAAAATTCGAAGATACATAGGAATGGCCTTTACTGACTTTTGAATCAGTGTTCGCCAAACAATAGATTTTTAACAAAGTTCGTAAAGCTTCTGGGAAAAAAGTTAGAAAAAGTCTTGTTTGGAATCGCCTTGAGTGCTGGTGTTACACAGGCGAACAACATAATGTTTCCCTGTTATTGACTGCCTCTTTGATTCGAGACCAAAGTCATCAAGTCTCGACCTCTGTGAATAAGAAAAGACGTATTTCTGTCATACATGGTAATGAAATCTCCACGTTTTCCAAACGTCTTTCACGATGTGCACAAGAAATCGTGAATAAATCTTCATGAATGATTACTTGCACTGTCAACATTTCGTGCGTCCTCGTCACGATTTTCGCCACCCTAAAGATGATGTTTGGAAGCAGACTTTAATGTTGTCATTGCTCCACAGCTGTTCGACGCCACCTCTCACACGGATTGTGCAATGATTGCGGCGGCAGTGCACCGTATTTGTAATCAGTGGATTCTGTAGTCATGCTTCCGTACGCATTTGAGATATCTGACTATACACCAAAATTTTAAGACACTTCTTTAATGTTCTAAAGTATGTGAACAGTAGGCTGAAATAGTATTTTCCTTCCAATAAATATTCAATCTGCTGTCAATTTACTCTGTACACGTTTTCAAAGGTGCAATTTGATCCCTGAACCAGGCAGTGACTTCTCTTTGTACAGTTTATCGTCGGGAAAGTGTTCACCCGCAATTGTTGCTGCTACAGTTCAACTGGGAAGTCCTCGAGCATCCTCCACATAGTCGGATCTTGGTCCAAGCACTTTCATTTGTTTATCCCTATAAAACGTTCCTTTCAGGAAGTCACTGTATGGTTCCGACAGCAGCCCAAAGAATTGCATGCCGCTGGTTTTGAGGCTTGTAAAACGATGTGACAATTGCCTCAACATAGAAAAAGTTATGTAGATAAATAAAATCAAATCAGTACTTTTATTTGTTTCATTTCTACATCCATTTGTAATTTAATTACGGACTTCCTGTCGTATCATACAACAATACGCAATTGTAATTTTTTTTATATTTTTCTTTAAAATTTATTGGAAGAAATGAATATTATATATAAAATGAAAACTTTTAAAAGATGTGGGCATTTTACTAGTTTTACCTCTTTTTCGTGTCTCTCCATTCCATTTGTGACCACTTCTCATTCAATTCGAAAAATAATTGGAGAACGCTGGTTACCTATTAAAATATGAAAGAAAACGTGTGCAAACATATTGTGAGTAATGAAATTCCAAATGTATTTATTGTGTTTGAGAAACTTATATTCCTATAGAAGTTGTAATGTTCAATGAGCTTATCTGGCATTTTATAATTTTGTAATTCACATGTAGAAATAACCTCGTAAAATAGATTACAAAATTCCAATAGCAGACAGTTCTTGTAGCAGTTGACTATGTACAGTATTGGTTTTGTATATAAAACAATAAGAATTTTTAAAATTATAGCATGTTACTTTTCAGAGAAAATATAAATTCGATCCAAATTGCTAATCGTTCCCATTTTCAATCCCTTCTATAGATAATCATAAAATACAACGGCAAGTCAAGAAATAAGTCGCAAATGACGAAATATCGAATATATTTAATTTCAGCGCATATTTTCTCGATAGATAAGAACTCATGTAGGATAGAAAATAGAAGCCATACGATATCCCTGCAGCCCAAGATTGTCAGCGGCAGCCAGTGAAAGATGACCGTTGTGTTCCACGGGTGTGCGTGAAAAAACTAGCGCGCGGTGGTGCGTTTTCTATGGCCAAAGGATTGTCCATGGAGGAAATGCAGCGTAAAATAACCCCCTACTGATTGGTGAGAACTGTATATCTTGGAAAGCCTTATTTAATTGGAACCATGAATTCAACAAGAAGCTACAAAGCATCTTAGATGGGGAACACACATAGCCAGACAAACGCAGAAGCTGTTATAAATGTTCCATTGGAAACTTTAGAAATATCTATCTTAAGGTACGGCTACACAGAGCGCTACGCGACGAACGCGAAGAATGCTATTTCGCTCCGATTTGTATACAAAACTGTTTATTCATTGCTTATTTGAAGATTTACGTAAAGAAGAAATGTTTATTACAATTATATTTATGTCAAATGTTTTTTTATCTTTAATAATATGCCAAATATTACAATGCCTAATAATAAGATAACGGAATAACTTGTTTTGATTTTAGTTCCGGTCCTTTTCAAATTATATAAAGGATTTTGAACAAGAATGATTTTACCGCCAAAGCGGATAAAGGGAGCACATTTTCATATTATAGCATCGTACATGGATATATTGAATTAATCAACATTTTAAAACACTTTAGAGAAAATAAATAACTATGAAAACTAAATTGTAAATTACTATTTAAATAAGCTAATGTATAGAGAGAATTTAAACGAATAAACTTGAAGAAATGAAAGGTAAATGGAGAGTGAAGTAATTCCTCATACATTTAAAAAATAAAAGTTCTTTATTTTGTAAGAATTCCCACATAATGGTAAACGAATTGAGCCTCAATTGCTGAAGCGTTTTGTGTAAGCATCTATCATTTTTTTATATTAAATTACTAAAGTGTTTGTACGTTATCGTCTACTATTGAAGCAAGCGATTAACTACTATAAATTAACAATATGTATAACAGTAGTGAGTTCTAGATAACATTAAGCCTAACAGCATTATGCTCTTGATACAAATAAACTATGGATAACAATAGATCTAACAACTCGTAAGGAGTTGGTTGATATATTAGACGCCATATCTTAGCGTTTATATACTGTATTGTACCTTTAGGGCACATGCAACAAAACCAATTCTCACTATTATTATTTTCTCGTTATATTCACTCATGACACGTTGTTACGAGGTGTTTTATATAT
>JAHWFO010055425.1:0-18553 GCA_023313115.1 Rhysida immarginata | reverse complement strand
CTAAATCAATAATCACTATCATTATTTACTCGTTATATTTACTCATGACACGTTGTTACGATTGTTTGATATATTACATGCCATATCTTAGCATTGAAAGTTCCGTTTGGTACCATTAAAACACGTACTACTAAACAAATCACACCAACATTATTTACGCGTTATATTCATTCATGAGACATCCTTGCACGTACATGTGCCTTTAGGCCAATACCTTATACCACTAGTTACTCCTATATATTCGTTCCTGATATGTTGTGACGATTTGTTTGATATATTACATGCCATATCTGGTTATAGGACGTTTTTAAGGGGGTATCATAATGGTACCATTAAAGCACGTGCGATTATAGTACGTACTTATTCCGGCTATCTCACGTTCGTACTTGTTCGTGCTCTGTTCCATACTAATGGATTGGTGAAAACAAACTGTGAAAAAGTTAATTCGTTTTCAAGTTATCGTAATAAATACTAAGCTCCCTAGGAATAAAAAAATTCTCTTGATTCAGACACCGAACTTCCCTTTCAATAATCGTCAAACACGTGCGTCCTGCACACGCACCATCTCATTAACGTTTAGAGCACGCGCAGAGCCGAACCCATGTATGTTCTCAACACGCGTTTTCGCGAATGCGAGGATAATTCGGGTCTTCCAGCAATTCAATACAAACGCTCTTTCTATTGCAACGCAATGAATTGTGGGATTGTCTACAGATAGACGGACGGACGGACAGCTGGGCAAACTGATCACATAAGCATATTTCTATATATAGAAAATGTACTAAAAATACAGGAATAAACGATGAAACTAGATACTTTGCTATTATTTTTTATTCTTTTGTATTTATTTGCTCAGAAACCCCATACTCGTAGCATAGTCACATGATTGAAATCACCGAAAGCAAAAAAGTAAAATGCGTCCACACAAAATAGTAAGATGCGCCTCTATTCACATTGTAAGTGGCCACACAGAGCTGCGGACGCTACGGACGCGACGTTCTGGATGGTTTAGACGTTTGGACGCGTCGAGGAGGGTTTTGTTTGCGCAAATATTCTCTGGACGTCCAAAACGTCTGTGGTGGACGGGCATTCGTAGTAGAAAAGCAATGGTGATATGCTCATTGCCTACAGCTTCGGTGATTTCAATCGTGTGAATATTCTACGATTATGGCGTTTCTAGAGCAAATGAATACATGTTTTTTGGAAAGAAATTATTATATAGTTAAATAAATACAAATGCATAATTCATTAAAAGAAGTATAAACAAAAGAATATAAAATAATGGTTTTAGATAGACAGCAAGCCAACGAGATTGGAAAATATACTTTGCAAAAGACAGGAACAAAAAGCAAACCACTTAATATTTGTTATTATAAAGTCTCTGTCCATATCGTTCTGAGAAAGTATGAATAAAAAACATATTGCCTAATTATACCGTAGTTATATCATAATATTAATAATTAATTACCATAATTACAGTATAGATATTAATTATATTTATTCATTATAATTGTTATAAACATTATTTCTTGTAAACTTCAATTTATCTTCTCTTTACGTAAATCTTCATATAAGCAATGAAACCAACGGAGTTTAAACAAATCGGAGCGAACATAACACCCATCGCATCGGCTCGATATGGCTGTAGTTTTAGCTACAGGCGATAAACACACCACCATTGCTGGTCTACTGCGCATGCCCATCCACGACGGACGTTTTGGACATCAAGGAAATATTTGCGCAAATAAAACGTCCAGAAGGTCGCATCCGTAGCGTCCACAGCTCTGCGTGGCCACTTGCATAGAGAATAAAGGCGCATATTTTTGGACGCGTAGCGTCCGTCCCATCCGTCGCGTCCGTCGCGCTGTGTGGCCTTAGCTTTACAGCTCTGACTTAGCCTCTGTTGATTTCCACCTGTTTCGGCCCTTAAAAAGTCAGCTTGCTTTCAAGAACTGGTGAAACGATGGGATAAATGCACGAAAATACAGAGAAAACACGTTAGAAATGAAATAAATTTTGTTATTGTCCACTAAAGAATGGCAAAATTTATGGACAGATCCTTCACGAAAATGATGCTAAATGGCAATTTCACAATGTTCACTATATATTTCACCTGATAAACCTTGTGGAATATAGGGATTTTAATTTTTGGAATATGTTCCTTAAATATGACTCCCATAAAGCATGTGCTGGAATGACATGGGAAGGCGGTATATATTTTTGCGTGGAGAGAGAGAGAAATAACTCAAGATAATACTGCCACATATTTTTATTTCATTAAGAACACAGAAATGTATTCGTGCTAATGGCAGATGCACCTCATAAGAGTGGTTCCCACATGCTTGAAAACAACTACAAGGCTCGTTCAATAAATACCTGGAAATGTGTTTTAGCAAATAGTTATTACAAATCATCAAAATAACTACTATACTATTTTTCCACATAGTCCGCGTTCCTTAGTTCAATGTACCTTAGGGTGTGTCTAAAAAGTCCGACCGATCGCCAACAGATTACGAGGTACGATCGGTGGCCGTTTCCTTCCTTTTTTTCGTTCATGACAGCTCGGTCGTGAGGATTTTGCTTCAAAATGGCGTCGCAGCGAGGTTCCTCATCATATTCTCCATTGCGACTCCATTTTGAATTCGTAGCATAGTCGCATTCCACCTCCTTTCTCCAAAATATATTTATTTCGTATCGGGCACTCGAACACTTGAATTTTCTATTTTCGTCCGCCATTTTGATTCTACTCACCGAAGCAGCCGACCGCGATCGGCATCGGACTCCGGTCGCGTTATAAAAACGCTCATCGCGACCGGCCGTTACTTTATGAATCGAGGGTTGTTCGAATCGGGAGAAAATTTAAAATAAATAAAGCTGTTACGTATGCCTGCATCATTCCCGCGTCGATCGGACATAGTCGAAATTTCGAGTCAGTCACTGGTGGCTTCAAAATGAGCTTTGCGACGGGCTTTCACCGGTCGCGACCGGTCGGACTTTTTAGACACACACTTAGTCAGCAATTTACAAAGGCACTGATTCCACAGGTAAAAGATTCTTGTGGATGCGTGCGTAAACAATCGTGCACCGATGATTGGACTTCCTCATCATTCCAGAAATTCACTCCACTTAAGCATGGTTTCACATGCGTAAAAAGCAACGGCAGAATCCACAAAGCAGAGAAAATTTTGACATCACTTCCTGCTTTTGTCTTCTGCCCGACTGAAAACTACTGGTTTTTTTGGAGTTGAATTGGGTTCAATTTTTGTAGCAGAAAGCCGGACAGAAACTGGTTGCTTAGCAGAAAAAGATCTGTGCAGTAGCTTCTTCTCTCTCACAAAATGAAAATGTCGGACGCTCAGCTCACGAAGCTGAAAAGGCAGAAAACTGATGTGGAAGGGCTAATAGAAGAGTTGTGAAAAGTATATATTTATTAGCGCAAATGAATTAATTAAATTAAATTGAATAAACAACAATTGAATGCAAACATTCTATATGATGATTGAACGAACTGTGCACTGTGCAGTGGGTTAGTGTGGTGTAAAATGGCAAATTACAATAAGGGATGGCACTTGAGTAGCGGACTTCTGCTCAAGGCAGAAAATATAAGTTGAGTTTCCGCCATCTGGGAAACCCCCACAAGCAGAAAGTAAAAAAGCAGAAAAAATACGCTCTGGTTTCTGGTTTTATTTTCTACATGTGAAATCACGCTTTTAGTGCATTTTTCACTGGGCAAAGGTGTGAAAATCTGCAGATGCGAGATCGGCCAAATATGGAGAGTAGGCGAATCCCTCAAACCATACGCAGTCAATGTGATATAGGCTGTGCGTGATCTTGCATAGTCATGGCGCGACAGCAGTCCTTCACTAAACCAAAATCTGTTCCCCGATAGATGAAGCATGGCGTGAAAATTGCGCCTTCAAAAACAGGCGTTTGAAGAAGAGGGATCCAAGTAGAATTCAAGACGGCGGAGATGAGGAGGTTGTACATTTCACCAAAAGGAGTGCATAATGCTAATAGGACCAGAAAAAGGAACTCAGACCTATTTGCTCATAAGGACAATAAGAGGAAGCATCTTAAAGACTCAGATCAAGCCTATACAACAAGCATGATGTGGAAAAAGCAGCAAAATCTCAACCTCAAGCGGAAGGAAATAGTGGGGGGGAAAGGGATCTATCCTATATTCCATTCTTTTGGTGTTTAAATGTAGCACTTCTGATTTAGGACTTAGATTTTCCTTTTTAGGCAAGGATTTTTTAAATGCAAATGTGATGAATGTGTGGATCTGACACTTGAAACAAAGGTTTCATTCAAGAAATTTTACAAAGAAGATTACAATGGAGAGCAAGCTGTGTTGTTCGACTAAATAGAACTGAATGAAGTTAAACGATGCTATGTGAAGCGTAATGGGGGAGATATGAAACGACAGTGCACGTTTGCATACTTCATTAAAATCAGAGGTATTCAGAGTCATGTGTGTGGCAGAAGACTCCGTGTGATATCTACAAGGTTTCCCGCAAGAGAATACTTAATTTGCAAGCTAAAATGAAATCTGGTAAGTTTTGTTGTTTCATACTCCTTTCTGGTATTTGCACCACAGTTCAGTATCACTAACAAGCTACTTAGAAACAGCCTAAATCCTATACGGCATGTCTTAAGAATGTAGGCTAGACACGAAAAACTATTATTTCACTGTGATGTGAGGCAAGTGCATTACTCCATTCCCAAATCAGCATCCACATCTGTACCAGAAGAAGTTGGAACTTGCACCAGCCAAAAAAATAGACATTAGTGACATGATCAAGTACCTCGTGAGGAAAGCACACATCGCTTACAACACAAACATAATCCAGTGAATATTCTTTTGTTTATTTTTTTCTGCTTTATATCCAAATACAACAATGTTCCACACATCCTAATATGTTCTGATTACTTTACGTGTATGTTCATTTTTATGTTCAAAAGACAATGTGTGTGAGATTTCACCTCATTTTTTGCAGTATTTTCCGTGGCTTAGATTCCTTTTCCCCTGTAGAAGGAAAGCAGAGGTAACATATAATCTTGATTATTATACTGAATTTCAAGTTTCATTTACTAACCAATGTTATATGTTATTCAATAAAATAAAATATTTTATATCAATAAAATACAGTTAAATATTCTCATAAAACATATTTTGTCTTTTTTCTCAAATTGATGAAATTGTGGGGTAGATCCCTTTTCGGGGCATGCCTTCAATTAAATAAAACAATTGGATATGATGATGGATACGTAATGAACGAACAGTGTACGTGTACTGTGTGGAGTGGAAGCAAATGCAATCTAAACTGCTTCCTTACAGTGCACTAGTGTGATGCATAAATGCCATGTTACACCAGGGGTGGCCCTTAGATAGAAGACTTCTTATGTATCAGAAAATAAGGGCGAGCTTCATCCGAAATTTGAAGGAAATAAGCGCGAATTAATAAAGAATAAAGAAAAGGAAAAAAGAAGCCAGCGAAAGCGCTTTACAGAGAAAGCACCCCCGCCAGGAATAAGAGAAGACGGGTGAAACCAAGAAGGAGTGAAGAAAGTGAAACGGGGAGGAAGGAAGAGAGAGAAGAAAAATCAAAGAGAGCGATTTTGGATTGCATCGAGGATGGTTAGGAAAAAGGTGCTAAAGAATAAGAGACACGACGACGGAATAGAAGAGGAAAAAGAGAACGACACGAATGAGTTTGAAGATGGAATGGTTCTAAGAAATTATCGAGAACGGAATGGCAGAGACTTTAGGAGCTGGTGTAGGAGAAGGAAGGAAGCACAAGGAAGCATTATTGATGAACGGAGGCGAGCGAGAGCGATAGAGAAGACTCCATTACGTAACACGGAATCGTCCGCAGAGTTTCCGATACAGGAACGCCGAGCTGAGGAAACTTATACCAAGGAAATTAGCGAGCAAGCGGTTTGCCCGGCTTGTGTACGGACACGAGCCATCCGATATTCATGTGAGTGCGCACACCTTTCCATAGTTACTAAATGATTTGGCGATAATTTCTAGTGACTTGAATTATAATAATTTTATCTGGATATGTATTTCGAATAAGGACAGAGTCCTGGTGATACGAACGTCACGCCTGACTTTGTTGTATGTATTTTAATGTGTATCTCATTTTATTTAATGTTTACGTTAGCCGTTCCCATTTCCCGAGCTTCTCTCTGGCACACCGATGACACTGAACTCTTCATGTCAATTTGCCGAATCGTCCCTCAAGCGACGCCTTATTTCCAGTAGGACTAACGTCCGACGTATCTATCGCTTTATTGCAAAGTAAGTGATTTAGTTTTAATTTGGGAAGTGATACGGTCAAACTATAGGCACCGCTACCGCCATTCGTTAATCACGTTATCACCGTAGTTCTTATACTGGTCTTTTATGTCTTTCCGATAGGAAAGAGCCCCCACCCTCCTCGTGGTGGGCATAGGACCTTTCTTGATTCCATAGGAAACACGCACGAGATCTATCCAAGTGATTCGGTGGCTTACGACGTAGCGTCTACGAAAATCACGAACAATTGTGTTTTGTCACTAGCAATTAAAAAGACCGTAACTTAATGTTAAATTCAGTATTATCGATCAGCCTTACATTTGTCTGTGTTATGTACTTTTTGTTATAATATTAAAAGTTACTTTATTCTACAATCGCCCTCCCTCTTACTCTGCTGTCACACACACACAGGCTTGCAGGAAAGCCGTAATATTGTTTCCTTCTTTAGAATTTCTGCCATTTGGGACACATCCTGAAATATTTTTCCCATTCCCAATGATTTTTAAATCCAAAAAAGATAAGAGGAAAAGGTTTTTTCAAACCAAGCCTTTATAATGTTTTATTTAGTGAGCTAAACATAAGGCTCATTCCACACGTCACGTATATGACAAACACACGTGTTTGGTAATAAGGTTCACAAATCTACAAACTGATGTAGAACATTATATTATTAGTTAAACAAGAACAACAACACAGTAAACATTAACAGCAACAAATATTACACATAATTTCTCATTTGTTAACATTCATTCTTAGATTGATCATGTTTGTGACAAAAAATGGAAGTAGCGTGTGACATGTATTGATTCTTATTTAAAATTCTGTGAATTATACATTACGGAATTTTTTTACGGATGTATAAAGAATTGACAAACAAATAAAATCTTGTAAACATTCCAAGGAGGAGCTTTAGCAGTGAAGCAGAAACACATTTATACATTTATTTAAAAAAATTACCCCCCCCCCCTTCGAGTAGAGGAAGGCAAGTGGCAGATCCTGCGGTCATCTATTTTTACCCCTTTATCTGAACTTTTTACCTCTTCCCAAGTTTTTTAATCAAAAATATTGATTTTCTCGAGCGTAATATGTAGAAAATGTAAAAAATCTCGTATCTCCTTTTCTTTTTCATCATTTCTGAACGTATGATATATAACATGCCATATGTTACCATAGTTCTAAGGACCAAGTGACTGCCACCCCCGCAAATCCGACCCCCCTAGAACAATTGGGCCTAAACTTCATAGTACTGTAGATCTTGCCTAGAGAAATATGGATACCGAATTTCACGCTTTTACGTACCTAAATAGCACACAGACATGTTGCCCTCCTTGAATCCCACCCCTGTAATTCCGACCACAATGTACCAATCAAAACCAAACTAAATAGTGCAGATAGACATGCCCATAGTAAGCTACATGCCGAATTTCAACCTTGTATCTCAAAAAATGTAGAAATTATCAAGAGACGAACTGACTTTATAAAACCAATAAATAGCTCCAATCTTCCGCTACTTAATAAGCACTTGAGCAATCGTGCGTCGACAAAGCGATTTCACGTGCGCGCGCCGATGTCAGTCATGCTTAAAAGATGAAGAGAAGTAACAATGTAAGGTGCGTCCCATAAAGATAAGGCCACCTCAAGAATTGCTTGTTTAATGAAAACAACAACAGCTTGTATTAAATATATTATTTTATTCAAATCTTGCAAACATTGTTAAGACAACAAAAAGAAAAAACTTTAGCCATACATTACAACAAGGGAGAAAAAAGTTAAAATGAAATTTCCACAGTAAATTTGTGTCCCATAAAGTTAAGGCCACTTACAATTAATGTTAACAGGTGGAACAATAATCTAATTGCAAATGGCGAACTATTTGAAAAACCATCTGTAGATAGTTTAAGAGAAATATCCAGCAAATGGGAAAAGGTAAACCGTTAACAGACCTTGAGAAAGGTACAATTCGTACATTACACTCTGAGGGTAACTCAATTCGTAAAATCAGCCAAAAATCTGCAAGATCTAGATGTGTAATCTCTAATATCCTCAAGCTTGATAAAGATTATGGCACAAAGAAATCATCAGGTCGCCCTTCAAAGGTTACACAACGTGCAAAGCCTCTAATTGTACGTAGGGTAATACAGAACTCAACTTCTTTTCTCAAAATAGCTGCATTGGATAATGTAGCAGTATCGAAATCTACAGTTGGCAGGGTAGTACATTCAAGGCTGAAATTCACCTGAAATTCACAAAACGAAAGGCTGCACGATCGCTGAAAATTCATCACAAGGTGAAACGTTTACAGTGGACTGGCACAGGATCGCATGAGTTGGACTGGAGTCTGGAATGGTGTAATTTTCAGTGATGAGAAAAAATTCAACCTGGATGGCCCTGATGGTTGGCCATACCATTGGCAAGATTTGCGTAAGGAAAAAAAGCCATATTTTCCAAACGACAACAAGGAGGTGGCTGCGTGATGGTGTGGGCTGGATTTACCAGTTTTGGTAAAACACGTATTGCTTTAGTCAGTGGAAGAATGAAAGCAGTTGACTACCAGAAATTGCTGGCTGATTTTCTCCTGCCATTTATGGATTCAACCTCGGACAGAATAACTTTTTTCCAGCAGGATAATGCCCCTGTCCACAATGCGAAAACTACATTTGAATGGTTTCTGGCAAATAGGGTGCCTGTGATGGATTGGCCTGCCATGTAACCAGATTTAAATCCAATGGAAAACATGTGGGGAATGCTGGCTACAGCTGTTTATGAAGGTGGGCGACAATATTCAACAACAAATGATTTGAAGCAAGCCATCATTCAGAAGTGGGAGGATATCACTATTGAAACTTGTGCGAAGCTTGCACAAACAATGCCACAACGTATTTTTAAGGTCATAAAGAACAATGGTGGCCCCATAGGATACTGAAGTTGTTTCCTATGCCAAAGGGAATGTGGTAGAAAACTTTTTGTTGGCATTATTGTAAGTGGCCTTAACTTTATGGGACAGAAATTTACTGTGCAAATTTCATTTTAATTTTTTTTCTCCATTGTTGTAATGTATGGCTGAAGTTTTTTCTTTTTGTTGTCTTAACAATGTTTGCAGGATTTGAATAAAATAATATATTTAATACAAACTGTTGTTTTCATTAAATAAGCAATTCTTGAGGTGGCCTTATCTTTATGGGACGCACCTTATTTCTTTTTGACAAATCGATTGTTATATGACATGCCATTATCTTTTTATTCTTTACACTCACTGTTTTAGCACGTGAGCTCGACTTGAAGGGTTCCACGAAAAATTCTAAAAAGTTAATACGGCCGAGCTAAGATTTTGATGGTCATATTTCTGAAAACAGAATTTGAAAAAGTTAATTCGTTTACAAGTTATCGTGCAAACGGCGGACGGCCGGATGGCCGGATAAACGTACAGATGAAGGGCGCATTCTTATAAGTAGCTTTTATGCTAAAGCTCCTAATAATGCTAATCATAGATAACCACCTACTAATTTTAATGTTAATACTGTCAAACTATGCCGATCATGTATGTGACAGGTGATCAGGTATGTGACAGCTAGCAAAGATTGGGTACCTATCAAGTTAACTATACCTTGTATTTTTTTTTTGTTAGTACTGGTAATCCATCCAGGGCCTGTATGGTAGTACGTCCATCCAGGGCCTGTATGGCTAGAAGCCGACGAGTTGGGTCCCTTGATGAACCTGGATTAACGACTGCTGTATGATAGCAGCCGGGGGGGGGTCAAGATCGTGATTCACGGATGGTCACCCATCCAGTGACTAGCCGTGCCTGATGTTGCTTAACCTTATGATAATAACCTTATTGTAATAAACGTTATATATTAATGTATAAGATATATAATATATAGATATATATAATATAGATATTATAATAGATAATTATTGTTTATTTAAGTACTTCATAAAAATGAATATCTAAATAACTGATGCTATCCATAATATTTGCCTTGCCAAGAGTTTTTGGACACTTATAAGGGAAAGTCTGAGGTTCAGATAGAGCAATTGTGGGTAACTAAAGAGAATTTTTATTCTTCGTTGCAGTTCTATATCTCCTTTGTCGTTCCCTAGCTGCCTCCAGAGGTGGATTTAGAATTGATGAGGCCCTAAGCTATATGAAGCCCTTACCATGTTAAACCCAGATTGTGAAGCCCTACAGAAGAGGTCTGCAGAGTGTGAGGTCCTAAGTTGTAGCTTATTTAGTTTATGCGTAAATTTGTCCCTAGCTGCCTCAGTTTTTTTTTCCCTTCTTAGTCATATTTGCTGCTTTTGTCAGTCGTATTTTTTTCTGACGATGTCTTTCTTTCTTCGTAAAAGCATCATTATTTCTTTTTTTCTAATAGTATTTTCTCTGATTGTCAGCCTTCCTTGCCCTCCGATTATTTTCCATATTTGAAGTCAAATCCTAGAATAAACAACAATAATAGTATCAATATTATATGTAAGTGCATGTTTTATTTGAATTGACCACCCATCAATTTTCGCAATAAACGTAGAAAATGTTTGGAATAAGGGTTATAAGCAGACGGTTGCAGACAGCATGAGCCATAAAAATGAAATACTACTGCTGCCACCTAATGATAGCATTCTCAAATAATAAAACAATACCTTCATCTGGAAAAATTTCTAAATAAGTTGCAGTGTCAAACCAGTGAGCTCCAAGAAGCCTTGGTTCTATATTGCAACACTTTATAAAACTCCCTGTGTCACACACAAGACTACTTTGAATGCCACAAACCTGACCATAAAAAACTGTAAGTGTAAATAAAAATGTTGAAATTATTATTAGCTATTGTGATAAGGCAACATGATTTTTTTTTGCACAGATAATTTCGAAACATAAATTTCAGTTTTGTGATAAGAGGAGAAAAAAACGTACGGAATGATCATGTTTGTGACACACGAAAACAACCAGATTATTTTGTTTACACAGATCAGCCAAAATACATCGACATAACATATCATGCTATAGTGTCATGAAGAAATGTTCAAAATAGTAAAATAAACACACACAAGCAATTTTATATGAAGAATAGATGTAAACACAAGAATAACAACTCAATAATGTTTGAAAACAGAATTTCCGAAAATCTGCACTGTGCTGATATTAAGCAAGTTAAACCAACATTTGACCTCTTAAGGTGAAAATAAATTTTACAGAAAGAAAGATCATATATTAATTAGTAAAATTTCAGCGTTTGCAATAGACAAGTTTCAGCGATTAGCATCGCCATCTGATGAGAAAAAAACAAACGGCTGAAGGAGATCTCCAGTCACCAGCTCCATTCTCGCTGTTCACTGTTGCGGTTGCCATGCATGTAACGTTTCTTGTAGTGTTTCAGGGTGCCTTAATTATGGGAAAAAATCACTCCTAGAATCACTTGGCACCTTTTCCCAAGTCAGTCGAACTTAAGAAACAGTGGATAGCTAAAATTAAGAAAGATGGTGAGCCAAAGTTTAAAGTGACAGAGGCGAGCGTTGTTTACTCTGCTCATTTTAAAGATCGTGATTTTCGCCGGCTTTTGCACTCCCACAAAAAATATTTGAAACCTGGAGCAGTCTTATCGTTATTTGATTGTATCCCTAAGAGACTGATAAGACAGTAATACATTTTAAAAAACGCTAGTACAGCTCTGATCAGGGATTTCAGTTAGTTGTGTTGCTTTATAATGCAATTCTAAAACTGTATCAATGTGATGACAGTTTGTACTTAACCTGCAAATAAAGAAATGGCACTTCCATAATCAACCAGATATATTAACCTTTATCAACAACAAAATTGATAATGTAATCTGAAAAAATGTAATGTAATTAATTATAAAAATGTAATCTGAATATTCACACAATTAATATATATTTGGCTAGGTTTTATTTCATCGTACTAATAACTCGCTTGAACATTAAAGCATCTTTAATTGGACTAAAAGCATTTAACTTGCCCAGCAGGGCATTCCCTAAGCATCTTGAATTTCTTCATAGCTGAACAAGATGCACACCAGAGAGTAACTACCTTACTGAGAAAGCCTTACTACTAATTTTAGAGCAAACTTCTTTCCTTCAATATGCGTATTTTAACACCTTGCATGTACCCTTCGTCTAAGAGATAACTTGATAACATATTTGATTTCGTTGCCATATGTTATTGGACAACTTTATATAAAATGATATCGTATAAGATTAGATGATTTTCAGAGTGATTCTCCAAAACAACATTTCATTCATTATAACTTTCTTCGCGTACATGTTCCCCATGTGGGAAGTACGTGGTTTCTATCTCCTTGAGCGTTTTTCCATGCTCTCACATTGTGGCGCTGTTGCATCTGCGCATGCGTCGAAGATGCTGTGAAACTTGTCTATCACAATTTAAAATTTTTTTTTGTGCCTCGGCTTCAAATTCCAAGCTTAATTTTACAACAATGAACAATAGATACATTTAACTCTGGCCATAACGAATTGTTTGTTGTGGCAAGTGGACAATATGCTCGCAATACAGCTGGACTGCTGCTATCATTCTGCCAACAGTGCGCGTTCTTTCTTTCTTTCTTTCTTTCTTTCTTTCTTTCTTTCTTTCTTTCTATCATGATCTTTCGTGAAAGTTTTTCACTAAATATAATGTAATGAATGAATCAATCCATTCCATTATGGGTATGTTGACTTTAATTTGCCTATACTTTCTGCTAATAAAACCGATATTGAGAAGGAACATATGCTGTAATCAAATAAAAACCTTGCCTGCTTTTTTAAAATAATAAAACTAGTTTTAAAATCTCCATTTGTCATTTCACTAATTTTTTTCTTTCCGGAATTCTCTCCCTTATGGTCTGAGTAACCTACATTTCAATTTGCATCACAATCGGTTCATTAGATTGGGCTCTAGAGGGCTCTGAGTAGACGAACTTATTTTATATCTCGATTAGTTGAGGGCGCCCCCATTAGATCTCTATTGGCGAAAATATCCTTCAAGTACTGTCTGAAAGTTTCTGTTCATCTGTAAGAGCAAAGGCTAATATCTATTTTGCACGGTAGTGCAAAGAGACCGATAAGCAGATAGATTTAACAACGGAAACGATACACTGAGGATAAAACCTTAACGGAACCAAATACATACATCGAACTGCACAATGACGAGACTTGCCACTCCATAATTGAGCTTTTTTGCTGTACTGTCCAGTTCCGAAGTCTCAAACACCCTTTTAACTGTCTAATTGGATAGTAGAATGATTGGCTTGTGTGTAGTTCCTTTCGTAGAACTATTGCGTATTGAAAATCATTATTGATGATGAATAAAAAATATTTTTTCAGTGTTTACACACCTTGATTTGGTTGGTATTAACGTCCCTTTCAACTACTATGGTCATATTAGGACTGCATTATAGGGGCCGCAAATTTTGCCTCGCAAGGGTTCTTTAACGTGTAGCCAGCAAACGACTACACGGGAGCAATGGCTTTACTTCCCTTCCGAAGGAAGTGCGTGTTTTCAGGATTTCCCCCTGAAAAATCCTCGTCGTACTCGGCCGGGAACGAACCCGTGTCCTCGGGCTTCAGAGACGTTCACGCATCCACTGACCACCGAGGCCGATACACACCTTACGCTGAAGCATCTGTCAGTTGAGCCGAGCGAGTTTTATACAACGTTCTACGTGCGGAGTTCATGGTCCAATGCCCGTTTTCTTTTGATTTCCTCAGAACATCACCAATAAAGTGTCCGAAATTTTTTAGATAGACATGTGGCAGCCAAAGAAAACAGCTGTTTCAAATTAGGATAAAACGAGTAAAAATTATATGTTTGATAATTGTGGATAGAATATCATCCCAAAAGCCACTTTCTCTTTTACTATTTTTATATTCAGACAGTATGAAATGATGTGCGAGCATGATCACAAATGAACTCGTCAGATTTTGCACACTGGTTCGTGCACACAATGGGCTTTATCTAACTTATAGTACCCATTCCATATTTTGGTAGGTAACTTATGTTTACTATTTCGCTAGGGTGACTTGCAAAGTGCGAAACTCCACTTGATGTAATTTTACCTGAGAGCAATAAAACTAATTTAACATTACTCAAATCTAGAAAATTCGACCAGGTATAAGTGCATATAACTAGCAGCAAATACGATTTTTATGCAATAGTTGAAAATTATTACTGCAAGTAATAAAAATGTCATTTTCAGAAAAAAGAGGAGTTACGCACATAGGGAGTTATACTGATGATATGAGTAATCCAAAGAACTCAACCGTTGAAATTATTAAGAAATGGTTTATTTCGTTTCTAAAGGAAATAACAACTTGTAATGCAGAAAAGATTATTAAGATGAAGAGAATAACCTTCTATAAACTCGTATAATAACACCGGAGAATATATTCAACAATTTTTTCTTAAAAATGCCTGTCTGTTAGTTAGTTGGTTCATTTATGTCGAAATTTTGAATGCGACCTCTGATCATTTTGGTAAGTTAATCTCGTAACAAATAATTATAAAGCATCGTCAGATTCATGAATATCTTTATGTATTTTATTTGATTTACCTATAAACGCCGACTCTAAATAGGCCTATTCCTCTTCCCCTTTGGTTACCTTCTCGGAATCTTCTGGTTTTGTGTAAGCTCCTGTAGCCTCTGATGCGATACCTCCAAATACGAAAAAAATTATTTAAGGATCATTAATTCATGTGTATTATTCAGTCGTGATTAATAAGATGTTACAACCTTGAATAGCATCAAGTTGGGCACTGTCGTCGTCGTCACTGCTGCCGTTTGAACTGTTGCTATCGTCTGACTCGTTCGAATGATTTTTATCTCCTTCAAACAAAAATAAAGAAATAAACGCTATAATGAGGAAAATTACAAATATAAACTGCTTAATGCATGTATGAGCACATTGAAATTTTTGCAAATTTGGTGTAATTAGTGCTGGAATGGTGAATTTACCTTTAAGTTGAGTCTTTCATTGATTGGCCTGAGTTTTCCTTGCCGTATGCAATAGTCAATCTCTCTACTTTAAATTTATAGAAGATAAAGAAATAAAAAAGACATATTTTATCAATTAAAAACTGTTAATATGGATATACAAGGTGTTTTTGAAGTCGGTGCACAAGCTTCACAGGGTGGTAGGTGATAACGTACTGAATATTTTTTACTAAAGAATGGATGGTCCAAAGTTTACCATTAAATCGCTACAAGAAAAAAGTAGGCAACAATTAGTTAACAATTTTATTGACAACTGATTACAGTAACTTTTCAAAGGAGCTATCACATGCCTGACATGGCCGAGACATTGATTGGCGAACAGTTTCAAAAATGTCTGGCATGTCACGCACATTCCCAGCTGCAACTTCAATTTTGGCAACTAAGTCCTCATCTGAGTTAACAGGAGTCAATAAACTTGACTCTTCATTTGTCTCTAGAAAAAGTAATCCAGAAATGACAAATCAGGAGACCTAGGTGCCCATTCATGGTATCTTACCTACGAGCAAATGTGGCATTTCCATCGGTTACTCTATACACAAAATGTACGAGGGGCGATTGATAAATAAGGTCTCCATGGCTGTAACTTTTTTATTTGTTAACCGATTTTCAAAATTCTTTTCGTATCTTATACTCACATTTGTCCTCTATGTAATGCATTATTCACTTTTCGACATAGTCCCCATCCCTTTCCACGCATTGCGCCAACGCGTGACTAGTTGGATGAACCCGTCAGAGTAGTAATTCCGGAGTTGTTGTCGATACCAGGATTGAATGGCAGCTTTGGACCCTCTTCTGCAGTACGATAACGTCCGCCCGCACACGAGTCACCACACACCAGAGGCGTTGCAGCGCCTACAGTTCAAAGATGAAAAATTGCAGTTCAAAAATGAAAGACTTTGCACATTGCGACTTTCACCACTTCCCAAAGAAGAAAGAGCCTTTTAAGGGACATAAGTTGTTTCTGACGGCGAGGTAAACGCTGCCATTCAATCCTGGTATCGACAACAACTCCTGCATTCCTCTCCGACGGGTTCACCCAACTAGTCACGCGTTGGCGCAATGCTTGGAAAGGAATGGGGACTTTGTCGAAAAGTGAATAGTGCATTACATAGAGGACAAATGTGAGTATAAGATACAAAAAGAATTTTGAAAATCGGTTATAAAATTAAAAAGTTACAGCCATGGAGACCTTATTTATCAATCGCCCCTCGTATGTCCGCAAATTCTTCATTGGTGTATTCTGCCATCAGGTACAAGAGTTTTCAAGAGTAAAACAACTACCCCAAAAGTTCAAGGTGTCGCGGTTAAGTAAAAATACTAAACTGAAACTATCAAGGTCTAATTTGTATGCTGCTTGCATGTATAATTCAACTGGTAATGGGTTGAGTATTTCCAACATTTTTCTTTGTAGTAATTTGATGGTGAACTTTGAACCATCCATTCTTTTGTAAAAAAAAATGTTCAGTATGTTATTACCTATCACCCTGTGAAGTTTGTGCACCGAGTTCAAAAACACCCTGTATACATACACTGATTGAGCATATTATTATGACTACCCTGTCAGTATCTCGTTAGGCCACCTTTTGCCTTTAATACTGCGGTGATTCTTCGTGGCATTGATTCCATTGTTGGAAGGTGGTGGGAGGAAACTGACACCATGCCTGATGGATAGCACTGTCTAGTTGTGCTAGATTGGAAGGTAGTGGATCCAGCCGTCTGATGGTTCGTTCGACTTCGTCCCACAAATGCTCAATTGAAGTGAGATCTGGGGATTGTGGGGGCCACCGAAGTAAGGTGAAGTCCCCCTCATATTCCTGGAACCACTCCTGCACAATACGAGTTCTGTGGCATGGCACATTATCTTCTGGAAGTAGCCATCTCCATTGCGGTACGCCATCAACATGACAGGGTGGACTTGATCGGCGACGATACGCAGATATGCTGTGCCATCCAGACGTTGTTCAACACGTATTAATGGACCCAACGTATGCCAGGAAAACATTCCCCAGACCATAACACTGCCCGCACCGACCTGAAGGGTTGTACTCATTGCATGCGGGGTCCATGCTTTCGTGCTGTATCCGCCAGATTCTCACGCGGCCGTCTGCATGATGTAACTAGAATCGTGACTCGTCAGATCACATGATTTGTTTCCACTGCTCGATAGTCCAGTCCTTGTGCTCCTGAGCGAATTGGAGTCGTTTCCGCTTGTTGACTGCAGATAGCAAAGGTATGCGGACAGGTCTTCTGCTTCCGTATCCCATGCGATGCAGTGTGCGGCGGACAGTGCATTCAGAGACCGTTTTGGAGGACACCTGATTACGGTCAGCAGTGATTTGATGCCCAGTTGCCCTTCTGTTATCCTTTACCAATCGTGACAATCTCCATTCTGTCCGATCATCAACCATCCGCGGGCGGCCACAACGCGAACGTTCAGACCCCGTCTACCGGCTAACCGTCCAGTCTTTAAATACTTTAACGACGGCTGCTCTTGAGCACCCCACGAATGTTGCTGTTTCGCTGATACTCGCTCCATAGCTCCCAGCACCTACAATATCGCGCGTTCGAAGGCTGTTAAATCGCGTCATTTACCCATAGTTGAAGAATGGAACACGTCTACTGTTGTCGACGACACTGCTTCCCTTTTTAAATTGGTCCGGCCCGCTAGCAACATTGTGGCGACGTCCTTGCGCGCATTTGCATAAACATGTCAGGTGGTCATAATAATATGCTCACTCAGTGTATACATCCGAGGTCTGTTCAAAACGTAACGAGACTGTTCGAGTAAAACTCTATTTAATTCTTATTTGCAAATGAATCTTATAATCTTGAAAATAGTTCCCTTGGGAGGCCACACAGCGACGGAGACGTTGCTCCCACTCCTCATAGCAGTGATGGAAGTCGTGAGATTGAAGTACTTTCAGTTGGTCCGTCACGGCCTTCTCAATCACTTCAATCGAGCAGATGTTTGTGTAAACTACCACTAGAGGGAGACGCCTCCTGAGTTGCTAGACGCTGTGCATTCTCATTATTTTTTAAACAGACCTCGTATGAATCAGATATTTTTGTGAATAAAAATGATAAAAAAAAGCGTATCGAATGCATTGGAAAAAAAAAATCGGAGAATCAGCTCGAAGAAGAAGAATGAGAGACCTTAGCAAACGGGAGCTAAATAACGAGAAGTTAAGAGAAATGCTGACAAAAAGAGAAGATGGACGTATGTGGAAACGTGGAACATACCGAAAATGGCAGA
>JAHWFO010055421.1:0-14106 GCA_023313115.1 Rhysida immarginata | reverse complement strand
CAATTCACGTGCACCAAAATGCTCATACCCGTATCAATCAATACACAGCAAGAAAAACTTTTTACCGGAATTGTTAAAGGGAAAATTAATGGAAGGTGGCTAAGTGCTTTTGTTGCCAACTGTGCATTGCAGGAGAGATCTAGCAGTTACTAGCATGACCTACTGGATACTAAACATGTTACTAGGCCATTGCTTGCGAGAGAGCTTACCAGAGGGCTGATTTACCAGTTTGCATCCTACGACATCACAATCCAAGCAAAAAGTTTTGGTTTTGAGGTTATCTTGGTCTTTAACCAATCACAGCAATTTAGAATTTACTGGAGTTTAGAGGGTGTTGATCAAGACCACCTGGAAGGGATGCACGTGCTTTATTCAAGGCTCTGCCTCTATTGTTAAAGGGATTAGTATGAAGAGCCCATCTCCTTTGTTTGGGACTCAGGCAACGAGAAATTCAATTTGTCAATGATCTCTTTGGACTCAAGGTTCAAATTTCATTTTTGTATTTTATTAAAACACTAATAAAAATTAAATAATTTAAAAAGTAATTGCAAGTTACTTTATAGGCTACAACGATATTTGTAAGCATATTTAAAATATACAAAGGATTTATTCATCTTATTAAAAAAAATACTTGTTGCTAAAATGACCCAATATAGGCTACGTAAAATTATACCATCGCGATGGCTCGTTTTGCCCCATCCTAACTTATTTCTCCAATCTGTTAACTACTACAAGTACTTTATAGTCATTATTATTATACCCATAATTCTAAAGATATTTTTAAACATCCTTTTTATTCCGCATAAGATAGGCTATATTAAAGAGCTGCCATATTGGTCTACCAAGATAACGTCACTTTTTGCTTGCTTGTGATAGCAAATCGCTTCCTGCGTCACGCCCTTAATTTTTTTTGTTGTCAATTCTGTATTTTCTTTATTTTTCACCTCATTACAAATTCTCTTTATAATGAACTAAATTCTTGATCCCTTCAAGTTTGTTATAAGGAGTTTTTACCTGTAATGATACGTTCTACTTTTTTGTATTATGATCAAACTGTTTTTTATATGTTTTTTGGGTTGTTTGTTATTACACTGGAAAGTATGAAAAGAAGCTTTATCTGTAGCTTATTACAGTGAACTGCGTGCAATTGGAGTCTGCCAAATTCGAATTATCGCTTAATTCGTATAAATTGCAAGGAGCGTTTGATATCCTTTACATTTACTTTAAAATATTACTGCATAATTCAAATTTTGTAATTCGAATTATCGCCCAATTCTAATCAATCATCAAGTACATTTCACACACACTAATGTATTTTTTATTGCCCAATTCGAACGTCACAGTTACTCAGAAAATAATTTGTGACTAATTCCCAGATTGATCTTAACAAGCACTGTGCTACAAAAAATATAATTGGCCGATTGCTCTTCTACTGAAACATCCAGTAGCTAGACTGGATACAGTAGCCAATCCGCTTTCGAGATTTGGCGCTAGCTTTCCATTGGTGCTTTAAGTATATACAGGGTGTATCTGAAACCCTGTCACAAACTTTTAGAGGAGGTAGTATGGATGATTCTAAGCAAAAAAGTTTATATGAACATGAGTTTGAATTTGAACAATAACCGAGATATGAACAGAAATAAAAATGCCACCACAAGGGTCAACAAGTTAATAATTCTGGTTCTATAAAACCTACGATAATGAAGTTTGGGAGAATAATAGGGTACATACAATTGTGTATAGCTTTAAAATTTGATCGAATTCCAACGAGTATTTTCCGAGTTACGCAGTCAACTTCGTAACACATGCTCACATGTGAGAGCTAACCACCAGGTATTACGATTTTGACTACGTAACTCGGAAACTACTCCTTGGGGGGGGGGGGGGGTCTTGAAATTTAGGCGTAGACTACTAAGGTCATTTAGCGCCCTTTACACAAGTTATACCTGTACGCAGCCCGAGACAAACACAAATATCCATGCCCACAGCGGGATTCGAACCCACAGCCAGGCGGACTCGAGAAACTACTCCTTGGAATTCAAATAAATTTTAACGTGTAAACAGTTTTATGTATCCTATCATTCCTTAAACTTCATTATCCTAGGTCTTACAGAACCAGAGTTATTAATAGTGATGTCCGTTGGATACGGATCTGAAAATATCCGAATTCGGATCTAGAAATATCCGGATCCATGTCTCGTATCTGGATCTCGGATCCGGATTTCAAATTTTGGATATCGGATCCGGATTTCGGATCCTTTAACTGGATGCTTATTAGGATCACAATCGCAATAGTCGAGTCCATATAGATTGAGGGGATACGGTACAACTCTAACTAAAACGAAAACTAAAAATTTGTTAAATTAAAGCCGATTTTATTTTATGATGATTTTGATTGTTGATTGCATTAAAGCGATCCACTGCTCAGTCATAGGGAATTAGGGAGTTTAGGGTCTTTTGACTTTGAGACACGTTATAAGGTGGTTATTTATAAAAAAAAAAAATTGCATATACACAATTTCCTGATACAGGATCCGAATTTCGAATCTCGGATCTAAGATGTGGATTCGGATATCGGACATAGGTTTGAAAAAAAAGTTATTACATCACTAGTTATTAACTTAATCAACGGGAAACAAACCCTTGTCCACAAAATAGATTTAATTAGCATATACGTATTTCGACCTCATTAAGGTCATTATTCAATGCCATAAAATTTGTTTCCTGTTGATTATGTCCCTATCCCTAACTTGTTTCTCATAGTTATTAACTTGTTGACCCTTGTGGCAGCATTTTTATTTCTGTTCATATCTCGATTATTGTTCAAATTCGAACCCATGTTCATATGAACTTTTTTTGCTTAGAATCATCCATACTACCTCCTCTAAAAGGGTTTCAGATACACCCTGTATAAGCAGATACATTAAGGGTTATGCTCGACATCATAAGGACTCCAGTAACACACACAAGGGTGACCAGGCGTAAATATTTTAGAAGACTTCAAAATTGTAAGTATCTTTCACACTGTTTAGGTTTATCTTCTCTCTCAATTAACTTTGTTTTTCATTTCGATAGTTTAAAATCTTGCTAGTACGTAACTATTTTTTTATTTTATTACTTTCTTATACATAATATAAGGAAGTATTGTAATTACGAAAAACTTAGACCTCCAGATTTTCACTGATCTTCACGCTTTTAGGGTCCATAGATTACGAAAAAGTGATTTCTGGAAAATGTCTGTGTCCACGATAGCGTCCAAACGGCTAAAGCTATCGAGACCAAACTTTAAACTTAAGATTATAATCTTCCTCCGGAGATCTGATTAGTTTTCAAGTAGAATCGGCGAACCGGAAGTATCAGTTTACTCCAGCGCCAAAATATAAATTCTGAAATATCTCGTTAAACATTGCGTTTATGAAAATTTTGAAGGGACTGAAAAGTGTTCCAATTTCAATTTTAAACAACTTTTGTTAAGAAAAATTTTCAAAATTCCAACCGGAAGTACCAGTTTTACTCTTATCAAAATCCAGCGTTTTGCTAAAAAAGGCGAAAGAAAATGGTACAGTCTAGGCTGTCTAAGACGGTCTCCTCCAAGACGGACTAAAATTATAACGGTCGAAAATTATGTCGCCCGGATTTGGGAATAGGCTTTCCCATGTTAAATTGTATGCCTATAACAGACTCCTTATAACAGTCACAACCTTATAAAGGATAAAAAAATGTGGTCCAAGGACAGCACGGTAATCTCCTTAACGGACTTTACGTTCGTTAATGGAACTTGTTCGTGAGTAAACATACCCTCGATCAAGGCATCATTGCTCATTAATGAACGATTTTTACATATAACTTTTTCTGTCTGTACTGAAATTTTAAAGGCATTTTTATATTAAATTTTGGATTATGTTATAAATTTAACTTAATCCACAATTTAATATAAAAATGGTTTTTTTTTTTAAATAAACTCATTTTTCAGTATCTGTAATTTTATTCTCGTAGCCAGTGGCAGTATTGCAATTTTCCTTTTTTTCTTCTTCGAAAACATTTAGTAGCCATGTATTATAAAAGCAAGCGCTTCTATTTATTGTAATCTTTAAATTTAAATTAATTATCATTCAAGAATTTAAAGTTTTGATGGAAAAAAATATTAAAGATCATTTTATTTATGTTGGGGATTCCCCATTGGGATTCCCTATTGGGGATTTACCATTCCTTACGAGTGTCAGTAGCTCGTGATTATTTATAACAGTCTTGACTGATATACGTTATAACAGTCAAGACCGTTATTCCCAAAAACGACTAATTTTATAAAGGACCCTATTCATGTCGCCCTTGGAAGACCGTCTTAGACAGCCTGGACTGTATAGGAAATTTTGGAATCTACGGGGTTGTGCATAACCTTTTGCTAGGGGGTTGCGACTTAAACCGCAGCGTTGTAGCACACTCTTATGACGCTTCGGCAGAGAGTAGTTCATTGTGCGTCTATTGGTATCAAACAAATATGGCTGGTTTAATAAATGACAGTGAAGAGCAGCGTTTCATGAATAGAGTTCGTGCAAATGCATATCGAGAGGCAATGGAAGCAGGTGCGTCTTTTATTAATCACAAATGGGTTGCGAACAAGTTAAACCGATCGGATAGATGGGTGACGGACAACTGGAAGAAAGGTTGTGATAACTGCCATGCCGAATTTGCTGAGGGTAGGCCCGAGAAATTATCACAGGAAAGCAAAAACATCATTGCTAATAACAGTGGCAAAAGACGTCGCAGCTGTGTCAACGTTGCACAAGAAATTAAAGCCAAGCGTGGAAAAACAATTTCTCGTTCAACGGTTCAAAGACATCGTCAGCGTGCAAACATCAAGCCATTCCATGTTATTCCGAAACCGATGAAGACCGCATTAAACATCGAAGACCGGCTCTGGTTTTGCGACTACCTGCGGGATTGGGTGGAAGACGACTTCGTGCACCTTGCCCCGAGCGACGAGTTCTTTGTGTGGACTATGAGACGTCCGAATTACCAAAACGATAGGGTCTGGAGCTTATCGATTACAGATATTTCTGACGACGAACACTATCAAGAGCTGTCCAAGAAGCCTGACTGCATTGGCATCTTCGTGTGTTTCACCGCCAAGCGAATGATGTGGAGATTCAAGGAGCAGGGCGAGTCATGGAATGGTGATTATTTTCGGAATTTGCTAACAAATGATGTTTTTCAGTTTCTTCGAGATCCAAACAACACTATCGACCCGCACGAAGTTTGTTTTTTGCACGATAAGGCACCTTGCTTTAAGGCTAATGCAACACAGCAAATCCTAAGAGAAAGTGCTATCGATTTCTTCTCATCAAACGAATGGCCTGGTGCATCCCCTGACCTAAACGTTGCTGAACATTTTGGAGCCGTGTTAAAAGACGCAGTGGAATCTTTAATGATTCAAGAACGTGGTGAAAATCGGTATTCTCAAGACCTTCTAATGGGACACCTGACATCTGTGCTGAAGGACATGTTTGAGACACTCCTCCGCTCCTACCCGAAACGGATGCGTGCTGTTCGAGAAGCAGGTGGTGGTCACACTAAATATTGATGTGATAAAAGCAGGTGGTGGTCACACGTACTTTTTGTTTATCAACCGCAGAACATTCCACTTAGTATTGTTTATTTTCCAGACCCCTAGCAAAAGGTTATGCACAACCCTGTATACCGAAGTGTTTGAAAGCTAATTTGAAGTAACTTTTATTCACAAAATTTCTATCAGAAGTAGTCATTTTAGACAGTTGTTTAATTTTTTTTTCTGTATTTGGACCAGGACATTTTTGTATAAGAAAGTCTGGTGGGTGACCACACTTCATTTTTGAAACACAAAATACCGTACAATTTACTACAATGTACCATAGATTTATATAATTTGTAAGGAATTTATAAAGGGAGTGGTATTTGGGCTGCTATGTATAAGTATGACCAATATCGTAAAATTCGAATTATCATCCAATTCGAATTTTCTTGTTGGTCCGTTTGGATTCGAATTACACGGAGTTTACTCTACCTACAATTCTTAATAAATAAATAAATAAAAAGTCAATAATTTATATTTTTTCTTATAATTTCTGATTTATAGTCGAGGTTTTTAATTGTAATACCATTATATCACACTCTCAACGTTTAAATTGCAAGTAAAAAAAATAGCTCATCATCTTTGTAACATCAATGAATAGGATCATGCTGAATAGGTGCAATGAGGAGGAGATTCCAATCATAATGAGAGATAGTGCTGCTCATATTTATAGGAAATATATATGAAAAAGCCATGAGAACCTTTCAATTTAAATGAAAGTTCTAAAATTTATTAAGACCCCTCCCCCCATTTTCTTAGAGAGTCAGTGTATTGATTTATCCTTTCTTTACGGACTAGGAGGTTGGTGAAATGTCCTATATTCGCCCACGAATGTGAGCAAAAACGAAAATCCTAAGAATTTGGCCCGTTGTTTAGAAAGCCTTGCGGAAGGAGGATGCTTTGCTTTGTCAAAATAAATAAATAAATAAAAAATAAAAAATAAAAATCTTCAAGAAGTCAGCATTATGTTCATTGTGACAAGTCTTTGCTCATCGGCAATGCATTACTTTGGAAAGCGACTGACGTAGAATACGTGCTAGTTTAATATTAAAAATTAAATTCGCGTTAGTTTTTTTTCTTTTCTTCATTATATAATCTACAGTGCTTCATTTAGATTAGCAATGAACATCGTTGTTATGAGAAACGGCGATTAGTCTAAAAAAACGATAGAAGTTTCTCTCTCCCCTTTCCTCTTCTTCTTCTCCAAAAAAAAAAAAAAAATAGCTTTCCGATCCGAAGTGAGTGGAAATGCTCAAAGAAAGAAACTGAAAAACGTGTACGAAGTTGTGGCTTTTCCAGCAACAAGGGCACGACTATGAGGAGAGCGAACACTTGGAGTCGATGGGAAAAAACATGCCATTCGAACAAACACAAGTGGAGTAGTAATAGTTTTGGAGTGACCGTCTTTGCTCATCCAACATCCTCTGAAAAGTAAGTCGAGTGTGTAGTGTATCCTTACTTAGTCAGTGTCTTGGAGTCTGTGTATTTAAGCGATAGCGCCACAAGGCTAGTCGGAATAAAGGTAGTCTGGATATCATTCCGCCCTGGCTATTCTCAATGGCAGTAATGAACGGCACTATATACTCTTATGCATCCGCTCTTGTACACCTTCTCAGCGCGCAACTATCTTCTTCTTAAAATCGAGCAGATAAAACTTACGCTTTCATACATCGATTCCACTTACCTGGAAATCCATGGAAACCGAAATAAAGCTGATTTTAGAGCTTTTAGGGGACAGATCGTCAGAAAATTTTATCAATATGGCGGTAATCAGGACGCTTATGACGTTTGCGTTAGAACCCGGATGAGCGAACAATAGAGCATCGGTTGGACGACGATATTGGGGAAGGAAGAATGAATGCCTGCCTGCTGCCCATGTTGTTACTAGTCGCATGCCCTATCTCAGCTATGCACTTAGCCGAACGAATATTAGAAAAAATAACTCAATAATTTTTTTTTTTCAAGATAAAAACACGTTAAATTAAAAGTGCGCCATCTTTTTTTCATTTCGTGTAAAAATATAAACGCATTTTAGGAATTAATTTTACAACCATCACGATAATATTTCAGCTTTGCATTGATCAAGGCTCAAAGATTTAAGAATAAACAAAAAGGATAAAATAATAAAATAACATCATTTAAGATAAAATTTTCTAATGATGTAGCCTTTAGAATAAAATTTATAATATTAAATAAGATAATTCCAAAATTTTCGATTTTTTTTTTTTAATAATAATTTCTAAGTCATTCAGTCCGGACTAAAATTTATGGTATAAAGGTACAATTTTAAATTCGGAATCCGGATGACTTTATATATATTTTTGGGCTATTTTAACTAATCGATACTTCTTTATTCATTTGAATCAGAAATATATTTATTTGTGACAAATTTGTATCATTTAGCTTTACTAAAGGAAAAAATAAATGATCTTGGAACTTGCATATCAATACCTTACTAACAAAACTTAACAGAATACGGAATGATTTCTCATCTGCACTTTCTTCCCTCTTATACAGGGTGTTTTTGAATTGAGTACAGATTTTTTGGGAGATGATAGAAGAGGTCCTTAGAAGTATTTTTTGTCATATGAACATGGGGTCCCCGCAGCTCCGTTTACTTACAATACTGCATTGAACAATCAAATGACACCGGGATGCACTGTGCGTTGGTAAGCCTAGATTATTTTATTTTTAACAATTAACACAAGCAATCTACTGTAATAACTTTTAAATTAAAGAAATTTCAAGGTGCACATGCTTGTTTGTTGAAAAGTCTTAAGACAAACTTCGTCAAGGAGATTCCATGGTATCCAACCCCCTTCTTCAAGATGTTCCACTAATGACCAGACATTTGATGTGGTTTCAACAAGACGGCGCACCTTCGCATTACACAAGAGCAGTTAGAGATTACCTAAATGAGACATATCCTGGTCGTTGGATTGGTCGTGGCGGACCAGTTGCTTGGCCACCGAGATCGCCAGATCTCACACCGATGGATTTTTGTTTTATGGGGAAGCATAAAATCAATGGTGTACTCCAAACCCGTACATACCGAAGAAGAATTGGCGGCTCGTGTTGTCACGGCAGCAGGTGACATCAGCGACCGTGCAAATCGACTGTTTCCACGCGTACATCAATCCATCATAAGGCGTTGCGAATTGTGCTAGGAAGCAAATGGTGGTCATTTCGAACAATTACTGTAAAAGTCATACAGTAGATTGCTTGTGTTAATTGTTAAAAATAAAATAATCTAGGCTTACCAACGCACAGTGCATCCCGGTGTCATTTGATTGTTCAATGCAGTATTGTAAGTAAACGGAGCTGCGGGGACCCTATGTTCATATGACAAAAAATACTTCTAAGGACCTCTTCTATCATCTCCCAAAAATTCTGTACTCAATTCAAAAACACCCTGTATAGGCCCTACTGATAACTCCCCAATACATTCAGCTCTCTCTATGGGGTCCAATTTTGGGGTTCCACTACAAATTCTCAGTTTCTACGCCTTTATCGTCTATAAAAATGGTTCTTAAGAACCCTACTTAACTTTAAAATACCCAACTCTATTTAAGATTAAAATACCCAAGGGGGAGGCCGTGGCTTGGTGGGCATTCACTGAACACACAGTTTCAGGGAAGTTAAGCAACATCAGGCACAGCTAGTCACTGGATGGGCGACCATCAGTGAGTACACGATTTTCACCCCCCCCCCTTCCCCAGCTGCTGCGACCATCATACAGCAGTCATTAAATCTGGGTCCATCCAGGGACCCAACTCTTCGGCCCCTGGCCATACAGGTCCTGGATGGACGTATTGGATTACAATATATACGAGGGTGGGCTGAAAAGTAATGCCTCCATGGCTGTAACCTTTTTATTTTTTAACCAATTTTCAAAATTCTTTTTGTATCTGATACTCAGATTTCTCCTCTATGTAATGCACTATTCACTTTTCGACATAGTCCCCATCCCTTTCCACGCATTGTACCAACGCGTGACTAGTCGGGTGAACCCGTCGGAGAGGAATTCCGGGGTTGTTCTCGACACAAAGACCAAACGGCTGGTTTCACCTCGGGGGAATTCTGAGGGGAATTCCGGGATTGTTTCACCTCGTCATCAGAACGCAACTCATGCCCCTTAAGGTGCTCTTTCCTCTTTGGGAAGTGGTGAAAGTCGCAAGGTGCAAAGTCTTTCCTTTTTGAACTACAGTTTTTCATCTTTGAACTGTAGGCGCTGCAACCCCCTCTGATGCATGGCGATCGTGTGCGGACGGGCGTTATCGTGCTGCAGAAGAGGTTCCAAAGCTGCCGTTCAATCCTCGTGTCGACGACAACCCCGGAATTCCTCTCCGACGGGTTCACCCGACTAGTCACGCGTTGGTACAATGCGTGGAAAGGGATGGGGACTATGTCGAAAAGTGAATAGTGCATTACATAGAGGAGAAATGTGAGTATCAGAAACAAAAAGAATTTTGAAAATCAGTTAAAAAATAAAAAAGTTACAGCCATGGAGGCATTACTTTTCAGCCCACCCTCGTAATTTGGTGAAATATGATTTTCAGTAGTATTTAATCCATACGTGTGGAATCTATTTTGGTTATGAATTTGACATGAATTGTAATAGCTTACCAAAAGATGAAGCAACTGATATTAAATGACCCATCTCATTGCTGCCTGCCAGCGGTTCCGACAGATGGTGGTTTTATTGAATAACAATATGGATTTTGTAGTCCTCTGTACAAAAATGTAGATTGTACTAAAGGTTCTGTGGTATCTTAAGTGTATGCTCCTTTTACCTGCGCCAACCAGGTGGCCGAGAGGGCTAGGGCGTAGGCTTTCTAGTTCTTGAGTCCACCTGGTCGTGGGTTCGAATCCTGCTGTGGGCATGGATGTTTGTGTTGGTCCTGGGCTGCGTACAGATATAAATTGTGTAAAAGGCGCAAAATGATCGTAGTAGTAAACGCCAAAATTTCTAATAAACCAACCAAGTGTCTGCTCCTTTTACCTGCGGACGTTGTTTTGTTCTCAAATAACTGCCGCACCCTGTATTATAAAAACAAAATTAAGAAACTCCTTAAGCTTAGAAATGACTCGAGGCAAGTTGTTCATTCGACATGATTTGAGGAAAGAAAATATTACTTGTGTAAATTTTCTACCTTCTTTAGAAATGCTCCAAAAATTTAATCAAAATATGTATGATCACTTAACAAAAACTGAGGAAGATGAATGTAATAATATTGTGGCTTTAGTAGCTTAATCGTTTAGATGTTTAAAATAAATAAAACCAGTAAACAAATTATTTTTTATTAGTGATAAAGTACATTAGTTGGTTTCAGTGCATTTTCAAACGCATGCAGGCTTGCAGATAGTGCCCCGCACAAAGGTGCCTCATCAAGGAAAGGGGGGGGGGGGGCTACCTTACCACGATAATTGAAACTTTTTTAATCACTATAAATTTGGGTTGCCACTTTTCAGAATTCGGGGAATTTTTTAGGGATAAATGATGACTTTTTAGGGAAATCTAGGGTATTTTTCCGCCCGGTTCACGGAAAGCACTATGGTGAGACTTGGCAGCCCTGATTCATATGTACAAAGGGAATAAGTTACAGGATGGTGGTGAGACCTGCAATGGAATGGAAACACTCTCTCTAAAAAAATTCCAATATACAAAGGATGAAGGTGGCAGAAATGAGAATGATGAGATGGATGTGCGGAGTAACACGAGCAGACAGGATTAGATATAAGCGCATCCCAGGGACAGTGAAGGTTACAGATATTGAACATAAAATCCAAGATGGTTTGGCCATGTAATGAGAAGAGATGAGGACTACACTGGCAAAAGAGCTACAGTAGCACTCAAAAAATAGTACACTTTATGTTTTATCATTATAACTTCTAAAGTATCGAATTTTAATTAAAGAATTTGTAATAATATATAGACTGCATAAATATTTGAATATTGAAAGAAATTCAAATCCTTTAGAGTTAATTAGTATTTGAAGACTCATCCATTATTGATAGAGGTGAGTTCATAAAATAGTACACACTGAGTTTTATGGAGATTTTTCTCATATTCTCTAGATTGATGTTGACATTTTGCTCTTGCTGACAATATTTAACATGTCGCTTCGAGTTCATCTGCCATCTTCAATAAAAAAGCACATTATAGATGCAGTCAACAATGGCAACTCGTACACCTCGGTTTCGGAGCAATTTCAAGTTCCAAAGTCCACGGTGGCAAGAATTTTTCAGCGTTTTCGCACGCAAGGATATGTAACTCGTAAGCCAGGGTCGGCCGACCAAAATCAACAACTCCACGAGAAGATAAAGTCTTGATACGGCTGTCTAAGGCTGACCCGAAGAAAACTGCAGTTGACCTTAATAACGAAATGGCAACCTTCCATAATGTTAACGTTAGTGTGAGTACCACGAAAAGATGTCTGAGGGATGCAGATTTGTTTGGCAGATGTCCCGTGAAAAAACCTTTGATCTCCAAGAAGAACCGGATAGCCCACCTCAAATTTGCCAAAGATCATTTGAAGTGGACCTCCAAAAAATGGAATAAAGTGCTTTTTAGTGATGAATCAAAGTTTTTACTATTTGGATCTGATGGTATCCAGTACGTACGCCGTCCAGCAAACCATAGATTTGATCCACAATACCAATTACCAACCGTTAAACATGGTGGAGGATCCACTATGGTATGGGGTTGTTTCAGTCATAAAGGGGTAGGCCCGCTGATAAAGATCGATGGAATAATGGACAAAATAGTCTATAAGAATATCTTAGAGCAACATATGCTTCCTTTTGCCAAAGCAAATATGCCTCGTGGAATGGATTTATCAGCAAGACAATGATTCCAAACATACCGCTTGTGTGGTCAAAGACTGGTTCGAGTCAAAAGAAGGTACGAAATCCTATTGAGCATATGTGGGAAGAATTAGACCGCAGCTGCAAGTCACAGAAAGCACGAAATTCACTGGAAAAATTTGAAATTTTATGAAAAGAATGAGAAAAAATTCCAATGGCCAAAATGACTAAACTAATTGATTGAATGCCAGCCCGCTACAAAGCTGTTATTGATGCAAAAGGTTTTGCAACAAAATATTGATCTGCTAACTTTTTTTCATTGTATTTACTTCATTTTTGGGATTTTTTTTTGCGTGTGTACTATTTTATGATTTTTGTATTTTGGCAGTTTAATGGTGTCCTCGCAAATACAAATAACAGTGACCTTATTTCTAGTTTTTCTTTTGTATATTTCTATAGATAATATGTATACAAAGTTTAGTTATATGTTCTTAATTTTTAAAAGTATTATAGCAATAAACATGAAAGTGTACTATTTTTTGAGCGCTACTGTAGGTATGAACATGAAAGTGGAGGGAAGAAGAAAAAGAGAAGATGGCAAGATATTGTGGATGAAGATCTGAAATCAAAGGGACTCAGAAGGGAATGGACAGAGGACAGAGAGAAATGGAGAAAGCTTATCAAAAACAGCGACCCCACATAGAAGTGGGAAAAGATGAAGAAGATCTCTGTATATTCGTCTACAAAATTATTAATAATAAACTAATTCTCTCCACGCATACTGAAATATCTTACCAGCAAAATCTACACTCTCATTCCATCCGATTATCACACTTAATTAGATTCCCCTTACCAGAAATAATTACCAACGCCAGTGCGTCTCTTATATATAGAGTCGAGTCACATTATTATGACCACCAGCTAATATCCCGAATAACCACCTTTAGCGGCATGGACAGCAGCTAAATGGCGTGGGAGTGAGTCAATAAGATTTTGGTCGGTTTCTACTGGTAGCTGTTGCCATGCAGACTGTAAAGCATCTGATAGCTGCTGAAGGGTACGCAGTGGTTGTTCCATAGCACGCACATAATGATCGAGGTGATCCCAAAGGTTCTCGATTGGGTTGAGGTCTGGGGAATTAGGGGGCCAGGGTAGTATTTGGAACTCTTGGTCGTGTTCCTCAAACAACCCCCGAACAATTGCAGCTGTATGACACTTCCCTCTGGGTATACTTGAGCTGCAATTATGAATAAATAACCGAATCGGTTGAGAGTGCCTTCCGCAGGTATCACTGGGCCCAGACAATGCCATGAGAACACTGCCCACACCAAGATGCTGCCGCCACCAGCCTGGTTTCGTCCAACAAGATGCTTGTTCTCGGAGGTTCCTCGCCTCACCCGCCAACAGCCGTCACTTCTAAGGAGCAGAAATCGTGACTCATCGGAGAAGGCAACCTTTTTCCAGTCAGAAGTGGTCCAGTTTCTGTACTGTTGGGCAAATTGAAGCCGGTTTTGGCGATGAACCTTCGTTAGCATGGGTGCGGTGACCATCCGTCTGCTGCGGAGGCCGATACGTAGCAGGGTCCTCTGTACTGTGGTTTTAGAGACATGTCTGATAGCACCCGCGTTGGTTTGAGCGGCAAGTTGTAGCTTTTCGGTTGGCCTTCACACACCTTCGCAGCGGACATTCAC
>JAHWFO010055403.1:0-18656 GCA_023313115.1 Rhysida immarginata | reverse complement strand
TTTTTCGATCATGGTTTCAATTTCAATTTCGTTTCGATTGTCTTTCAGTTACGTATTTTCATTTTAGTTACGTATTTTTGATTTATTTTTATGGAAAATGATTCCTGGACCTATTTGTGCAGTTGTACGCAGTTTAACTTTGAGGAATGGTTTTAAATTAATTATTCCTCGGGCCCAAAATCTTCAAAAACAAAACAGCCAGACTCCACGGCTCATTCCTGCCCAGAACTATTATTGCTCAATTTGCTTCACTTTTTGCCGTTGTTAACAATAGGATTCGGAGCCTATCTTTAATATACGTCATTGCGAGTAACTATATGGACGGGCCAACAATATGCACGAACCAACAATGTATATCTCATGCAAGGCTAAGTTTCTACAACAATAGGCCATAATGAAAAAATTACTTGCATTAATTAAAAATCAAATTTAATATCCAGGGGGTTATGGTTGTGGTACCCGCCCTACGACGGGCTTTAATGCTAACAAAGTAAATGACGCGACAAAAGATAAACAATTAAAAATCTCCTTTCTTTTTAAAATATAACACGGTGTTAATTAAAATTAACCGTGCTTGATCATGCAAATTCGCTAAAATTTCAAAGTTCTGTTAAGACCACCTGTAAGTCGCTATCTACTTCAATTCTGCGTGTGGGAGATTCAAAAAAAAGCTTGATAATTGTTTGATACGTGTAATAACAATTAGTAAGCGAAAATTTCAGACAATCGCGGAAGTCGGAGAAGCCAATTTCAGATCTTCGAAGAGTTGTTGATGTTTTGCAAGATACTATCCAGCACGCTGCAAAAGCTTAGCGTCGCTAAAGGACGATGAAGAATGCCATCGTTAAGGTGCGTTCCCATTGGCGCTTTTAGTAGAAGTGGGTGACACCATGCGGCATCAGCTAGAACTAACTAATGGCGTCCGAGATGGGTATTGTTTCTTTGCTGAAGCCTTTCAAACGATCCTCAAACGTATAAAATTATTAAAGATTTTTGAAAATCTGGCAATTTTCAAACTGATACTAGTGAGTATACTACTGTGACAAGTTTTTCTGAAATTATGAGTGGATTTGGATTTGCTTTCTCAACCCAAACAGGCTGAAAAGAACAGAGCTGTATCTAATATTAAGCAAAGTTATATATGGTGCTAAATTTTAATTTGTACATATTATATTGGATTTTTAAATTTATATTTCATACAATCTTTTGAATTTTGAATACTGTTTTAGACTTGATTTTATTGCTGAAATTATTAATTTGTATTTACTTTATTTTTATATTTATAATCTGTCGGTTTGTATTTTAAAATATAGCGATTTTTAAGTCTGATTATTTATTTTATTTTTATATATTTATTTATTATTTATTTTATTTTTATATATCTATTTTTTATTATTATTGAATGTGATTTAGATTTTAAGCCAAACTCTCACGAGCTCATCCAATTTTGGTAGATTGTGTAAATTTTATACTTGATAAATTATTTTTGTAAATTTTGTAAATAAATAAATAAATAAAAAAAAATAAAAATTGGCATCGGAAAATTTTTGCTCTCATCTTGGAGAAAAAGAACAACAAATATGGATGCAGATTTATTCAAATTCAATTTTCAATGCAAGCAATAAATTTACAAAAAAATAATTCCAAGCAATGTTATGTTTTGATATTCGTTCAATTTTGTTAGGTATTAAAATTATGTATTAAAATTGTCATATGGAGCACAGTTCGATAAGAAATAAAAGGGGAGTTTATCTGTTGATATGAAGAAGAACAGCGAAGCAATGTTTACGTCTTCCGGAAATTCCAGCTACACAAGAACACAAACACGAAAAAAAGTGACACATTTGAAATATCGCTGAAAATTTCAATCGTAATTTCGTGGGGACGATCTTGCGGGTAAGATGTTGGTAAACACAAGTGCGAACACTTTACCCTCCATCTTCGTTTCACCACAACATAGCACGTGTTTGCCCTTTAATACAGTAAAGTTCATTGGAACTTTCAATGCCAAGATATGGCATGTAATATATCAAACAACTCATAACAACGTGTCATGACTGAATATAACGAGTAAATAATGATAGTGGGAAATGGTTAAATAGCACGTGCTCTAATGGTATCGTAAGGTACCTTTAGAACTCTGTTAGAACTTTCAATGCTAAAATATGGCATGTAATATATCAAACAACTCGTAATAACGTGTCATGACTGAATATAACGAGTAAATAATGATAGTGGGAATTGGTTAAGTAACATGTGGCCTAATTGTACCATATGATACCATATGTTACCATTGCAACTATCAATGCTAAAATATGGCATATATCAAACAACTTGTAACAACGTGCCATGAGTGAATATAACGAGTGAATAATGATAGTGGGAAATGGTTACGTAGCGCGTGCCCTAATGGTACTATATGATGCCATATGGTAACTGTTGGAACTTTCAGTGCTAAAATATGGCATGTAATATATCAAACAATTTGTAGCAACGTGTCATGAGTGAATCTAACAAGTAAATAGTGATAGTGGTAAATGGTTAAATAGCAAGTGCCCTAAAGGTAACGTAAGGTACCATATGGTACCGTTGGAACTTTCACTGTTAAGATATGGCATGTAATATATCAAACAACTCATAACAATATGTCATGAGTGAATATAACGAGCAAATAATGATAGTGGATATTGGTTAAGTACTACATGCCCTAATTCATTTCAAATATACACAAACTACAAATTAGAAGTTTTACGGGTGGAATATATAAGCCACGCAGTTCTTCAAAGGTTTATATAGCAGTATTCATTTAGCCTTTCGGTACTTGATTATATTATTCATCAATGGTTTATTTATTTTATTATGCGATTTTTAAATGCCAATGGATGTATACAGGGTGTTTCAAAATTTACACTACCAAACTTGGCAAAACGTTAGAACATTAATATGAACATCTTTTGTTAATAACGTTTTGTTCTAAAATGACTGTGCAGTCAGCTACAGTACAAAGATTCCACTGTTTCATCCTGCTTATTCGGAGTCCCATTAGCAAAAAGACGGTATTGCTTAATGTTTTGAATAACATTAATTTACCCACCGCAGAATAATGGTTCATTCCTTTAAATTAGATACATGGTTAGTACAGAAAGCAATTGTAAAGTTTAGTTGTCAATTGGAACCATTGCAAGCATGCAGACGTACTCAAGAATTGGCTGACATGCATTTCGTGTATGGAGCAGCCAATGGGAATGGGAGAGCTGCAGTTAGGCTGTACCAGGAAAGATACCTCACCAGACGTGTGCCTCACTATCAGACATTCGGGAATCTGCATCGGCGACTTCGTGAAACAGGATCTTTCTCCAGGAACATGGGCTACGGAGGACGAGCACGTAACAGGAACGTAGCGCTATATGACGAGATTCTGCAACAATTTGCTGATAACCCAACAACAAGTGTACGTGCAGTAGCGCACAACCTGGGTGTGAACCACACATAGGTTTGGAGAGTTGTGCACGAGAATTTGCTGTATCCATTCCATCGGCAAAAGGTCTAATCATTGAAGATAACTGACTACCCTCTTCAATGCACAAAGCATTTGCAACATGGTATTTAGCATAAAATCACATGGACCCTACATTCACATCACGTGTATTATTCATAGATGAAGCCATGTTTACACGAGAGGGAATGTTTAATTCACACAATGCACACCTATGGGCCCATGAGAATCCACACGCACATTTTCTCCGTGCATATCAACAGCGCTACAGTATTAACGTTTTGTGTGGAATTGTGCATGAACAATTGATTGGCCTATACATGATGCCCACTTCCTTAAATGGGCATACGTACAACATGTTTCTTCAGCATGTGTTACCAGAACTCTTGGAAGACATACCACTGAGAGTTTGCCGAGACATGTGGTACCAGCATGATGGGGCACCATCCCATTTCTCCCGGGAAGTACATGATTACCTTGATGCAAGATTTCCAAACAAATGGATCGGTCGTGGAGGTCCTATTAACTGGCCACCCAGGTCACCTGACCTCACATGTCTGGACTACTTCCACTGGGGACATATGAAAAGTGTGGTGTATGAAACTCCTGTTGAGTCACAGGAAAATCTTGTGGCACGTGTCGTGGCTGCTGCAGCGATGGTAAACGAGATGCCTGGAGTGTTTCAGCGCATCAACCGTTCCATGTTACGATGATGTGAGACTTGCATTGAAACAGGTGGTCGACATCTCGAGCACATTATGTAGTAATAAGACATTACTGACTTAATTAATTTTCTTTGTAATGATGTGAATAAGCGTGTTAAAGTTTAACAGCGTTTCCGTTCATGTTAATTAATTGAATCCACGTACTGCAGTGGACTGCAGAATCATTTTAGAATCAAACGTTATTAACAAAAGATGTTCAAATTAATCCCCTCTAAAGTTTTGCCAAGTTTGGTGTGTAATTTTGAAACACACTGTATAGTTAAATCTATGGCGACAATATATTTTTGAACCATAGCATACGAAAAAGATGAGATTTATTAATAGTCTTTTTCGTCGGCTGCGATTTTTGGATTTTAACAATCAGTGTTTTTTCATTTGTTGGAAACAATGAAGTTGTATTGTTGCTCGGCACTATGGAAACGGGCATGGAGCAGGAGGAGTGAGCATTTTTATATATAAGATAAACAAATCTGTTTTCAAATATGCTGTTGATTTGTAATTATTTTTAATTAAACCTGTATTTAATGACTATCTGAGCTTAAAGACCACTTTTACTTGTCCCGTGGGTGGTCGTTGTAGATAGGCTTTATTGTATTAATAGACTGGTATGTTTCGATTACACAGGCATGCAAAATTGAAGTTTTTGAAAAATACAAGAGAAGTTTTCGTTGATTTTTATGTTATTTGGTGTGCTGATTTCAAAAATGACCTCCATTTTTCCCCATCACTTCAGGATGTTTTGTAAAATCGATATCGAAATTTTTCCTAAAATCCTTTTTGAAAAGGAATTCTCGCGAACAATTTTGCATGTACTATCTGGCAACAGTGTTTTTTATCCATTTAAATCTATGTAAAATAATTCTAATCGATTCTTGGTGAGGCAAATTGATTTTTCAGCAATCGAGATTATCATTTATTTTTTGTAGGTTTAAATGGATGAAAACCACTGTTGCCAGATTACACGAGCCGCCTCTGGTCAAGAGAAAAAATAAAAGTCCTCTTGAATTTAAACTCTTTACATCAAATTATGGTGCAGTTTCTAGAAATTTTTATGGTAAATGTTGATAACAACCCAAATAAAATTGAATTTTTCAAGAAATCCTGACATGATAGAAATTTTTCATTATGATTTTTGAAATCAGCACCAAAAATACATAGTTAAGCTATCAATTCCCTTGTATTTTTTTCATCGCAGTCCTGTGTTATTTGTCCGACCCCTGTACGTTATTCAATTTTAATTTTAATCTCACCCTACTTCTTCTTTAGGTAGGTTAATAAATAGGAAAATGCATCGATGTATTTTAAGAAAAATGCAAAGTGGAGAATGAAAAATATTTTAAAGAAAAGGAAAAACTTGGTTATCAGGGACTTCTTTGACTTGAAAAAATGTAAGGAGGTTTAAGATAAAGAGAACTCGTCTGTTTGAGAAGATTGGTTTGGTTTGGTTTGTTTGGTATTAACGTCTTTTTCAACTGCTATGGTCATTTCAGGACGACGTTTTAGGGGCCTTAAATTTTGCCTCGCAAGGGTTCTTTAACGTGCAGCCGGCAAACGACTACACGGGAGCAACGGTTTTACTTCCCTTCCGAAAAAGTGGGTCATCTCAGGAATTCCCCCTGAAAAATCCTCGGCCAGGATCGAACTCGCGTACTCGGGCGCATCAGAGGCCGATCTGTTTGAGAAGAACAGGTGACAACAAATCTTAAATAATAACATTTATTTTTCTGTTATTTCATCAATCAGTCCCAGTAAGATGTGATTTTAGAATTGTTCTAACCTATCACCTTACTGACAGAAATAACTGATTACGCTTTGGCTCCAAGGTGAACATACGATTTGACAGGCGTCTATCATAGATTCGTGTCCAAGAGGTGTTGATGGAGTTAAAGATAAATATGTAATAAATGCTTATTTATTTATTTATTTGTAATTTTGCAAGCAACAGGCTATGCTTTGCATAGCTTACAACAATGTCCTTTAAGAGAGTTACCATTCTTTCCCTATGCAGGACGTTTACGAACTCGGTGTACCAACTTTTAGGGTCATAGAGGACTTTATTTTGAATATATTTTGCCAATAAACTGGGAGTTTCCTAAATGATCCGTTGATACATAAAAAAATAGTCAAACATCATACATACAACGAATGTGTAATACTGCCTCCAGAAATGGAGACATACAACGTTTTAAACAAATTTCAAGAAAACGGAGAAATTAGAAAACTTGATACTGATAGTCACAACGTTTTAAATAACTAAATCCTACATGTTTGCAAAATAACAAAAGTTGTTCAAATTGCTTCATCATGAGCAGCAATTCTTATCATTGAATTTCTGACACGGCCAAAATTCCCTGCAGTGTCTCTTACATGGTCACCTGCAGCCACAATTCGAGCTACCAGCTCATCTTCCGAATCCACAGGAGAATCCTACACCACATTCTTCAGAAGTCCCCAAAAGAAGAAATCTAAAGGGTTTAGATCCAGCGATCGAGGTGACCAAGCAACTGGTCCTCCTCGACCAATCCACCGATCATGGAACGTGTTTATGTGATGTCTTACAGTTGTAAGGAAATGGGCTGGTACTCCTACGTGTTGGAACCACACAATTCTTCAGACAGCTAAGGGGACCTCATCAAGTAACTCTGGCAAAACATGTAAGAAGATTTCATACACATCGACGTTTAAACGTTCTGGGAGCAAATGTGTTGCGATGACATGACCATGGAGAATCCCTGCCAAAACATTAATACTGAAATGTTTGGACAGAGATTTATGAATATAAATTACCATTATCCGGCTCACATGTATGGCTTCGAAATTTTTGTTTCTGTATCAAGGATTTATTTGCGACCCCCTCCCTAATTTATTGGCAAAATATATTCCACCCCTCTACCACCCCTATAAGGTCCTCTACCACCCCAAAATATATTCGAAAATAATGTCCTCTACCACCCCTAAACTTTGTATACAGAGTTCATAAAGACGCTGTGTATTTCATTCATTTAAAAATTCTCTCACAAGAAGGTTTTTATCGGGAGTAATTTACAAAGGCAAGCGATGAAAAAAAATTTGTTGAATAAATTTTGCCTTACAAGAAGACTCCACGTATTCTGACTCACCGATTTTGACAAAAAATATTCTTTGAGTAGTTTTCACCAAGTTAAAGACCCATGTAAAGCCATTCGACGCACTTATCCAAATTTTCCGAGAAAAAATTCATAAAGTTTGTTAAAATTGCCTGCACTTTATAAATGCTCGAATTCTAGCAATATTTTTTATCGCTTTCAGGTGGTCTAGTGGTAAAACGCTCGAGTTCTATTTTGCAGACACGGGTTCAAATCTCGTCTTCAATAATTTTTTCCCTCTTCGTAAATTTTTTAACATATATGGGAATGTCAACCATTATTTTTTGCTACCAGCTTTTTTTTTTATAAAATGCATATACGAATTAGTATAATTAATGAACCGCAATGATATAGACCATTTAAAAGAAAGAGTTTATTTATCCACATTTAATAATTTTTATAAATTTTGCAACTGTTGAGACGACATTTAACTCCCACAAACATTAAATAATTATTGCACCATGTACATACTAAATATAATGCATCATATTAGTACCTATAGTTTATCAATCACCTTTCTCATTAACGCTTTTAACTAGCACATTAGCTACCAAATTATAACTTCTTATTTCTAGGAGCAGAAGTTAACTACACGTCAATTTTAACTTCTTTTGGGGTTTTTTAAATAAAGAAAATAAATATAACTTGTAACAACCTTTCAATTTCTGTAAAAATAACCTTAGCAAATCGGAAATGTTAGATTATGTTTAATTATAATAATTTATTTATTTATTTATTTATTTAAAAAAAAAAAAAAAGGGTGAACATTTACAATGAACCCTCTCTAGAGCCTGTATGGCCAGCGGGCCGACATGTGTGGTCTCTGGAGGGGGCGTTAAATTACAGTTAGTATTATAATACAGAATATAGCATGGATTACAGAGATAAATGGGAAAAAAAAGAAAAAAAGAGAAAAAACTATTTTATAACTATTATTTAAGTTTTTTATGGAGGACAAGCTGGATCAAGAATGGTCCAGAAAGTTGTAGAAAGAGGTTTCCAGTAAGGTATTATATGCAGAGAGGAAAATATTAGAGGAAAATATTAGAGGAAAATAAACGGGAAAATAAAGGGCTATTATAAGTAGTAAAAAAGAGGTTTAAAAGATGTTAGTAGGTAATTTGTTAGTTAGAAGTAAGAATTTTAATAGTTTTTTAAATGTTGAGCTCGTAGGGGCTGTGCGAATTTGCTCAGGTAAAGTGCCCCATCATTTAATTCCTATATAAGAGATGCAGTGGCGTTGATAATTATTTTTGGTAAGGGGAAGACTTATTAGGTTTGATGATCGGGTGGAATATGAGTGTAGAGAGTGCTGGTAAGATATTTCAAAAGGTGTTGAGAGAATTAGTTGATTATTCAGAATTTTGTAGACAAAAGTACAGAGTTGAATAATGTAAATCTGGTAGATGGTTAGAATGCCTAATAGCTCAAACTGATGGGAAATAGAGTTGGGTATTTTAATGTTGAGTAGGGTTCTTAAGAACCATTTTTGTAGGCGGTAAAGGCGTAGAAGATTAGAATTTGTAGTGGAACCCCAAAATTGTATACCATAGCAGAGGGCTGAATGTATTAGTGAGTTATATAGGAGGATCAGTATATGAGAGGGGAGAAAGCGCAGATGAGAAATCATTCCCTGTCTTTTGTTAAGTTTTGTTAGTAAAGTATTGATATGCAAGTTCCAAGAAAGATCATGTGTTAAATGTATTCCTAAATATTTAAATGTGGTTGCAACTGATAGTAGGTGTGAGTTATAGAAAATTGGCAGGACAGTAGGAACATATAGTTTGTTACGTTGAAAAAATAGCATATATTTAGTTTTATTAAGGTTTAGGTTAAGCAGGTTAACTGAATTCCAGTGACTTAATAATGATAAGGTTTGGTTAATATTAGCGGATAAATTATCAATACTTGGATCAGCGAATAATAAAGTTGCATCGTCAGCATATAAGATTAAATTTGAAGAGGACAATGTTGAGGCTAAGTCATTGATAAAAAGATTAAAAAGTAAAGGTGAGAGGATAGAGCCCTGTGGAACTCCCATGTTACGAATTAGTAATGATGATGTGATATCGTGGGCAGATAGGTAATAGGAACGATCAGCAAGAAAATCGGAGAGCCAATGAAGTGGGGGGCCACGAACGTTAAAGATAGAGGACAGTTTGTAAATCAGTAGTTGATGAGCTATTGAATCGAAAGCTTTGGTATAATCCAAGAATAAAGCAACTACAAAGTGATTTTTGGACATGTGAAGAGATATGTATTCGATTAGTTCATAACTACAAATTCTTATATGCATTTTATAAAAAATATGATGGTAGCAAAATGGAAAATCGTCAATATATTTAGTAAATGAATTACACATTCCCATATATGTTAAAAAAATTTACGAAGAGAAAAAAAAATTATCGAAGACAAGTATTGAAACCGTACCTGCAAAATAGAACTCAAACGTTTTACCACTAGACCACCTGAACATGATAAAAATCTATGCCACAATTCGAGCCTTTATAAAATATAGACAATTATAAACTTTAAGAATTTTTTTCTCGGAAAACTTCGAATGGCTTTGCATGGGTCTTTAATTTAGTGAAAACTACTCGTAGAATAATTTTTATCAAAATCGGTGAGTCAGAGTACGTGGAGTCTCCTTGTTAGTCTTGTGATTTTTTGTATACTGAATCGGAATCTGCTTTTAGTTTTTTTTACCGCGTCACGTTTCCAAGTTATGAACACAAAGACAGCAATGTCAAATTTTCCATATTTTTGGGCAACAATGAAATTTACCACGCCCCAAACTCTGAATAATTTAAGATGTTTTATTGAAAAACAAGAAATATGTGGGTAATAAAAAAACTGAGGTCAGATACGGATTCAGCACAAAAGAAAATATAACAATCAGCTCTTAACACTAAAAAAAAAAAAATTCTTAAAAATTCATCTTTTCTTGACCTGTATTACACTATCCAACAAAAAAAATTTTCCTTACCTCTGAAACAAATGTGGGTGTTTTTGACGTAAAATGATGCGTTGATTTCGAAAATGCCCACATTATTTTTCTGTCACGTCTAAATGTAAAGATACAGAGTCTTTATAATTAAAGTTCCATTTTGACATGGCCATAAAAAAACTACTGGACTAAAAGCTATAATACTTGGTAATATTAAACAAGAGGGCATGGGAAGTTCATACCCAACAAAAAAATATTAGTTCAAAAGGTCACCACCAGCATGGAATGGCACTCTATGCAATATTTATATACGAAATTAGACACGAAGACACAGGTTAACAAGTCGTTAATGGTTACTAAAATTAGTTACGTGTTGAATGTGGTCTCCATTGTCATCTAATAACAATGTTAAACTGTGTTAATCTTACTATACAGGGTGTCTAAAAAGAACCCCTATTTTTAATAATATATCAGATTGTACACAATATTCGAGAAATGATTTATTCTTGGTGTTTTTTTAATTGATCCAACCGTTTAAGAGATAGAGGCCTGAAAGTGTGGAACTTTTAAAGTTTTGAACCCAATTAAATCGATGAACACAAAGAGACAGAGAGTGGATCTTGCAGACATTCCTATTCTACTTTTTGATGGTCTTTAAGAATCCGAAGTCAGAATTTCAAAAATTCAAAGTCTTCGGGGCAAATCCAATATTTTTCAATACACACTCACAGACTCTGCCTCCATAGGACTGCTGCCCCCAATACTTTGAATCCCTTGATACAAAATACTTCAGATAAACCCTTGAACGTCCCGGAGGTAAAAATCGTGTTGGGTAGTGTTATTAATCCTGAAGACTACTAGTTCTTAATTTTATTTTACTTGCTCATCTCTCAAGGATGGCACCTGAGAGTCTTTGATCTTTTGCCATCCGTCGTGTTATTTTCTTCTTTTTAAAATAAAATTTACATTAAAAGAAATGTGATAAATTCTTAAAAGTATTATAAATTCGTTTTATTCATGCAATCCTTTTTTTTTTTTTTTTTTTTTTTTTTTCTTAGGTAAATTGTCAATTGGAATTGCACATCAAAATGGCAATGAAAGTGTCCTTACTTAATTGTTTTTTTATAAAATTTTATATGTCCATACTCAATCTATACTTAAATGTATCTGTCAGTGCTTTAAATGTCTCAAATGGAACTGAACTCGTTAATTTAACTCTACTGAACAAAGAAGTTCTTTACAAGATGGTCGACGAATACGATTTTTACCTTCCTGATGTTACTGCAGAATGTGAATGCGCTTGTAAAAGCCGTAAAAATGAATGGTCTTGCAGTTCTGAAACTTATAGAAGACATTATTCTTGTGGAAGGTTATCAAATTCAACAACAAGCTGTACTCCTTACGACATCGACGGCAAGGACAGCAGTATTTGTTCCAATTACTATAGAATGTGTTGCCAAACCTACTTTTCTAAATATTCCTTTATGAACATAGATATCAAGAAGTATACAGCCTTTCGTTTAAAGTTTGACAAAACAATTTTTAAGCTAGAGTTAACGTCTGAATCATCTATGAGCGAACGAATTGTTTTAATTGCTAGCAATATAAAGCATTTTGCCATAAATACGCACAAAATCTTACATTTTCAAAGTAATGAGTCAATTCATTTCTTAGATGGAAAATGGTTCTTCTATGAAGCTGGCAAAGAACAATTGCTATTCTCAGAAAACCTCAATAGTAAAGGCGATTTCAATCCAAAAAATATGGGTTGGTTCAAATGGCAAACTCGTAAGAATAAGTTATCTACTTTTTTAAAAGATGATTTGCAGACGATTTTACAGGTGAAGCCATTCGATTGTCGTTCAAATCCTCCTCGGTACGAGTGGAAATTAAACGCTGAATTTTATATCCGCCAAAATACAATACATTTTTCCAATAGTAATATATCATTCGTTTCAGACCTTTACAAAGAATCAATTTCCAGTATCAAATTAGAATCAGCCAACGAAGCCGTAAGAGTAATAGAAACAGTTTCCGACGATGTCAATGCTTCTTCCTCGGGTGATTCACCAGAGTTTATATTTGATAGTAAATTAAACAATTCAAATTACATGTTAATAATAAGCTTTTTAAAAGGAAATGGACAATTTCTTGCCGAAATCACCAGTCCTCATTGGGTGGATAAGCTTGAATTTCGTGTTTCAATTTCCCGAGCGCCTTTTAATTATACTCGTAATTTGGAAATCAAAGCCTATGATTCTGCATGGTTGTGTATTTATCAGCGGACGCAGCAACTTTGTACCGAATTAATGAAAAAAGAGGAACAAGAGGATTCTATTCAGACGACAACAGTGCCAGTATCTACTCTTGCGTGGAGTAACTGCACAAGGAGCATTCCAACTGAAGAAGTACAAGAGACAAATAAAGTTAGAAATGATTTGTCGACTGGGCTTTTAGTAGTAAGCTGGCTATTGACCATATTTTTACTCCTTGTTATCATTAGGTGGCGCTTCTGTTACAAACTACAACGCCCTGAGGTAAGAACAAAGTTTCATATTTAGTATATTTAACATTTAAACAACACCTTCTACCTATTAAAGAACGCTTTCGAATTTTTCTTGCTTAGAATTTTAATTTTTATTTATTTTAAATATTCTAGCTGCTCAACCTTTTTATTTAATTATTTATTTAAAGAAAATTGAATTTGAAGGAGTGTATCATACTCTCCATCATAATAAATCTCTCTAAATAAATTACTTGGTATTTTAGAATTAAATGACCTCAGATATTATAAATAATGTGATTATAATATTTTTCATTGACTCCGCCCGCGCACATAAGATTAATAAAAATAAAGAAAAATCTTGTAGTCAAACAAGGGACTGTAATCATGTCTCGTGTCTTCTTTGCTCAAATTGGATATAAAAAAAATACTCTGTAGCTTTAAAATACCCAGGCCAAAATCAAACAACAAATAGGGAAACATCTTAGTCTTCTACAGGTGCTTCAAAATCGAGAAGATGGGTTAATGTGGCGATCTGAAAGATTTTGATCGTGGGTGCATACTTAGTGCAACAGGACAGGTCTTTTTACCGCCCAAGTGTTGAAACCTTAGGATTTTCTAGAGCAGCCTTATGAAGGGTATACCGTGAATAAACCAATACTGGCTATGCCAGATCCACACACGCTGCGAGCAAGAAAATTGCTCACACGCTAATAATGATCTCACTCGCTATAGAGCTTATTCATGAGCCTTACAATATGGCGGCAGCAGCTTAAGCTCCGCCGTTGATTGGCAGCTGAAGCTGCTGCCACCATGTTGTATACCAGTTTCACGCTGTAATTGGTTGCTGCGGAGCGACGTCACTCTCATGAATAAGTTCTATTGACAATTCAAAAAACAGCGGCGCACATCTCATCCATTTTTCAACGTCAAAACCTTCAACACTCTCTGCGAACGAAGAATGTGGCAAGTATTGTCAGCGTTCATGTCGCAAATCCCAAACAAGGGGAGGGGGGGGGGGGTCAACACCATATCCCTGCAGCAATGTTTTAATTGCACGATTAGAACATCTTATAAAGCCGGTCTAAATCCTGATTTTAATTGCCTCGAATTGACTATAGACTGAGAGAATTCAGTGGACCGCATGAACCTTGCCAATCAGCAGTATTCAAGGAAGTAACAGTTTAGGAAGGTGTTTAGGAAGTAACAGTTTAATAATAGATGGTTCATTTGTCTGGAGATCATCTTAAGCGATGCATGCTACCATAATGTGCTGCAGGTGTTTCAGCAAGATAATGCGACTCCCCAATGGTCTGCTACCGTTAAGACAAAGCTTAATATAAAAAAATTAATATTAATAGTGCTCTCAATATAAAAAATATTAATATTTACTAGACCAAAAGATGGAGTAACTACAGGGGTTGAACAAAATAATATGAATACCTGTGAAACGAGACAAAATATTAATAAATCAAGTTGTTCCCAACTACAGATCTTTTGGTTGCCACAGGCTTAACAGTCCGGACCTCGCGTCCTGTGACAACCACCTGTTCTGGTATCTAAATGAGTTCGTTGGCAGTCTGCATTTCAGCGACGAAAAAGAAGTGAAAATTGCGTGGCTTTCCTCACCGGCGGCGGATTTCTATGAAGTGAGCATGCAGAAGTTAGTGAGCGCTATGAAAAGTGTTTAAATAAACTTTAAAACTTATTTTCTCTCAAATTCAATATATAAAATATTATACCCAATTTATATGTATTAAATGGGTTAGTGAAAATTTAATTTTAAATGAGTTCTTATTAATATCATTATAACATTTATTTTGTATTTTTTTCGAAATTTAAAAAAAATATATTACTTTTTTATTTTATTTTATTTTTTGAGATTAAGCAATTTTTTCTTGTTTTTTTCATTTTTTTTTATTTCAATATTTTTATTAGAATTTTTGTTGAACATTTTGCTCTTTTGGATAGAGGATTATATTTTGTATCATTTTTTTATTAATTTTTTTATGTGTATAAAGTTTGTGAATTAAATTAAAATAAATATTCACATAAAAATAGGCAAAATTATTAAAAAAAATTACAAAAAAAACTTTGTTCTGAACCGATCATAAACCCCAGAATATCGTTCATTCTCATTTTTAAATATAAAATAACGTAATAATCACGGTTAATAATAAATAATGTTGTAAAGTATCATTAATTATCATTAAATAATAGGCAAACTGCATTTAAAAATGAGTGGGATCAGTAACATAACGAATAAAGCTAAAATAATATGTAATCACTAGCCAACCCTATGCCAACAAGGGAATGTTTTGCCATATCACAGCTGATCCACAAGGTGATTGATTTTGGTGCCACTGGCTTCCCCTTGCCATGAATAGGGTGTCGCCTCTATCTATTTTCATGCTCGAAGATTTGTACAATTTTTAAAGTCCCCGGACGGAAACCTCTTGATTTCCGACGTCACGTTTTTCTTAATATCGGAAACGTCTTGAAATCGGGTACCTTTCATAGCGTTTTTCATCTGTGGGAACAGGAAAAAGTCTGGAGAGGCCAAATCCGGAGAATAGGGCGGGTGATGCTGCGTTTGGCCAGAAATCGCTTTACATTTATGGCGGAATGCGGCCGGGCATTATCGGTTTCTGTTTCATGAAAGCATACGACTTGTGATTCGATGGTCAGCAATGACGAATTTCCTGACTTTCTCAGTGGTTTCCGGCGTTGGGACGGAAACTGGTCTTTCATGAATAATCTGAAAGGTCTTCACACCCATCCCGAAAGCGAGCAAACCACTCGAATGTATACTTTCGGGTTAGCGTATAGTTTCCGTAGCCGATTTACCCAACTTAAGCAGAATTTAATGCAAGCCCGTTGTTTCATATTTTTTTTCTCGACGGTACTTGCTCACACGTGTTGCTTTAATGCGTGTCTGAACACGAATCCTTTTACGCTATTAGAAAAAAAAATCTACGCAGCTGCACTGCGATACGTAACTCATACAAACTGTGTCTTGAAATGTTGAATTTTCGTTTACATTTTACGCAGCGATCTCTGTCCGGGTATTTAATTGTCACACACTGTAGAATTGGAATCGTTAATGGAAAAGGTGACACTACAACATTTATACAGGGTGCCCCATAGTGGAACAAAAATTTGGTAAATGGTATATGGGTGATTCTACGCAAAAAAGTTAATATGAACATGGGTTAGAATTTGTATCACGCACGTTTCCTTACACTGAAAACAAGGCTATCTCCAGGTGTTCTAAAAACTACAAGGAAGTCAAAATAGAACGATAGAATGATAGGCCAGGCAACCGATTCGCAGATCAGGAATTCCTCCTTTCCAAACCAACTTCCTAAGAATTCTGTTACGTATAGAATTCCTAAATAAACGGACGCTCTCTGCACAAAGCTGACAAAGATCATAATGTAATACGGAGGGTCGTTTTATGTTTATGGTGACGATTGTTAAAACGTCGTAGCACGGATTTAAAATGCACGAGACTCATGAAATTTTATACGCGATTTCGATAACAGTCGAACTTATTATTATGCTATGGCGATCATCAGGGGGAAGGAATCACCAATGTTCTGCAAGTAATCCAGGATACGTGCTGAAGGCTTCAATTTTCAGCTTCTACGTAAAACTAGTTTAAAATGACTAAAATTGCACGAACATAAAATAAGTCGCATCAATTTAAACAAAAAATATATCTCTTCAAAAGCTCGTCTTAAGAGAGCTCGATTTTTTACAACAAATAAAAATAAACTTTTACAGTAAAGCTTTGTTTCGTCTAAAAGAAACAATCACATTTTGTAATGCTGCCAAACAAGTATTTTGATAATTTAAATGTGGCGACATAAATATACGCCACAATGTTCTTCATTTTCAAGTTTCTTGCCAAAATGCCCTCAAAGAATGAATTGTTCTAGGAGGGCTACATCACAGAATAAGGAAACATAGAAGCGATACTCCCTTCATTTACTGTGGTACACATGTTCGAGTGAACCCTAACGCCCGGGCTGTAACACTAAATAGCAGACAATAGGATCACAGTGTTTCTCTACAGTGTGATCCAAAACTGAACGTACAAACTTGTAGGCAAGGTAGCATGGCGATTTTAAGCAAAAAAAGTTCATATGAACATGGGTCCGAATTTGAACGCTAACTGAGATATGAACAGAAATAAAAATGCCGCCACCAAGATTAACATGGTAATAACTTAGCTACTATAATATCTAGGATAATGAAATTTGCAGGAGTAATAGGGTACATAAAACTCTGTATACCGTTAAAATTAAACCGAATTCCAACGAGTAGTTTCCGAGTTACGCAGTCAACACCATAACACGTGCTGGTTAGTACTCACATGTGAGAACTGTTATGATGTTGAATGAACTTACTTTAATATGAACATTTTTGCTTAGAATAGCCCATACATACTATCTTCCCTAAACGTTTGTACGTTGAGTTTTGAATCACTGTATTGTGTTATAGGATATAGGATAACCAGCCGTTATATTATTAATTTTTGGCGCAAATTATAGAAATTCTGAAAACTTTTACATCGCCAATATCGTATCACGAAAGGAAATTACTGAACTGCAATTGGACGCAGTAATAATCGTGGGAATAGTGAAAAAATATAATTTTTCAGATTTGCCAAGGATGAGGGTAGGTGATACAACATTAATTCATGTCAAAATACGTAGAGTTTATGTGAAGCTATAGTGTATCTTTAAAGATTTAATATTCAGCAGTAAAAATATGTTTTATTACAAGTATTATGTGTTTTGTATATTCCACGACATACAAAACCCTTTTGTTCTTTTTAAGTCCTTAACCGTATCGTTTCCAACATTTCCGTTGCGATCCTGCGTCGCCTCGCTCTTCACTTTTAGTACAGCCCTGCCGCTACTGGCGCTGTATGGTTTTCGTGCCTCACACGAATGCTGCTTCTGTGTTTTCTTATTCTGTGGCTACAACGTAGCCATTTTCAACGCTGGTTATTCTTATTTTAGAATAATTGAACAGTGTAAAGGAAAAGGTTTCATTATTTCCAAGAACGATATAACAAAGGTTATCAAACGCAAAAGACAAGTGTGTCCAAACAACCAACAGTGCAGCGCTAATAAACGAAAAGCGCACTAAGGCTAACATTCGAACAGGATAGTCCTTACGGAAAATCCGCCAACATAACAGACCATCATGCAGGACTGGGACCACCGTTCCATCGGTAAATCTTATTATTAATCAAGAAATTAGAACGCGTCATAAGGTCCGAGTTCACGCTTTGTTGTCAATTACATTGCAGTGATGCGTACCAACTGTAAAAACTGTATGAACGCTATTCAATAGGCGACAAATTGGAGAAAATAGTCACTTTGGATGAAGCTAGAGTCTATTTATCGAGATGGATAATTTATTTTTATCGATAACAGGGTGATGACTCGATAGGATTGGGTGCGTCAATACAAGGAGAAATTCATTATGGTTGCTAGGCACAGCTACAATGGACATCTGGCCATCAAAAAGGTGGGATCTAAAGCAAAGATAAATGCTGCTTACTATCAAAAAAATATATTAAAACACATGTCGTAACGATATCCTATGGTTATATTTGCTTTAGGGCTAAGAACGTGTACATCCACTAGAAAAAACCATTCAACCACACTGCCAAATCGGCTGTCATATTAAGGTTATCCCATCCTCAGACATCCCTGAAAATCAACCAATGCCTCTGCCATGGATTTTTGTGAATTCGGTCTCCTTAGAAGAGATCTTTATGTAAGACGCCCGAGAACACTTTCTGGATTATTGTGAACAGGAGTGGAACAGAATAGACCTCGCT
>JAHWFO010055398.1:0-10770 GCA_023313115.1 Rhysida immarginata | reverse complement strand
ACATTTTTTAAACATAATCGCAGTTTTCCAATTCATTGTCGTTATTTTTTCGTAATTATTATAGGAGGAATGCAAAAGAAATGACTGTAATATGATATGAATGGACAACTATAAATTTTATTTAACAAAGTATAAACAATATAAAAAATTAAAAGCATATGAAGCCGGATAATTGTTTTAGCCAAAGAAATCTCCAATAAAATCTTTAAAATTATAAATATATCTTAAATCTGTGACAAGTAATATTTATTTTTTTGAAGAATGCAAAAACCTTAATCAATATTCACATGCAGGTAAAGAGAGGTAGAGAAGCAAAAGAAAATTTCCGTTGCTAGCAAATTTCCACTCCTAGGAAATAGGAGATTTTAACTTGTGTGAGGTTCTTGGGGATAATTATGGAAATAAGTGGTCGAATGAATAATTACTTATTTAGAAAGGACTGCGCCAGTGGATTATACTTTCCACAAAGTGTTTATGATAATTTAGATTTATCCCATTCACACAAACAAGATTCTTCCTGCTTAAACAGGCCCGGCCAAGTGAGGAGAAAATCAAAGTACTTGAGGCAGCTTTTTAACATATAAAATCGAATATTTATTCAGGAACATTCAACTAGTGTATAAAACAGAAATTGAGGTAATAAGAAATAAAATTTAATCAATGATGTGTAAACCAATGTATCAATTAGATATCAATTTAAAGAATAAAATCTTTAGAATTATTCAATTTGTAAAAGGAAAGACTTTGTATTGATTTGTATTAAACAGATAATTTGTACCTCAGAAACAAATGATAGAGTATCAGAATTGACTTATGATATTTATAAGTAATGTAATTATAATTCTTTAAGACAAGAACAAATTTTGGAAATTCAAACAATCAAATTTATAGATTTAAAAATATTCTCAAGCCACTTGTAAGTCTTAACTCTTTAATAATGATAATTAAAATATAGAAATATAGAAATCACTGTTCTGTGGAACATTTAAATCAAAAATGGTTTAACAGTAAGAGAATAATTTCTTCTGACTGAACTTAAATACTCAAATTTCTGGCAACATTATAATTAAAGGCAAGACTTTATGTAAGGTAACAAAATGATCAGACGGATGCAATTAAAGCTTAAAGTGGTGATAGAATTAAATCTTGTAAGAACTGGATTGTAACTTGACCCTAATGTGTAATTGTCTTTCCCACTAGAATTTTATGAATAAGAATGTTCCGTTCCTATTTTAAGTGAATGGAAATTGTAATAAAGAAAAATATGAATAGTATGAATAGAATGGCCATTGAGACATTAAATTGGAAATGGGCTTTTACAGTGTCTTCTCGAATCTGTCTGCTCTTGGATGGTACTCGCTCTCTGGCTCCGTCAAAATGTCTGGAGAGGGGACTCCTCTTCAGAAGTGGCTGGTAGGCTTCTCTGCTGGGCTCCTTCTTCCATGATGAAATTATATACCGTTCGGGGCCGGTTTTTCTCTCTCAAACCAATATTAACTTTCTTAACTATGAAATTGATGGAGCAGGTTCTCAGCTAGGTGGAGTATACTTAAAAAACCTCGGCATCGAGCTAACTCAAAGAATTACGTGGTGTGAACAGTAATTGAGAAGACTAAACTTAAACAGGAGTTAAAAATATTAATTTAAAATTTCCCATCTGAATTCATTTGAATTTCAGATAGAGGCCGAATTGGAATATAATAAAAATGTGAGTAGGTGAATCGCACACCCGGTTCTCTTAAAAATCAAAACTTTTCTCTGGAACTACTGACAAAACAGATCCAGTTTCCTTAACCAATCAAACATTTGAATACACGCTAGACAACCACCAAAAGGTGATTCTTCTACCAATCAAGAACTTGGTAACATTTCTCAATTCATTTGAAATTTATCACTCACGTGACAATTAGTCACATCTGGCCATCTTCATCGTTCAAGGTTCACTCTTTGTTTGTTCTTAAAAACATTTTTACCCTCCTACATCCCGTCTCAAATTCGATCCTAACAACTTTTCCAACTCTGCCAATACTCTTGGGTCCTTGAACAAAAGTCAATCCAACCCTATTCCATAAGGTGTAAATTGAATCCTTGACAATCCCCTTGCTGTTGACAGCTATTCTGGCACCGTTTAAAGGCTTCTTAAAATCGAGCAGGGAAAAAACATTTAAAATATTATTTATTATTTAATTCTTTACTATCTCTGAATTCGTTCTAAATCTTTCAAAATTGCTAAACTTACGATCCCATAAACAATCCTAATGTGAATAAATTATTAAATTTGCATAATTAACGTTAATATATTCTAAATTCGAAAACTAGCTAATTACTCATTCTCGAAATCCTACACTTGTCACAAATAGGCTAGTCGCTCGCTGTTGTTTCTTGTGACAGGGCATGTAAAAAGGTTTCCTTAATGGATATTACATGTGAAGCAAGCAATTCTGCATATCAAGATGACTCAAAATTTGAAATCTCAAAATTAGAACTTGCAAATGCTATAAAAGTGTGCAAAAAATTGTTAAAGGACGCAAATTATATGCCTATGAATTCTTCATCATACATTATTTCAACAACTGTTGAATTAATTGGCAAAGAATTATTTATGCGTGTCGAGGACATGATTTCGGAAAATTGTAGAGACCGATGAATTAATATTAGACAATGAGCCATACGACAAAGATGAATAGTTTTCGGAATGTACACCAGAATCTATATCGGCTTCGGATATTGATTAGATTCCATTGCCTAAAAAGAATAAAAGACATCCAATAACTTTTGAACAAAAAATAAGCTGTAATTAAAGCAAATAATCGCTATTATTACTTAAAAAAATGATAATCTCACGGTTAACTATTTTTATAACGTTCATTTATAGTTCATTCATTGCATATTACGGTCATTTCTTTTGCGTTCCCTCTATAATAATTACGAAAAAATAACGACAATGAATTGAAAAACTGTGATTATGTTTAAAAAATGTTACATTTAACTTTGATTTACATTAAGTAGAATTTCATGGAAAAACACACACACACACACACACACACATACACACACACACACAGACTGGCCACCACGGGAATCGAAACCAGGTTTTTTTCACATGAAGCCAACGCGTTGCCACTGAGCCGCATTAAGCTATTAACTTTAATTGCAACAATGTAAGTATTTCTACTTAATCTGAATTGGTAAAAAACTTAATGATTTTTTTTCTCTGCAAAGCTTGAGAAGTGCGTCGAATGGCTTTGTATGAGAGCTTAATTTGAGGTAATCTACTCGTACAATTTTTTTTTCATCAAAATCGGTGAGTCAGAGTACTTAGAGCCTCCTTGTTAAACATTTTCAAGGATCACTAACAAATGTAAACACAACATAATGTGCAAAGATAATGAACCAGACAGACGAGGGTGCATGCTCAGAACTGCGACACTAGCAGTATGATAGCAGTAGAATGAAACGATACTTACTTTATGGACAAGCCTCGTATAACCCGCTTTGTAATTCGTCACAAAACAAGTTTTCATTTTCACGGATTGTTGGAAACACAAATCTTAAAATACCTGAGAAACAGTACGGTCGGTAAGGAGAAAACCTATACTGATCCATAGTGAGCAATAGAATTTCTCCCCACTATATAAAGCTCTGGATAGGGAGCTTTACCACTACAGTGTTCGCAGCGCCGCTCTGTCAGGCAGAGAAAAAAATGTCCAAAGCTCTTAACCGACGCGATCTAACACGGGATTTTCCAACCTGTACTAGAAAAAGACTTGCTAACAGATATTATCAAATTAAAGTTGGCGACGAAATCTCCACACCACGTGTTTCGAAAGGTGGTGTACCATAAGGCTCTGTCCTCAATTATTCAACGGTTTTGTGCATGATTTCCCAATTCCGTACAGTGCAATTTATATTCCTATCCTGATGATTCTTCTGTGGTGACCTGGGTGCATAATCTAACCCATGTTACAGACATGCCAACCTGGCTTGGCCAAATGTGGGACAGAGACCTTAAAAATGCGGGGGATGAAGAAAAATAAGGGGGATGAAAAAAATGACAATAACACATAAAATATTTTTCAACATTTAACTTTTATTACTATGTTTAGCATTATAAGAAACAGTAGCATTTTTGGCATAAACCAACAATTCTTTCGGAGGTTCATAAGTATTGCAAGGTTCAATCCCTGCCATTTGCAAAGTCAAAATGGACGAGAGAGTCCCAGTTAGAGCCAAATTCCCCCTGAAGTCCGTTTTATTTTTATGGATCATGCTAAATACTCGTTCTTCAGCAGCATTGGAATGTGACAAAACAAGTACTATCTTTACAACCCTGAAAAGTACATCAAATTTCATGGACCCATCATGATGTACTGCTCCATGTAAGTAATTCCATACCACATCCATGTTTTTAAAAGATATCGAAGTCCCAACTTTTACCTCACATGCTTCAGTTCTTACAGTTACTGGCAGATCTTCTATTTGCAGATTTTGATATACTAAGAACTGCTCGTGTGTTTTGTCAATATCTGTATGATTGAAATTTAGATATTCTGAATAACTGTTGATAAAATATTCAACAGACTGGAATGTGCAATCAACTTTTCTTGCAAAATCTAGAAATATAGCATTTTTTAAAACGGATCATGAAGCTGCAGTGTCTTGACAGCATACATTACTGATGATACTGTGACGTATGAGGATCTTTGCTAATTGTCTGCCATTAATAGTAACCCCCCCTTTACGTCTCTCATCCCAACTCGCATCACCCGGAGTTGTACCCTACCTGTTATCGTATAGTGACTGGACAAAGAAAAATAAAACTAGAATATTTGTGCCCGCAATAACTTTATAACCCCTCAATAGATAAAATAAATTAAGACCCCTCTTATCGCATCTTGGTTAAAATTAAGGAAACTAGAGACATGGAAGATTAAAAAAAAAGAAGTAGAACGTTTTATTTGATAATATTAGCATAAATTGATTAACAGAAATGGAGTCTACGTAGACTAATCTTAATTAAATGAGTAAGCCTTGGAGTGGCAAAAAAAAGAAAACAAAACATGGCGCACATCTTACGAAATTATAAGACATTTAATGAAACATCGGAAAATCCCTACCCTCATAAGCTTAATCCCCAGTTATGCATAACTTTAAATACTTCGACGAAATTCTATTCGACACTCATACTGCAGTTCTAAGTCGTATTTCCACTTAGCTGTATACATTCTTAGAGTTCCGTCCAACATCATGCTAGGCCGCCGACACACATCGGTCTCCAAGGGACTCGTGTTCCCCACCGCTGCCGTCGTTGTCCGCTTCTCTTTGCTTGGTCCGCCTGGCTTCCAATTCGCTACGCCGCTTGTGCCCCACGACGTGCCCACGAACTACCCCGCCAGCGCGGCCTCCCGCCGATTCACCTCTAGCCGTCCAACAGTCGGTGGTTTCCACTTGCCGCCTCGAAAACCGCAGTTGCCATCTCCGCCGTCACATGATTTCTCTCGGGCTCCATTTCCTCGTGGTCGCTGTGGTCCTCCACCCGTAGCCTTCGTACGCCGTCCGAATTACCCATATCTGATGGGCCTCCACGCCGGGGTGAGCCGAGACTTGGCTGCCCGACGCGGAGCCGAACTCTCCCGCTACCTAGTTCTATTACATGGTCGCTCGATACGATCTCCGTCCACAGGTCTTGTCGTCGTCAGAGCTGTGTTAATTCTCTTTATCTCTTCCTTTTACTTTTTTCCAAAAGCGTTTTGCTTTTTTAAAGTCCCGCAGAAAAAATACAAAAAAAATATTCTAATCTAGCCAATCGGTGCTTCAGGTGCTCGCTCCCACACCCGCTCCCTTAATCCCTATGACTAATCACCACCTCCCCCTTTTCTTATCGGTAAAAATTTTTCCCGCCAAAACTAACAAAGACAAAGGGCTAGGAACGAGGCCTAAAACACCGACTGTCCAAAGCAAAAAGAAAAAAAATATTCAAGTATACAAAATTTTACATAAGAAAGTATCAAAAAGAAATCACATTATCTTTTACAATGAGAGTGATGCTGTATTTTAGTTTCAAATAAATATTATAGGTTAATCTTCCATGCCGCCTGTTTCAGTAATTGGCAAAATTATAAAAAAAAACAACACATGCTTGGAAACCTATTCAAAGCATGTCGTGACATATTCTAATATGTCACAATACATAAAACCTCTTAACACCATCAAATTTCTCATTGATGTGATGACACATCACCTTCTTCGAAAAGCTTCTTCAATTTGCTTTTAGCTTCTAACCCTACAAATAAAGATTCGTGTGGCAAATAATTTCTAACATCAGTTATGATTGACTCCACACACTATACAGCAAAATTTTTCTCCCATTTCTTGCAGTATTCTGACATTTATGAATTTAGATAGCAAGGACCTCAAAAAAGCAGTGAGTATACTGCAGACTGCAAATGCATATGGGTTTTCAGTCTGCAAAGTCTTGTTAACGTTTGTGAATGTTGGCATAACACTATAGAAGAACGACAGATATATTTCTGTCATAGGATTTTGGAAAGCTGTCACAAGCCGTTTTAATCTTGGTTGCGGAAATTTGCTATATATGAAGTACTAGCAGAGGCACCCGGCGTTGCTCGGGATAGTTATACTTGTAGATAAACAGAACAATCTCAAAAAATTAAATTATAACTCCCAATTGTTAAATAATAACTGAATCAATACATCACAGGGCAAAGGGACTGTCCATTCTAGGAAAAATACGAAAAACAGGAAATCTAAGTGATATTCCGGGACTTTATCTAAACTCTTTTGGACATGCCTCACCACTGCGGAGCATCACCAGATACTTTAGACTCAAGTTTTTCTTGCCCTTGACGTAGAAGCTCTTATACTCTCCAGCTCTATTCGAAACTCCCGTTTTTCAGATGTTTCAAATGCCTGTATAGCTTTTTCTGTTTTAGTTGCCGAGTTTCTCTGAGTAATACTCGGTCTAACTCTTTCCTTTCTAGACACACATATTTTTGCCAGTCGTCTGGTCGTTTGATAGGGAGCTCAAGGGAGACACGCGTGACTCCTATGCCTAATCAATAGATGCTGCCTTATTAATGTTCTCTCACTGCATCATCACTTTATGTTCATTATCAAAAATTCTTGGAAACGAACGTTCAGACATCTCATTTCAGTTTCCAAAATATACACTTTCCCACAGAATATAATCAAAATATATTTTTTGGAAATGTTTGGATCTGCTGTGCTACCAAATAAGCTAGGTGATAACCCCGGCGTGGCTCGGACTTTTTTTTGGAATAAATTTTGAAATATCTTAAAAATAAACACATGAAAATGCTTAAAATTAATACAGTAGAAATTCTTAATAAAAATTTGAAAAAAATTTTTTTAAAGGCTCACAATGTATGGACCTCTCCAAGAATGCCACTGTTAGTCTAAATAATTTCTTACTCACGCAATCTTACTTTAGATGTACACTTGATGTTGTTGCAATTTCTTTTCTTCTCTCGATGTCTTGAATCAAAACTTGGCCATTCATCTCTTTTTGTAGTCTAGCGATCGCCGATTCTTCTATTGACCTGCTTACCATTTGCTCAATATAGCACGGAGCTAAAGGATTACTTCCTCTGTCGTCTTTGCACTCTTTCTCAATAGTCTGCTAACTTTCCGTTATCTCCAGTTTCTAATCATTTTTAAAGATTTTGAAAAAAATTGTTAAGTACTAAGAACTCTCTTTTCTAAGAAAAGCCTGAATAACAGGAGTTGCATAAACTTTGCCTTTCATTGTTGGTCATAAGATATATATTGTTCATCCCTGCCTAGTGTTGGTGCATTGCGTGTTGATACCATTGTTGATACCTATTGTTGTACAAAATGTGCCTTGCATTGTTGGTCATGAGATATTTCTCGTTAATATGCCCTGCCGTAACCATGAATATCGATTTTTTATCTATAATTATTATTTCTCCGAAATCTGAGGTAGACAGTGACCTTTCTCATGCTTTGAAGGTCAAGTATGCCAAATTTCATCAAGATCGGAATAAAACTGTAGATTTGTATAAAAAACAAACCCACAAACTATCCCACCCACAAACAAACATCCTTTTTTATATATATAGATGAAGATAGATGATTTGAGGCCATCATATTTTAACAAAATTCGTTCAAACACTTTTTGCAAGCTGAGCCAACGAACATTAATGCGTTTTAGCAATGGCCTGTATTCATTCTCACAAAATTCATAGAAAGTGCTAAGCTCATTCTTCTTCTTGCTGCTACCATCAAACCAGTGAAAAACATCAACACAAAAGTCTTCCACGTCAAAATTAGTAATTTTATAACAAGCAGAACTACCTTTTCTAGCAGTATTGTGAAGCATGTGGCAGATACATCCACCCAAGTACGTGCTGTTCCTGCATTCACCCCCTCTGTAACACACATGTCTAGTGTTCACTCTTCCTTTTGTAATATCATATAGTATTACAGTTAATGGATTCATTTTGAGTAAATCAGTATCATTACTACCATCTATAGCTAAGCTAAATGGACTGATCTTCAATTCATCAATACACGCTTTTGAGTAATATGGTTTTAAACACTCATTTATAATGGCAGAGGTCTTAGTTCGGCTACAGCTGAAATTCTTTGCAATCTTACTCTCATTGAAGACATCTCTAAGAAGGCCACTCAAATGGTCACTAAACGAAAGGGGTATGTTGTGAACAGCCAACGCTGCTGCCATCTTTACATCTGCCCTTCTGCTCTTGTAGTTTATTCATATTTGAACAAGTACACTAGTAAAACACGAAATTAACAATCTTATAAACTTTGCGACCACTCATTACACACCTTTATTATAACTGGATCAGCTTGAAATCCTTGAAGTTGCGAAATAGTTGCTTGGTTTCGATCATAGGTTTTTGCAGTCTCAATGTGTTGGCTGCCTTCGGCGAACATCACCTTCTCCTTAATGGCTGCAGCTAAAGAATTTGTGGCAATACTTGCAAAATGCCTTTTCTGGGTCCTCTCTGACACATTGAAGCCATGAATATTTTTTCTTCCATTCTAATTTGTATTTGCATTTGTACAGTAAAGAGCCACTCACATTACTTTTATTTCTCTTATCCCTTTGAGTAATAACACTGGGAGACTCTTCCTCCTCGATAGTTCTCTTGCCGCGTGCACTCATCTTTAAGATTATTGACTCTTTTCTGGCAAATTGGCAGGCGAAATCAAGCGCATCACCCATTATGATTAGTCTAGAGCGAGAGCAAGCGTTATTGGTTAATTTCACCAGTGGAATTGTCTTATGAAATGAAGTATAGCGGAGGAATAAAAACAATCCATTTAATTTCAACATCTTTTTTTTTAATTAATTGTAAATATTCAGTTTGCGAGGGACTAAACAATGCGTGCGTGAAAGCGCGGTTATCATCCCGAATGCGAGAGTCCCCCGCAGAATGCGGGGGAGTTGGCATGTCTGCATGTTATAGCCCGTCTACAGCAGAGTTTAAAAGATTTCAAGACTGGTTTAACCAATGGAGGCTACAAGCAGAATCCCATAGTAAACAAATGAATATGTTTATTGACCTTGGATAGAGTGATTTTAAGGTGCTGCCATCTAATGGCGTTTGTCAGCATCTCTTCGAAACCGAAACCTTTCGCGATGTTAAAAATAACTGCGAGTTGTTAAACCTGGAGTTGTTAAATTCATCAGTTGTTCAGCCCTGCACGAACTGCTGCAGAAATGGAGTGGTTAAAAGCATTATGGACCTTTTTACCCCGAGACTTGGGCGAGATGATAACTTTTTTTTTCAGGGTCTTAAATTTTTGATTTTGAAGGTAATGTTATGAAAAATTATTTTTAAGAGCATGGACTTAAAATAAATTCATGTGGAAAATTTATACAGTAATTAAATTAAAACAAATTAATTATTTTTTTAGAAAAAAATTGAATTTATTATTTTTGTAAAAAAAATACTAACATTTTATAAATACTCGGTATAATGAAGATTACCATTACGAATAAGCAATTGCATTATTATATATTATGCAAACATAAAGTGCTTTTTATTTTTTTTTTATTTATCTTTAATTATAATTGAACATTTTAAGTTTAAATTAAATTGATCTTTATTTAAACACCAAAAAAACTTATTACCACTGAATTAAGAAAATGTTCATGATGTGATGATCTCAATTTTGCATTTTATGAAATGCAATTGTTATAGAGACCAAAGCACAAAAAGTTTGCACAAAATTGAACCATAAAGCATAAAAAACCGCGACGCCATTTCACTTCTTGTTACAGATCCTCGGGTTTGCTTCCCACCAGCCTCGGTTTTAATCGCGCTTGGGATGACGTAATACCGGAAATGTCAAGAAATCTCCTGAGCGGCCAAAAGCCCCATTGAGCTCTGTCAAGGCCTGCTATAGACAAGGCCTGCTCACTCAGACAAAATGGCGGCAATAGAAGGCTGGCAAATGATATGCGATGTTATACAACTGAGAGAATTTTTTTTAAATGCTCAGCAAAAAAAATGTAAAAATGCAAAATATGGTTGGTTTTATTCATAATATTGTTCACATTAAAATATTACTATAATATGCAGGGTGATTACAAAAGAACTTCACACTTTTAAAAATTTATTACATCAAAGCTATTCAGAATATAGACACACCACACACGGATTCTTAAAGAAAAACTCTTGAAGTTTATTGTGACACAGTTAAAGATGTTCAATATGCCCCCCTGTCGTGACACGGCAT
>JAHWFO010055393.1:58-10271 GCA_023313115.1 Rhysida immarginata | reverse complement strand
TCTCTCTCTCTCTCTCTCTCTCTCTCTCTCTCTCTCTCTCTCTCTCTTTTCTCTTCCTCTCGTTTTCTCTTTTTCTTTCATTCTTCGAACCATTAGATCTTCTTCCACAATAAAAAACAAACCATCCTTAGTTGGTAATTTGGAAGGAGCTGTGGTTAAGCGTGAGTGGCCCAGGGACCCCGAGGAGCGGCTGCAAACTCTCCGGACGACAGTTGCTCCAATGACCGTAATTAGGACGCATGTTGAGGGGGCTAAAACGACAGCTCCGTCCCCGTAGGGAGGAGAAAGAACTCCGTATCCACGACAACGAGTGACAGTTGGCAGGCAAAATACTCGTCCCAACTCTCACCCGGCCATTAGCCTTCCTCTAAGGCAACCCTGAAAAACCTCCCACCGATTCGGCTGTAAGAAGAGGCCGGAGGAAAAAAAAAAAAAACGAAAAGAAAAGAAGAAGAGACTAGATGCTGAAAAGATAGCAAGAAAAAGTCCCTTGCGAATGAAAAAGCAACAGTTAAAGGTTTGTTTCCACTGTGAAGCACAAAAGAGCGCACTTTGATTTAAAATGGCCGTTAAGAAGGCACTTGTCTTCCCAGATGCCAGCGTTATTGTCAACACAAGGGAAACGTATAACAGCAATTAGGGTGAACGTCGCCTGCGCCTTCAACGTCACTTTACACTTTATGATGAAGTAGAAGAAGAAAAAAGGGGATAATTATCCAAGTAAAAATATTTAAATCTCATCTAAGGTGTAAATAATGTCTTATTAAGTAGTGGAAGGTTAAAAATAATATAACGGAATATTCTTCTAATAAAAAATTTTGAGGGAAACATTAATTTTTTGAATTCTTGTTTTTTTTAATTAAAAAAATGCTCTTTTTTGTTTGTTTTAACTATTTTCTATCAGCTGGACTGGAATTTTAATTGCAAAAATTGGAAATTGCAGATAATCACACATTTGTGTAATGAATTTGAATAATTTCAATGTGCGGCATGCTATTACAATCTATTACTTGTGGATTTCGAGTTTTTATTTATAAGGTCGTCAATATTGTTCTTCGGGTCATCAACATTCTTCAAATTTTATTGCGGTTTTTTGACGATGGAAGATTTATTTGAGAACTTTTGGGACTTAACTTTTTTAAATGGGATTAAAGTGGTGAATACGTTGTAATTTTAAGTTGTTAGTTGATATATTTTAGTAATATAAGATGGTTAATATTTTTTATGTATTTATTTTGTATTTTTTTATTTGTTAAAGTGTTATTAAAAGGTTTTATATCAAGAATAAATATAGAGTAACATTCTTTTATGTATGAATTGGTATTAAGAAAAAGAAAGCTTTGTTGTATTTTTAATAGGGAAAATCACGACCACAATTGGAAGTGTAAATAAACAAAAAGTTAATTTAAATCTATTTGTCGTTTAGAAGTCATTCTCATTAGTAGTCTGTAAAATAATATGAAATAAGTTATTTGTTAATATTTAACAGAGATTAAAGAGATTTGTAAAGAACACAAATATAAAAAAAATAATTTTTTGACTTGGATTTATATTAACTTAAGTGATTAAATTTTCTTTATTCTGGTATATAAGGATATATCACTGTCACAAATACAAAATCGCTGGATATGTGGCACACAGCGCTAAGGCGCAGTCTTGTCGCTGTACAGAACAGCGATTCATATCCCGCCGAGGGCATGGATGCTTGTGTTTGCCCCTTCACTAACAAGCTTGGAAGACCAGCAAAACCTCAGTACGCTGATCTTCCTCTAGGTTTAAATTTTAAATGCAGCAAATCTAATGATGATTTATTTAACATCCTCGATTCCGAAAAGGTAAAAGAGGAATAGAAAAGAAATAAAAGCAAAATCATGAATTTATGTATACAAGTTATTTATAATTTCTTTCACATTATTAGGACAATGTACACTTCCAATAGCAATTGAATGTTATTAAATCATGTAAATAAAACTCGCTATGTGAATGAAAAATATTCAATGAAATAGAAAATATAAAATTTATTTTCCTTTTTCAAGCGAGCATTTAAGGCCTTTCTTCTTACGGTGAATCTCTTTAAATTAGAGCAGTAATTTAAGGTGAATCTCTTTAAATTAAAGCAGTAACTCGCCTGCAAATTTACATTCACAGTCTTCTATTTATTTATTTATTTCATCGCAGCATTTCCTATAGCGTATATAAAGAAAATAAGAAAAACGAAATACAGTTTAACATTTACTGTATGCATCATTTTGCTTATACAGAGGTTGAGTCAAAAGTAGTGGCCGACTCGAGAGGGGGGGTTTAGAGTTTGACGAATTCTGGGCGAAGACCATTTACCACAAGGGTATATCGCAGTTTATTAAGAGAAAAGAGTGGGAAGACAGTACGAATTTGAATGCCATAGACATTGTGCCACCTGTGTCAGCCAATGTAAAAATATGACAGAAAAATTGGTGATACGCGGGCTCCTTCGTCACTATTGAAAAAAGGGGACCAGTGCGCGAGCAGCAGCCGCCGGGTGGAAGGTCAGGGTGTGACCAATGAACGGACAGCACGACGGTGGTTCTTCCGCTTATCATCTGGAGACATGGGCCTGGAAGATGCGTCAAGGAGCGGAAGACCTAAAGAAGTGGATGGCGCAGCCCTACGGCAACAAGTGGAAGCCAACCCAGGCAGCACCACCCGTGGACTAGCGGCGGACATCGGGACATCACAATCGAGTATGGTTCGACATCTGCACGCCATGGGAAAGGTCTACAGGAGCTGCCAAGTTGTGCCCCACGAGCTGAAGCCCGCGCAAGCACAACAACGGGTGAAGGTGTGTCGTCAACTACTGGAAAAAGTCGAGGTTCTGTCACATCTAGCATACAGCCCCAAGGTTCTGGCACCTTCCGACTACCATCTCTTCCGGTCCATGGCGCACTACCTGCGTGGACGGCGCTTCACCAATGTCAGTGAGGTAGAAGACGCCGTGCGTGACTTTTTCGCCCAGAAGGAGTGGTTTCGCGAGGGCATCCGGCAACTGGCTGATCGTTGGATGAAGATCATCGAGCATGGTGGACTCTACTTTAAAGATTAGCAATGAGTGGTTCCTGTCTGGTGCTCATTTAAAAGTTTGCGCGGTGATCGGCTACTACTTTTGACTCAACCTTTGTATATACATACAAACATTATGTCGATAAAAGTGGCGATAGCTGTTTTTGGACTTTCTTATAGTCGAGTGAAATTGAACTGAGTAAGGGAAATGCCTTTCGAAACGCGTAGAGACCCCAAAAGTTACCTCAAGCTTAGCATAGCATGCCTGACGATAGATTAATGCCATTGATGAAGAATTCAGATTAAAAAAATCTAAACACGTAAATATAATACGAAATATCTGCGTGCGATAAAGAGAAAAAGGGAGTTAATATTTGAAATTTTGCAAACCCGAATCAGGTTGACATGTTTTATTTAACAAATAGCAGCTTAATGCAGTAATTTAGATCATAATAAAATGTTCCAGAATAAAATATTCTGGAGGTCAGACTATTCTGTTTTGTGATTCCCATATTATTTCCAAATATTTTGCTACGTATTTTTTGATCAGTCATATACATACGGTAAATTTTTGTTACCCAAGCAACGGAACGTGTATTCTTATCTACTATTGCGCTGCAAAACTCGGAGCCTTGCTATTATTGTGTAGAAAAATGCCGATAAATATTGCCTTCTGAAATATGAGCCGAGCTAAAAATGCCCAAAGGATCCTTACGTGCTCCATCATTCGCAGTGAATTATTCTCCCCCAGAAATAATTCTTGCCCAGCTTCTTTGGGAGGTTTTCCGAAGCATTTCAGGAGAATAACCGATGAAAGCGGCTTTATATTTCCTGTTATAAAGAGTTTATGTTCACTTGCCATAGCTAAGCTTTGTTGGAAGGTTCAGTTGGAATGGCCGTTGTAAATCAGACCTTAAATTCTCCCCATAATGTTTGCCATTTACGGTCATTCATAGAAATAAAAAAGAATTCACTTGTTTCCTTAACCATGTTGATTGCTTAACACTGTAGAAACAAAACTTAGTTTGGTCTTAAGGATAGGAAAATGATACGGCGGGAGTAATTTTAATATTAATACCAGTAAACTTTAATATAACAAATCTCAGAGGACCATGCAAAAATCTTTGTTGTATCCCAAATTTTTATATCCGAGGCAAGCCATTAAAAGCTATTAGCCTATTAGCTATTGGAAGACAAACAAAGCCTGATCCTCCTCTAAGTTTAAATTTTAAATACAAGAAATAACGGTGATTTTTTTAACATCTTCGATACCAAAGAGCTAAAAGAGGAATAGAAAAGAAATAAAAACAAAATCATGAATTTATGTAAATGAAAAATATTCAAAGAAATAAAACATATAAAAATTTTTTTAAATTGGTTCGTTATGCTCTAGGTTTCGTTGTATCAGAGTTCGTTATAACGAAACTTTAATCTATTTGAATTTCCAGTTGTTGGTTAAAATAGGCTGAATAGCCGACTTTAAAGCGCTGATAATTACCATTTATCAAAATAAAATAATTTACTTTTAAATTGTAAGACTTAATTGGGAATCTATTCAGATATGTTTCTCCTTTTCTGAGGATTTATGTTGATTTAGAAGTATTTGAAAGAAGGTTAAATACGTACATGAAAGTAATAATGTTACCAAAGAAAATATAAGAAAAAAAAAGTCCAGGACTAACTAATATTTTGTGAGACGGTGCCTTTTTTTAAATTACCTTAAGCAGGATTGATTACCTTCTACCATCTGTTCTCCATGATTTGATCAACTTGCAGAGATTTTAGTAACCTTTCTTTTAAGGAAATGTTATATTTGAAAATGGGTAATACCGATTACATGTACTAATTTTAACCGTCGTCATTAAAAATCGTTTTAATTTCATTGTGGACTACGATTCGGTGTTCCTGAAACATTTTCAGAACATTTTCGGTGCATATCCACCGGAATAGTCTTTGAGCTGATTAATATCCAAGATAGCTGTGATTCTTCAGATAATCCAATGAAAAAATGTTTGGCGAACGCGGGATCCTTGGCGGATCTACGATTCTTTCCATCCCGTTAAACAGCAAATTAATCCCTGTTATCATCTTCTTAGTTCAAATTTTCTTAACATTCGTCGACCTATCCTGTTTTGTTTCTGTTTAGTGAAAAATCATCTTACAAAGATAAAAGAACAAAATCACCTTATTACTCGTTTATTCTAAAGGCTAAAGTTCTTCCACTTTTATGATGAAGCGCATTAACGTTTCACATTATCAATTGCTGCTTTTATTATTGAAAATAAACTTGAAACTCATGACAGTCTGATTGTGTGCATTAAAGTATATCGACTAAAGATGCACGTCAGAAATCAAGAAACCTCTGATGCGTGCTCTAAGTAAATGAAAATATGCCTCCCCAGTTTTTGTATGCAGGGTATTGCATCCGACCCAGCCATTACGGTCATACACATACTATAATACACCGGATTATGGTCAAAATCCGGCTGTGCTGATTTCAGTCACAATCAAATTATTAGATTTGATTTAAAGTAGAGCGTCCTCTACGCACAGTCGGGACCCCCAAAAAATTATCTAGGTATAAAGATGCAGACTAATAAAAAGCAGACTAAAGTGAATAATATAAACATAACGAAAAGAGAATTTACAACATTATAGGTTAAAACCAACTAGTTTCGGCATTTCATCCCGCCTTTAAAAATATCAGCTTATTTTCCTTGTACCCTGATGAAGACGGGATTGAATGTCGAAACACAGTAGTTGGTTTTAATCTACAATATTGTACTGTATTCTGTCCTCTTTTCATTTTGTTATTAAACACAGTACAGTTAACAATGACCTGACTGATTTTTTATCATGTTAGCCTCTGGTAAGTTCGCTCGTTAAAATTTATCAAATAAGTCTCATGAACTTTTATACCATCACGGATAATGGCCTGATGAATGATGAAAAGATGCCTGAGATCCTAGAAAACTTTAAATTTGCAATAAGATTCACAAATTCTTTAACATAATTGATTACATTAAATTTGAGAGCCATACATCAAGTGAATCTTCAATAATAAACTGACATTGTTGTAATCAACTGTTCCTTATGATAATAAATTACGCATATTGCTAAATGAAGATTCATTTGAGAAAAACAGTTGACATTGCCGTAAGCCTTAATAAAGAAAATTAAAAGTACATCACATGAAAATAAACGAGGCCTTTCGGTCATTTTATTCAAAGACCTTCTTCAGGTATAAACTTTTTGAAAGTGTTAACTGATTCTTTCTATCTTTCTATCAGTAAAGGATAAAGAATATAAATTTAAATAGTTATATTGTTGAGAAGCATTGTTACATCATCTGATTGTTTACATCTGTAAATTGAAATATTTAAAATGTTATATTTAGAAAATATCTGAATATAAAACATTATAAATTAATAAGTGAAACGAAAAATTAAAAGGACATCATTATAAAAGCCTTAATATTTTTACCTATGTAAAAATTAATTTTATTTATTTATTTATTTATTTATTTATTTATTTATCTGTAGCAAAGATTAGATGGTTATCAAGTTTAACGACTTCGGAACTATCATATCCATTAAGTTTATGAAAATTAAACATTCTTTTACGATTTTTTTTTTATTTCTGTAATATATTCTAGTAGCTCTACTATTAAGTGGATGTGTTTCCTTCGAACTATTCTCTGGAAACGTTTAGCGCTTCATAGTGTTACTATCACGGTAGTTATTCAACAAAATGTCCCTTTCTTCTTCGAAAAATCACAACCCTGAAAGAAGATACCTTTTTAACCCTATTCTTTCCAATAAGACGGGATGGAAAAAAATTATAGTTTTTTTTCCCTTTTACAGTTTTCGTTTGCTGATCTTTTCTCATCGCCGTGTCTCTAGTGAAATATTGCTCTTCTCAGCGGCCAATATTATCGAACACGAAGAGAGGGTCGAGTTGCCGTGGCAGCAAATTTGGTTCCGAAATTTTTAAACGTTTCTTTCTTCTTCTTTTTTTGTTCCCCTTCAAATAGATCTGGATGGATTTCTTTCTTTTTTTATATCACAGAGAGGAAAGGCTTAAATGAGTTATGATCGCTTGATTTTCTGTCTCTTCGCTTTTTTTTCTTTTTTTTTTTTTAAAGGAAACAAAAGAAGACGAAACGAATATAGCTGAAAATATATTATTTTTATTACTGAAGGCTTTATGTTCCTCTTCTCCTTAACCCTTTCAAGCCTGAAGCAAAACTGAAATCCAATCTCTTTCTAACTGGAAATATATTGCGGTTCATAGCTGAGTAGGGATGATATATCGATCGTCTACCTAAATATAATTCAAAATTAACATTTAATTTTCCAATAAGCTTGGGATAATAAAAAGAAAACAAAGCCTTTGCTCTGCTGCAGCTTCCGCTACTTTTTTTTTATTTTCAGTTTTTCGTCCTCTCCCCTGTTTCCTCTTTTCATTATTGTTTTTGTTTCGTTGGTGGAGCCCTTTTGGTCAAACGGACAATATTTATTGTGAAATGACGGACGTCTATGTTGCGCACGAGAACGAACATCGATTTCGAGACCAGTCTATGAGTTTTTTGGCTTCCTATTTCCTATAATATATTTTTATATAAAAGCAAAATTTTTGTTTTCCACTTCTTGTTTTTTTATTGGAAGCTTTGTATGGTCTTTCGTTGCAGGCTGAGGTTAGTGCGTGATTCGTTCATAAAATCGTTTTTCTGTCTTTCTTTTCGCTTTCACATAAAAAAACAACCCAACTTTCATTTTCTGGAGACTTTTATTATAAAGGCATTCACTACTAAAGAGGAAAGGGAAGTAATTCTTGTAAAATTGATTGCTTTCAGAGAAGTCCTAAAAATTAAAAGCTTCTAGATAAGGAAATAAGTGTCCATCTCTCACAATACTCAATAATCGCAAAATGAAAAGCTGAATTTAAACGTAATGGTTTTTGAATGGATTCTTTCTTGCTTACGGGGAACACAGATTTTTGACATTTATTAGTAGAGAAAAAGTCTTTAGTTGCAAAGAAGGTTCCTAATTTGAGGATATTCCAAATGAAAATTTTGAAGTACCTAAAATTTCACAAGTAGTTGGCACAAGGTAAGATGGGCCATATAAGGTGTATTCTAAAAACCAGATCTAACAACTTCTATTATACGTTTTTATTACAGCATATAAGTTTGATGAATAAGTTTAATTTACTACTTGTTTCAATACAGCGAAAGCAATTTATTCATTGTCCTTAGTATTCTCCTAAATTCAAATTCTCTTTCAGAGTTATTTATCAATTACTATGTCATTATAATAATTATTATCATTACTATGGATTATAAATATAAATATTATCGTTAGTGAATAGCAGTAGGAGCCTAAAGAGGTTCAGCTTAAGTGAAATGGAAAGATGTAAATGGTTATGATTTTTAAACAGCATTCATTAATTTGGGCATCACTGAGATTTAATTTCATAAAATAGTCATTGACATAGGATAAATATAGAATCCTGAATAGGAATGGCAAATGTAAATTACTGGAAATAGAAAAACTTTTATAAAAGATGCGAAAATGGGACTAAAGATGCAAATGTTATATTATTAGGTGCGATCGGTGTTTATGTATGAAGGTTAAATGAGAAGAAAGAAAAGTTTATAAAATGTTTTCATATGATCAACTGCTTGGAAATCAACTTGGAATCAACTCTTTGGAATCAGATGTGGTTTATAAAAGGACTACGCACAACGTAAATTAAACAGAAGAGAAAAATATAGATATAGTTGGTTTTTTTTACTTTGAAAGATAAAATATGGTTATCTAAGAATTTAAAATATTTATTAATATCATAAAAAGTATAGTAATACAGCTTGGAAATGGGAAAACTTTTAATTATATCAGGGCTTGTGTTGTCAGTTGTAACGAAAAAGATTTCATTACAAATTTTAACTTGTAAATTAAAAAAATATTTATTATAAAAAATTAGAAGCATCTTTATTATAATTTACGGGCAATGTTTTGTTTCTTCATCCTTAGAAATTGCTATTTTTGTGTCATTTACTTGCCATGATCGCAGCTGAGAGTGGCTGACACAATGTTAAAGGAGTGTGTCATATTATAAAACGTCAGTAATCACTTTCACTATCTTGACCAAAATCCTTTAACTAAATCCTCCCCCCATTAGCAAATATTTGTGTTCAGTACAAAATTTCAAATTTCGTTATTAGCGACAAAAAAATTAAAATGTTGCGAAATGAGGTTTGATATAAGCGATTTATCGTTATTTCGAAGTTCGCTATAGCCAAACTCTTTAACATGGAATTCTCTGGGGAAGAAATTGGAAGTTTTGAAACTCTTCGTTATAAAGAGGACTTCGTTATATGCGGGTTCGTTATAACGGGATTCGACCTGTGCTATTCAGTTTTTGCATCAAAAATATTAGACATTATTTATTTATAGAGTGATCTTAGAACTCCATTTATCCGAAAGATTTTGGATAATTCAGAATGTTCTCGGTCTTATGCTTAACAGGTAAGTTCTCAGGCATTTAAAAGTCTCCTCCTACCTTGCCTAGCCTGAACTCTACGATGCATATTTTAAGTAATAAGTAAGCGGTTTTTCATGTAGCACATTTGGACTTTCTGTACCTCTTAGTCTGACTATTCTCAAACACATTGAGATGAAACCATGTCTTATTCTAAAAGCAGTTAAATCCAAAATTTCTTCCCACGAGTGTTTATAAGGCCTTATATTTAAAAGAACGATGCATCTGAATTTTTTGTTGCATATTCTGATATGCTTAGGTTTTCATTGATTTTTATGGCAATGATTTAAATGAATAAACTCCTAAATAATTATTAAAGATCAGTTTTCACTATCACGGGTTATAACAGCGAAATACTTTTTTAACAGAGAATTAAAGAAAAAAGGTCGTCATAGGAGATTCTGGTAATATTTATCGTATTAAAATATTAATGTTTTTTGGTTTTAAAAATATTTCGATGCAATAGGCCACGCACAGCTAAGAAGCTTTCAATTTTAAGGAACGAATTCCTTCTCTTCGTCCGGTTTTTCAGTATGCATTGAAAATTGTCCGCAGAGGCTTTGATTGTTTTGGGGGTTCGGATTCTTTCTCTCTCTCTCTCTCTCTCTCTCTCTCTCTCTCTCTCTCTCTCTCT
>JAHWFO010055387.1:1390-18763 GCA_023313115.1 Rhysida immarginata | reverse complement strand
TTTTCAATTTTATTTTCTGAAACTTAAATTATTATCTTTGTTATATTCAATGTCAAATTTCTGGATTTACACTATTTTTGATATTATGGAAAATAACATTTACGTATTTCTTTATAAGTTTACATAATTCAATAAAGAGCGAAGTTCTTAAAGAAACGGCGGTCAAACTCTAGTCATAACTTAATATTCCTTAACTAAGGTTTATAGTCAAATTTATGATGAATAATTTTATTTAAATTTTACTCTTTTAGTCCTATTTATGATTCATCTGTATACTTCAGGTTTTAATTAATTGGGTCTGTAAATGCTTCATGGTATTTAAAACGTACTCCAACAGCCGCGAAATTTAGGAATTTTCATATGTATAATTGGACTAGCAGAGGACCCAGCGTTGCCCGGGATAATTACACTTATAGGTAAACAGAACAATCTCAAAAAGTTAAATGATAAATCCAAATTGGTTAAATAATAACTCAATCAATACAACACAGAGCGAAGGGGCTATCCATTCTACGAAAAATCCGAAAAACAGGAATTCTAGATGATATACCGGGACTTTATTTAAACTCTTCTTGATAAAAGGCTGATTGATGAAAGAGGTCACAGAAGGCCTTCCAGAATCGTAACAGCCAACCGAAGATCCACGGTGCAGCACATAAACAGCTTTCAATGTTGGTGCGAGAGGAACATCTCGGAACAATGATTTACCTGACTTTACTATGGTAGCATGCGTTTATCTCATCGGTAGAGTATTTTACCGTTCTCTTCAAAAATAGAAAGCACACCTTCTGTTAACATCGTCACTGAACTCGTGATTATTGAAAACGTGTTGCATGGGCAGATAACACGATTTCAGTCCTGCTATGCAGAAGGTAGGGACAGGATTTGGCGAAAAACAGCGTAACTCATGGACAGAGGCGGAGTTAGCTTCTTCGGCGCCTAGGCAGATCTCAAACCTGTGCAAACCTACGCAAACTTCTAAAATAAGCTCACTTTCAACATTGGTTGGTCTTACACTGCGTCCCTATGCGACGTTTACTTTACTTCGTGCCGCCTCTGCTCACGCTGATGGACCTGTCTTAGCATGTAATAAGCATGCATGCTGGTCGAGGCAGCACTATTGTACAGGAAATATTTCATGGAACGATTTAATGGAATCTACGTATATCAGGGATACATTCTACTCCTCTACTCTTTTCTATCAAACAGACAGCGCACCAGCCAGAAAGTCTGCAAATTCAAATAGAATGAACGTGATAGTAATTTCACTTTACTAAGCGGCCAACATCTCGACCCTAAAGAGAGCATTTATGTGAGACCTGGAGAGGGCTGTTCACAGCATGCCTCATCACTGACGAATCGAAAAATACATGCCAATACATGGTACAAGCCATATGTTGCCATAATTCTAAAGACAAAGTAACTGCCACCCCCACAATTCCGAACCCCTTGGGACAATTTGGCCCGAACTTCATAGGAAAGTTGAACTTACTTACAGGAATCTGCATACCGAATTTCACTTCTGTATATGCACAAATACGCGTAGAACTTTTGGTCCCCTCTAATTTCCGCCCCCGAAACTCCGACCCCAGTGGGCTAATCAAAACCAAACAAAACAGTGAAGGTGCACATGCCCATAGTAAGAAACATTCCGAATTTCAACCTTCTACCTTTGAGGAAATGCGGAAATTATGAAGGGGACGGACGGACAGACAGATGGTCATTGCGAAAGCAATAAGTATCTCCATTCTTCCGCTATTTAATAATGATTAAAAAGATAGTCATTTAAAACATGAAAGATTTATATAAAAAAATCAAAGTATTTTATACAAATACAAGTTTATGATCTAGCAACAGTATAATGTCTTACTCTAAATGTTAAAATTGTTACAAAATCTTTAGAGAAATATAAAGAATGTTTTATTATACAATAAAATAAAATGTGTACTTTGATACTGAAACGAGGTCTCCACAATACAATTAATCCAAAAAAAAAAATAATGGGGAAAAAGAAGGGAAAAAAAAAAGAAATTGAAAATGCGAATTACTGCATTAACGGAACGATGTTAACCAAAAATGACATTACATACAAGCATGCGGAATGACTTCATTAATCAACAATTACTGTGCTTCAAATTTTACGGATAGTCTTGGCTCCGCAACAATCAAATGTTTTATTCAAATTATTTATTATCATAATTTGAAAACTACTTAACCAGGGAAAAGGTAGAACTCTTCCCTCACTTAACTTTCAAATTTTAAACTCAATTTTATCGATGAAGGCAAAGAGACGGAGGGTCGATCTTAGAGACATTCCTATTCTGTTTTTCGATGGTCTATCCCAATTTGAAGCCAAATTCAAAAATTCTGAAAAAAATGGCAACACCAAATGACCGACTGCACAAATCTAGTAATAAAATAAATAACACTGTTCATCACCGCTTTGCATTATTTTATTAAAATTACCTTGGTTGCGGGGTGCTATGTGGTATATTCACGGTATTTTTTGTTTTTTGCCTTTTTACAGATGTATATGGCGGATTTGATTCCAACTGCTGCCTTTTACGAGCTCGAAAATTTTGTACGCGTCCTAGACTTTTTAGATACAGTTTTGTTTTATTTTTTTATTAATTTATATTATTTATTTATTTTTTATTTGGAATTGCTTCTTCAGTTCGTCTACGAGCTCTATACGCTCTCATGCCTTCTACACATGTTTTTGGGGCCGAACTTTCTGTTTGATTCACACAACTACAATCATAAGACAAGAAGAAAAGAGTTTTTTCAAACCAAGCTTTTATAATGTTTTATTTAATGGCAACAATAAAGCTTAATTTTATGGGTGATTGGTTGGTCCGATTTGGATGATATTTTTGTTTTGTTTGTTTTTTATGCTGAACAAGTTTGCAATTGGTTTTTTTTCTCTATCCCTTACGGTTTTTGAGATAAATTTTGAATGTGTCCTAATTTGCATATTTGGGATGATGAAAAGTGCACCATGGGATAGGCCACCCACAACTTCCTATTCATTGGATTCATCAAAATTGACATATCTGCTTCGATTCAAAAAATAAAACGGGGGTTCAGACTTTTGTATTCATCTTGTATACAATATTTACAACCTCACATGTATACAAACTTGAAAAAGGGCACAAATAAAAAGTCTCATTGATGCTGGAACCAAATTGTTTAGTCAATTTGTTCCTTATTTTAGGCCCAGTTAACCCATTTTAGTCGTTTATTCCGATAATTTTACAAATTTTTCCACATTTCTGCTCGCTCCTATGTGGCTCCAATGAGTCCAATGCTTCTTTTTGCCAGTGGCAAGATGGCTGCTTTGTAACTTCCGGTTTCTGCTCAGTAAGTGGCGTTTTCCTATGGCCATGAGCGCTCTAGCCTTACCTTCCTTACTCTGAGGTTGGAAGCAATGAAGATTGGATTGTTGGAAGTATGTCACTTCCGTAACACGAAAAACGTTTCACTCTAAGCATTTCACTCCCCAAGTCGTTGTCGCCGCATAAGAAGTTTCACTTCAAAATCAGTTTACACAGAAGCAGATTGTGAGGCATAGAGTTGAAAGCCTTTGAATAATCAATGAAGAGAGAAACCACCATTTTATCATTAGTCATATTAGCTACGATAAAGTCAATTAGCTCATAGCAGGCAGTGGAGGTGGATCTCTTTGGAGTCAAGCCATATTGGGAAGGGGAAAGGAGATTGTTCGAAAAATATATCAGGATAGGCGCGAATTAAAGAGTTTTTCAAATTATTTTGCAAAAGATTGAAGAACTTAGATAGGGCGGTAATTCGAAAATTTAGACGGATCTCCTGTTATGAAAATTGGAATATTAGCAGAACGGAGGCAGGTTGTATAAAAGCCTTGTGATAACGAAATGTTAAATAGAGTAGTGTCACAATTAAATAATATAAGCAGAGTAGCATTTAATCGAACAGGAGAGAAAAGGGACGGGAGACGGTTAAATCCAATGAATTTCATTTAATGTGTAGCGTACCCCTGCCCCCACAATATGGTATATAAGGTCTTAACGTTCGAAGAACGACCCCGGGGCAGATGGTTGCTAAGGTTCGAGACCGATTTTATTTGAAAGAAACCACGATACTGCTGTATTTCATTGTATTGACATTCACTTTAATATCATTAAACATAGTCTATAATTTACTGCTTACAACTTATCAAAAATTTACTGTTAATTCACTAAGGTACTTTTGGGGCCCCAACTATTAAGTAAAACGACCAATCATCAGAACTTACGCTATATATTTACACATCAATCGCAATAGGCAATCGGCACACCTGCCTGTGTAATAGGTGAAATGGGGGTTCATTCGTTCGTTGGCAGTGCTGACTAACTGGGTACTTAATCAGGGTGAGGGAGGCTGGTATAGGACTACGCACTCCCGGATCAAATATTCCACTTTCCTACGCATGGAAGCGTGATGCACTTCCTTTACTGAACATGTAGGGGGGAAGAACAGAAACCCCTCTTGGCGAGTGTAGTCCTCAAGTCTCCCACACACCCACTGGCGAGCTTGAGATTATCCTTCAAACTGCAACAACATACGGTTACAGGAGCCTGCTCACTATTCCTGCAAACGTACCCGTTATGCTTTACTATGCGACTGTCAACTGACTTAAACCTCTAGACCCCTTACACAACAGGGTGCTTAATAGGTATAACTGAATTTAATCATATTATTATTCCTAATGATTAATTGTGAAATTTTAGCATTAGCAGTTCGCAGTACGGTCGAGTTTAAATCATTCTCGAGCGCAGTTGTTACGGCTTAAAGTTCTTGCAAACATGTCAAGGGCGGGAGGACCGTTGACACCGCAGACTTGAACACCGGAACAAAACTGTCTAGTTGCTGCTCTCGCATTATCTAACTGTTTTATACAACTCACCGGAGATTGTCGACATACTCGCCCACCTAGGCTGAATCATACGAGGTTCCCGTTTGGCGCTCCAGCCTCGCTTTCGCTGAACGGGCGCAGATCCATCTTGCTGGTGCCATTGTGTACCTTTTCGTCCTAAGTCCTCGACTGTCTTGCTCAAGTCGTCACGTTAACGGTGTAGAGTATAATATTGTCCCAAAAAATATGATTATTAAAAATTGAGTTATTTATGCAAATTACGACTATCATATTCTGCACATATTATCTTACTTTCCCTTCGACATTCGACTCCTTTTTCAAAGTTCATAGATTTCACATATGAGTTTAAACATTTTTATCATAAACGTACTCAACTGCATTGCAAGACGAAAAATGCAATCAAAACAGCTTTCGATCGATACCACGACCGAATCGGAACACCAAAAAAAAAAATCTCTTAAATTTTTACAAAAAAAATGTTCACAACAAACGAAAACTCACGCACACAATTTCTCCGAAAACAATCGCAACAATCCCTCGTTGGAAGCTGAGCAATCTTCTCGGAAAACATCCTAACAATAGCTGCTCCAACAAAGGACCATTTACGATCGCCCACGGAGGATTTTTACTACTCATTCATACAACAAAACAAACAACGCGCACTTATATTTCACTATACACTACACACAGCACACGCATACAACGAACACACACTCATTATAAATACTACAAAGAAAAAGGCCAACAATAGCGTAATCAACTAAATAAACAATATATTTTTAATTATACCGACCCCTACCTAGATAAATATGTAACACACGTGACTGCTACACTGGAACGTCACATACCCCCAATGACGGGACTCGAACATACCCATCAAGGGTTATGTTCGGATTAGCCACCTTGAAATCCCCTACAAATCAATTAACCCCCATAAGTATATAATTCCAATTTGCTTACACACTAATTCAAAACTCTTCAAACAAAATAATTTCATACGCTATCACACAACCTAGAACCATGAACGCATCATTAAGCATGCCATCATCATACCATCATCATCACCAGTAAATCCAATTACGCAATACCAAAACATTTACATTTAACAAAAGAAAATAATCCATTCAACTTTTACAACCATAACACTCACAACAACCAACACACACAATTTCCAATAAACACCACAAGCATAATCTCAATCGTACAACCTACCATTCCAATTCGTAAAATCCCGTTTCACCCCTATTTAGGATAGCAGGGACCTCAACGTAATCACCCATACACGTATCCTCATCCCATGAGTCTCCAACCGACTCTGTACTGTCTTTTGACAGTTTTCTGTCATTGCCTTCTTCCCATTCCTTTCCCGTAACCGTCATAATCGATTTTTGTTTTTTGTCACTAATATTTATTTTGATTTCATTCCCTCCGTTTTGGATGCTTTACCACCCTTACCACGTTTAACCTTTTTCCCTTTACGAGCTCCCTTTCGAGCAATGTCATTTTTACCCACCTGTTTCTTTACACTTGGCTGTTCCAATAACTGATCATGTATCTTTTTGGCCAATTTAATCCCTTCCCGCCAAACCAATTATCCTTCATCTAATTCCTCCATGCACCCCTGATTCCCCAGCTCTGTCATTACATTTGTATGTCCCTCTGTGCCTACTGACATATCAATTCCCTGTGTCAATGCAGCTCTGCCACATTCACACGTTACACCTCCTCTAGGTTCTGTTAACCTGACCCCACCTTCCACCTGCTGGATATCAGGGTGCCGTTTATTACCTCAAAGTGTTGTGGTTTCTAATGTATCTTGTGGGCTTGGTGTTGCCACCTTAGCCTGGGGAACCCAGCCCATATACGTATTTGAACATTCACCCAGATTATTGGGGATTTCAGTTCCACAGCCGTATAACCAATTAGGAGAGTCGGTCAGATTTGGAATAGTCTTCTTAATCCCATTATCCATTTGTACACCATTGTACCCTGGCATACTCATACCAGACTCACCATTCTCATTCAGACTACCAACTCCAGCCTCATTCCACCCGTACCTCTGTACATTCCCCGCATTTGCTTGTGGCTCATTTAGACAAGTATAACTGTTCCCCGTCCGTTCCCCCAAATCTTCACCATACTGACAATAGTGTCCACCCGTTCTTACCCCTAATTCCCATTTCGACCATAATTGTCCCAGTCTTACCCATTTTATATCACTAAATCTTACTCCCTTAATTTGCGCCCATCCCATACCATCCGTAGAGCAAACTTCAAATGGCCCTACCCACCTTACCATTCTTCCTGTCCTTCCTTGACCAGACTCACTAACCATAACATGGTGGGCGAAATTAGCGCCATAATTCTCATACCCCATGTTGCTCATATTCGGACTACGCTCAACACCCTGATACTGCATTCCTTCCTCTCTATTGAGGTCATCATTATGACACTCCTGCTCAATTGGCAACACATCCGCAACTCCGGACACGACAGCCGAAGAGCACTGGAATGTAAGTCCCTTGAGGATGTCCATCCCCAATCCATGGGCAGTTGAAGAGAATCTCCAACTTACAAGCTTTTCAAAATCAGAGTTCTTTTCTTTGAACACTTTAATTGCTTATAATCACAAATTTAATAAAACGAATTCATATTTGATTCAACTAATAAAGAAAACGGACTACTGTCCGGTTACACTTTAAACAAATTGAAATTGATTTTACAGCTAGGGTTCCAATCTTCGATATCTCTTGCGTACACGAGGCTGTCGTCTGGGTTCGGATCCCGGGGTAATTTATGGCCGGAATACCAATAAATATATGATCAGTTGATGCCTGAGGTAACCGTCGTAGATAAGCACGGCAACCTATAAAGGTGAAGCTTCTCGTAGGTGGGAACTAGGAATAAAATAAAAATCACACATTAGGATAGAATTCTAATGAGCACTTAGACATAATTCAAACACACAATACAGTCAACACAAAATGAGAGTTACTACCAAATGGCGCAACGCTGCCCACCAAGCAGATGGAATTGCTTCAGCGAACGCCTCAAAGGATTTCACCTACAGGCGTCCGGCGCACATGGGACAGTATAGTGATCAGGCAGCCTTTAGTGGCTGCGCCAGCTGTTTAAACGCCCCTAAGAGTAACCCACTCCAATCCGGCGAGGCCATCATAAAGACAACGGAAACATAAAATGAAATGCTTGATTGTTTTTATCAACCGTACAAAGCCGCTTAGAAGATGTAAAAAGGCGACGAAACTTTAGCCGACCTAGCCTGTTCCATTCCATCAAGAGAACGGACCGCAGATGGTAAGCCGCCCTTTCCCACACGACAGACGGCGGGTATGCAGATCCGAAACACCTAGCAACCCTTGCCGACCACAACTGCTTATTTATGAACACCTTTGGAAAAGAAAGGTCTATTTTGAAAGCCTCACCAGATGACTCATCAAACAGACACCGCACTGACTGATAAGTGAAACTTCTCAACCCATAGTGCTGCTTGAGGCGGGCCCAAATGATTTGGGCGAGTGAGCACTCAAAAATATATGCGGGATGGTTTCCACTACTCTGCAATTAGGACATAAGTCTGAGTCAACAATCCCCCACGCTCGAAGGCGTTGCAAAGAACGAAACCCTTGGTGCAACAACCTCCACTGAAAATTGAAAACATTATTTTCGAAGGATACCAGTTTTAACACCTTCCAAATCGATGCCCAAGGGTTGTTAGGATGCAAACGGACCACGTCCATAGTCAAATCCGGTTTCACATTTTCGAAAAACCAGGACTCTTAAATTTAGAAGTCCCACAGAGTCAAAAATGACCCCACAAAGAACAGAAATAAAAGACTCAAAATCTGATTGAAGATTTCTGTAAAATTTCGGCACTTGACAATACAATTGCCGGCAATGATGACGGGAATGGCAAACAGTTGACTTTGAGAAACAGCCGAAAGTGAATGAAAACAAAATTCGCCCAGATGTGAGGAGGAATTAAAAACATCCGAATCAAAGCCGCCATTCTGGCTGCCACCAGACGCTGACGGACCATCGGAAGCCCTAACACTCCTCTTTCAAACGGGGCAAACAGAAATCTGCACGCAAAGGATGGTTACAGCTGCTAAAATTTACGCCCCAAACACAATCGACAATTTTCCTACGCAAAATTGCTTGCTTTCGCTGCGATGGCAGAGAAAACAGACATTTGGCCGTCAATAAAGGGATAATATATGTTTTGACAAAACGAACCTTTGACCAGCATAGATGTTTCGAACCGGAAAACCTTATTTAGGCGAGACATACACTTATCAATTACCGCCTTCCAATGTACCGGATCCATGGACAAAGTAAAGGAAAAGCTATAGCTTAACACAACTATTACATCACCCCAAGAAATCGGAAAACGACGACGATTGTCACCAGACCAATACCCTAAAAATATCCCCTTAGATTTCTCAAGGTTAATAGAGCTTCCGGTGGAAGCATTGAATAGATCAAATCACTTTTTATAGACTTCCAGGGTATCAAGGTCTGATGCAAACAAGACATCATCGGCATACGCTAACGTGGTGATGTTTATCGACGCAGCCGGCCAAGAATATCCTTTCACTTGAGGGTGATGGTTCAGAAATCGCAACAGCGGCTTGAGATAAAAAATGTACAGAAGGGGCGATAACGGACAACCTTGTCTGACCCCTTTCAAAAGAGCAAAGGAAGGTGAAACCATACCATTTATAGAAATGAAAGAGGTGGCTGATGCGTAAAGCGAGGCTACAACCAAGGCAAAATTGGAAAGACAAAGGTGATGCAAAATCTCGAATAAAAAGGCATGGTTAACCTTATCAAAAGCCTTTTCTTGGTCCAAACTAAGAATCGTAAAGTGTTTGACGACGCAGAAGCGCTTCCTCCATTATACAATGAATTGCGACAAGATTATCAGACATCCTGCGCAGTGGTACGGAGCAGGACTGACCAGGTTCAAAAAAATCAGAAACAAAAAGTTTTAGCTACGTTGCATGACTCCAGTAAAAACCCTATAGTCTGTATTCAACAAAGTAATAGGCCTCCACTGAGAAACCTGCTCGGGAGATGGAGTTTTAGGCAGCAAAATGATCCTGCCCGCTGTAAACTATGACGAAATGGAGGAAGGGTCAGAAAGAATAGAATCAAAAACTTTAACAAGAAAAGGCCCTGTTACCTTTCATGTTTTGATGTAGAAACTGTACGGCAAGCCGTCTACACCCGGATTGGACTGCAGGCGATCCCCGGCAAACGGAAATGACGTCACTTCGTCACTGACAAAAGGACGGGTAATGATGGTGTCAATGTCGTCAGCAAAGGGAGGCAAAGCCTCTACCCAAGACTTCGTGGCTTCTAAAGGGAAGACAGGATTATCAAAAAATGAGGAAAAGTGGTCATAAAATGCTAACACAATGTCTTTGTCAGATTCCACTACCTTCCTATCAACGGTGGCAAGATCTCATTGCTGCGCGACTTCGCTCTTCAGCAAACACCGCCGACGACATATGCCGAATAACAGAAAGCCACTTGAGCTTAGCCCTTATAGCCGCGACCGCAGCTTTCCATACCAACAAAGCATTAATTTCACATTTGACCTGACGTATGTCGGTGCCGAACTCCTCTTTAGGGGTGCACATTCTAAGAAATCTAAGGATCTCAAGTATGAGCAGGCGACGCTTACGAGCCCTGGCTTCACTTATGCCAATTTTCCTAAAAAACTGGTGTATCTTAGATTTTAACCACAGCCACGAGTCTAGGGTCGGAGGCAAATTGTGGAGGTGTCGTTCCACAAATTGAACAAAAGAATCCATATAGCTCTCGTTGTCCAATAAAGAAACGTTCAGGAACCATTGACAAGATGGAGGCGCAGCCACTTTTACGCTCAACGGAGGTTGCCATTTCCAAACGATGGCACTATGATCCGAATAACTACACGGAACAATGGACATAGAACCTAGCGAGTCAGCAAACGCATTGTCTACTTATCAAAAACAGATCTAATCGAGAAGATAGACAGAAAGTAAAACCAGGCTCCCCCTTATGGATTGCTGGCCATAGATCAAACAGCGCGCTTTGCTGGCAGATAGAAAACACTGGCCCAGAGGAGATGTTACTACTATCTGGGTGACAGTTAAAATCGCCTGCGATAACTAATGGAAGAGAAGTAAGCAAAAAGGAATCAAATTCCTCGAAAAAATTACGTTCTCTATTGGACGGCAAGGAACATATACATTGAGCAGCTGGAGCTTAAAACCAGATATTAATAAATCCAAAGCTATCACTCTGCATTCGAAATCTTGCAATTTATGCGTAACTTGAATATTGGGGTTGAAGATGGCAATAACGACCCCTTACCCAAATGACGAATTAGAGTTAATAAACCAGTGGCTCTTTGGCCAAAGGTTCGCAAACTGTCTAAATTATATAATGCCTGCGAGGATGCCAATTTGACCTCCTGCAGGAGCAAAATATCTGGCGAATGCAGAGCAATAAAAGTGGATAGTACCGACTGCTTGAAACGAGAGCCTAAGGATCTAATGTTCAATGATATTATCCTCATACTGACGACTTTTCCAGAGAAGGCGGACCAGACCCCAATATAGACTCCTGAATCCCAGGGGATGGAGATCTGACATTCGGCGATCGATCCCGCTCGGTATTAACAATGTCATTAGCTGTTTCGACAGAATTCGAATGCGACTTTTTCCGCTTTTGCCGGGATGATCTTGATGATCGACGCTTTGATGTAGTACGTATAGCTTGTTGGTCGTCAGTCTTATGGGATTCATCAGGTACTGTTGGCGGAACAGTAAAAGCTGTTACAGATGGTGATGGAGAAGAAACGTTTCGGGGGTTGAGTTGAGCGATCTGGTAACGTTAAAGCCGGAAACTCTGTTTCAACAGTTAGCTGAGGACCAATGTAGAGGCTCGGGTCTTCTTCGTAACTTGTGACCTCGGGCATCAACCATATTTTCGCGGCGCATATCTCCTTTCGCAGGCGTGAGAGGGGATGTTCGCTGACAATTGTTTTCTTGAGCATCTGTTTGCTTCGGAAAAGGCGTTGAAGCTGGATTAACTGGATCGTCCGCAAGGGCACTCTGTGGGCATTGGTAGTTCCTGCCCACTAAACGATTACAGAAGTCGCATCTTTTCAACAGAGGGCAGTCTCTCTTGACATGGGTGCTCTTGCGACAATACCAACAGCACTTCTCATGCCCCTGTACATCTATACATAGTATAAATCTAATTCAATTCCCCAGTGTATGTGCCCGATAACCGTAAGAACTACTGCATCGATTTTTATGAAACAAGTTTTGTTTGTTAGGGGATTTATGTAGAAACTTTGTAGGCTAGGTGTTAATTCATAAAAATTGGTTTTATATTAAATTATTTACGTTAATTGCTCTCAAAATGCGTCAACATGGCCACTCATCATCACGTGATAGGCGATCGAACCAATGGCTATCCAGTCGTCTTCGATCTTGGTAATCACGTGATTCAGGCGTATGAAACATGCCTATTTCAAAGACGTAAAACACGTGCCGAATTTGTCTAAGGATTTCACATCAAATATTAAAAGTTTATTAAAAGGTTTGTATATTTTTATTTGGTCTATTTCTGTAGCCTATCTCTAATTATTCTGAATTAAATCTGTAGTCTATTTAATTATTCGAAATTAAAGTATTCGATACGCTCTAGGCTTAAGCCTAACGACCATGCTCACACCTATAACGATTTTACCTTTGTCTTATTTCAACGGTTACGCGATACAATGTCTAATGCTTCGCATTTCATAATTTTCTGTTATCGAATGTCGGATTGATAAATGATTACATTGATTTAAATATCTTTATATTGCTATCCGCCATTATTGTAATCATTATTTTTTTATTATTTGCAGAAATTTACATAACAGTTTTCATTATGCCAAGACAAAAACGAATGAGTTTACATTCATTAACTCCTCGTGCAAAAAGAATGCGCTTTAATTGCGAAAATGAAACACCAGAAGAAAAAATTTGCATGATATAAAAAGCCCAGGCAAGGCCGGGCACGGGTTTGCTAGTTACATTTATTCTTTCCCCGTGCATAAGCATGAAATCAGGAATCTCTTTCCAATTTCATGTCCAAATAAACATCTCCGGTTTGGAGACCAGGAGTGCTGAATGATCCGGTCGGTAAAATTTAAATATTTCTCAAAATTCACGAAAAAAGCTCAGAACATACTTATTCGATAACAGGGGGTTAACCCCTCTCACAGTTACCACCAGATGCGATGGCTCCGCCTGCAAAAAATTAACTGTGGTGCCACCCACCCACCTTGATAAAATCAGCGTCGATAAGTCGATCAGCTATGTTCGCCGACTGGCACAGCATCCGAGCATCCGTAGCTGACAACTTCTGGAGACAGATGAATGCCGGCTTCTCCGATGGTAATCTTAGAGCTATGCCAGTCTTCGCATAGATGGCCTTCATAACGTCGCATACTGCATAGCGTCCGTCAAAGGTGAGTAGTACCATCCGATCCATCGTCTCAGGCCCTCCTCACGCAGCAGTTGATGTTGGCGGTGGTCGGGTCGTGAACACCCAAGGCACGCTTGGGGTACGTACACCGACAAAAGTCACAATAAAAACACAGTCACTCACGTGATGAAATGTCCAATCCAGTGAAAAGTCCAGTCCAGGTAATCGTCCACAGTTGGGAAACGCACAAATCCAAAAGAAAGTCCGCTCTTCTCTCTCCCACTTTTGAAGTGGAGAAGCAGATGGTATTGTCTCCACAGAGTTAAGATCTAAAAAAATCTTACAGGTGGCATTATGCTACACCCAACGTAAAAAACTTAAACACCTCTAACGAGACACATACCCGCTTTGGCCACCCGGGTAGACACAAATCCACCAGAAAATAAATCCTCTCTCTCCCGCTGTTTGAAGCTGAGGCAGATGGTGCAGCCTCAGCGAACGCCACAAAAGATCTTATTTACAGGCGCTCGGCGCACATGCTACAGCAAAAGTGCACAGGCAGCCAAACCTGGCTGCGCAAGCTGTCTAAACGCCCTTAAAAGTGACCCACCTTAGTCCGGCAAGGCTCTTATAAAGATAGAGGAAACAAAACTAAATGCCCGGTAATCCTGATCAACTATGCAAAGCCGCTTCGACGAGGCGAAGAGGCGACGGAAACGTAACCGACCTAATCTATTCCATTCGATCAAAAGAAAGGTCCGCAAACGATAAGCCGCTCTTTCCCAGACAACTGACGGCGGATGACCTTAACCAGAAACTCTGGCCACTCTTGCCGCCCACAACTGGTGGTTGGTAAACACAATTGGAACAGCTAGATCAGTTTTAATGGCCTTGCCGGACGACTCATCAACCAGACAGCGTACTGACTGGTAAGTGAAACTTCTCAGCCCGTAATGCTGCTTAAGCCGGGCCCAAACTACCTGTGTGAGTGGGCACTCAAAAAATATATGAGAAATGGTTTCTACGAAACCACAACTCGGACACACGTCCGAATCAACAACCTTCCACACATGAAGGCAATGCAACGAACGAAACTCCTGGTGGAGCAACCTCACTGATAATCGAATGCTTTATTTTCGTAGGCTAAAAGCTTTAGCACCTTCCACACAGCTGACCAGAGGTAATCCGGATGTAGACGGACCACGTCTGTATATAGATCTAGACCTGAATTTTGGAAGAACCAGGACTCTTTCAAGAGCCCCACAGTGTCGAAACTGACTCCCCGCAGAGGCGGAACAAAAAATTCGAAATCAATTTGAAAATTACGATATAGTTTTGGGACAACACATTGTGTTATCGCAGGCAAAGAATTCAATATCGGGAAACCATTAACTTTGAAAAAAAAAACCGTAAATGGATCATGAAAAAATTAGCCCAGAAGGGAGGGGGGATCAGGAACACCCGAATCAATGCTGCCATCCTGGCCGCCACAAGACGCTGACGGATATTCGGAAGCCCCAATCCTCCCATCTCAAACGGGGCAAACAGAAAATCGGCACGTAAGGGGTGTCTATTGCTGTTGAAGACCATACCCCAGACATATTCAACTATATTTCGACGCAAATAAAGACAGCAACCGAGAAGATGGTAAGGAAAACAAGCATTTGGCTGTCAATACAGGAATAATATAAGTTTTTACATAGTGAACCCTCACCAGCATTCTTGTCTTGAACTTAAATGCCTTATCAAGGCGAGACGTACATTTCTCGATCACTGACTTCCAGTGCACCGTATCCAAAAATAAGGAAAATGAAAAGGTATATCCCAACACAGTGATCTGCTCTCCCCAAGAGATCGGGAAAAGTTGAAGGAAATCAGCAAGCCAATGCCCAGCAGTGATCCCCTTAGATTTTGCCAAATTAATCGTACTACCTGTGGAAGCATTAAACAAATCAAAAGATTTTTTATAAATATCCAGAGTGTTAGAATCAGACGCAAATAAAACCACGTCATCAGCATAAGCCAAAGTTGCTATATTTATGGACGCCGCCGGCCAAGAGTAACCTCTAACTTGAGGGTGGTGGTTCAAAAATTTCAACAAAAGTTCAAGATAGAAAATATATAACACGGGCGACAGCGGGCAGCCCTGTCTAATCCCTTCAAAAGAGTAAAAGGAGGAGAGCACAAACCATTTATCGAAACGAAGGATGTTGCTGACGCATACAGCGAAGCAAGAACCAAAGCAAACCTTCGAAGACGCAAGTGATGAAAAATGTCCAACAAAAAGGCATGATTGACTTTGTCAAAAGCCTTTTCTTGGTCTAAACTAAGAATCGCCAAAGATTGTTCACGCAAAAGTGCTTCCTCCATCACACAGCGAATCATAAGGAGATTATCTGACATCCAGGACTGCCCCGGATCAAAAAACTCAGGACCAAAAGTTTTAACCTGCCTTGCAGGACACCTGTAAAGATCTTATAATCGGTGTTCAGCAGAGTGATAGGCCTCCACTGAGAAACCTGATCTGGAGATGGACATGTGGGTAGCAGAATAATTTTGCCTACCGTAAAGTCAGGAGTAATGGAAGAAGGGTCTAGAAGAATTGAATTGAATACCTTAACTAGAAAAGGCCCCAACACATTCCACACTTTCGAATAAAATGCATAAGGGAAGCCGTCCACACCCGGACTGGACTGAGAACGGCCCCCAACAGACAAGAATGACTTCACTTCCTTTCTGGCAAAAGGACGAGTAACAATCGTATCGACGTCATCAGAAAAAGGAGGTAAAGCCTCCACCCAAGATATCGTGGCCTCCAAAGGGAAGACAGGGTCATCAAAAAATGAAGAAAAGTGGACGTGAAAAGCTGACGCAATATCCTCATCGGATTCAAACATGAACTTGGCCCACAGCTTTCGCTGGTCGGAAGCTAACTCCCACTTTTGAAGTGGCGGGGCAGATGGTATTGCCTCCACAGGTTTATAAGATCTGAAAAGATCTTCAGGTGGCATAATGCTACACCCAACGTAAAAAAACACCTCTAACGAGGCAACATGAACTTGGCCCACAGCTTTCGCTGGTCGGAAGCTAACTCCCGACACCTACCCGCTTTGCCCATCCGGGTAGGCACAAATCCAGCAGAAAATAAATCCTCTCTCTCCCACTTTTGAAGTGGAGAGGCAGATGGTATTGCCTCCACGGAGTTAAGATCTAAAAAGATCTTATAGGTGGCATTATGCTCTTGAATATTCCGCTTCGATACTGGCGCTTGAAGTTCGAGTGACGCTTGGGAAATCCAGGGAAGAGAAAACCACTGGGCTTTGACCTCCGGGAGTCTGACTCAGCTCTATTGTCTTATGGCCTTCATTCTCTTCCGCGACTCTGGTTGCTTTCAGATTGGCACTTCTCAACGACATAAATTCCTGAACACCTCTATCAGCTTCATTAATGTCTTGTGACTCTATAGCCGATTACGAGTCGCTCAATTTAATAATTGCTCCATTTATTAAGCTGGTGGCCCCAATATCGTCACTAGTCCTTTGAGCGTTTCGTTGCTCATTATCAAAGTCAATAGTAATAATATTAAAGTCCGGTGTGGCCCTTTTAAAACTAAAATTAAGAGGCTTACTTGGCAAGTGGGCGTAGGCTTTCGCTGTAGATACGCGGCCGGGTCGAACGCATCTATCTTTATTCTTCGACTTCACTTCAAAGCGATGCCATCTCTTCGTAACTTGAAATGGCGGCGGTCGCCCTGTCTCGGACTCTGGTTTGGCTTTCGGGCGAAAAATTCGATACGTCTGTCGTTCGCTTAGTCGTCGTCTCTCGCAGTTCTCGGGCGTCGTCTCTCGTAGTTCTCGGCCGTCGTCTCTCGCTTCCTCGTCGAAGTTCTTTTTCTCCCGCTTTCCTCTCTCGATCCGCTTAGTCGTTCATTTCCTCGTACTTTCTCGCCCGAACTTTTCCTTCGGTTCCCTGCATCATTCCTTCTACCT
>JAHWFO010055381.1:690009-707708 GCA_023313115.1 Rhysida immarginata | reverse complement strand
TTGTTTTCTTTCTTGTTTTTGGAGCGAGCGGACCTGGAGGAACCACGTGCGTTGGAGCATCGGACATCGGAGTTGATAGCGATTTTCAGACAGGATTCCGGCCGAGTTCCCGTCTTCCCAGAGTTCGTCATTTTACACAAGAAGAATCAAATCTATTGGTAGCTCATCAAGCTGGATTTAGCTGCCTATGAATTGTATCCCGTTAGAAGAATTTCAATTGCAACATTGTCCTACAGAAGAGATATACATTTTCCTACTAATTTAACTTGTACTTTTCATCAGTAATTTTCTGTGCAAATAATTAAAATTTTATTTAATTTGCAACTTTCTTATACAGAAGATGCTAATAAACTTTATCTACTTTATTTAATTCACACCTGCTCTGTATTTTGCTAATTCTAAACGCTTCCACGTTACACTTTGGCATTTACTCTGGATAGATGAGACTTAGTGAAAGCACTGATTTTGTTCCATCAGAACAAATGTTTACGCCACTGTTCGATTGTCGATTGTCCTGGCCCTTTTTCGTCAGATCTTCTGTTGATCAGATCTCTTGTATCACGCTGATGAAGGCAGCGTTGCCCCCGAAATGTTCATACGTGAATTAAAAATCTTTTTGTGGAATAGTGTTTTCTCCTTGGTTGTTTGGTTAATCATTGTCCAGTTTCCGGCACTTCGTCAAAAGTTTTTTAAAATTACTTTTTTTATTTTGAAAACAACTAACTTTAATTTTATTTATTATATTTTGAGGGTTTTATTATCTTTCATTTTTTGAACCAATTTACTAGTATATTGAGAAAGAAAAACAGGAGAGCATAATTTCTTGGCTCTCGTGATAAAATTAGATAGTATGTTAAATTTGTAATTTATAGGAATTTTTGAATAAAAATGGGGGCGGTTGAAAGAGTTTTCCATTGTCTATAATAATAGATAAATCCAAAAAATTTTAAATTCTACTATCCATTTCATTAACTTGAAATTCAAAATTAGAATGTAGAAGCATAATTTGTAATAACACTCATGTCCTCCACGTCAATAACAATGAGAATGTCGTCTACATATCGAAACAAACATTTTATGGGCATAGTCGAGATGGAATTGGGCTCCAACCAAGGATAAATCGTAAGGGTAGTGGGTACAGCAAGGATTGGTGCAATACTTGCGTATTAGCATTTTATAAAGTTGAGAGAGACATAAATAGTTTTAAAATCACCATTTTCCCCTTAGTTTGGATTAAATATTTAGATAATTATCTAATTAAATATTCCTTTTTTCCCAATCCAAGTATAAATAAAGGAGTACATGTGAGTTCGTCACGGAAACAGTTTTCCATTGTTGTTGCACGTTTAAGCAATGTTGGCGCTCACTTAAAGCGCACTCCGGAACTGAAAAGTCACCTGAACCATTGTTGTCTGAGCAACAATTTTTATCATCAATCAACCACATCACAAAACTATAAATAAAGGAGAAAATGTGAGTTCATCAAACGAAACAATTTGAATGAATTGAATTTGATAAAACTAATTACCGCGCAAGCTGCGCGTGAGCCCCGTTCATTATCTAAATAAATGTCTGCATTTATTGGTTACTTACTTACTGATCCCTCGTAGTTACATCAGGGATCAAATTTGGAACAAACTTAATTTTTTTATTCTTAATATGCTATCGTCGCGGGGGTCAGCGACCTTTCGTGTTATTGTTTGGCTTTGTTCCACGTGGAATGTCGATTCCGATCGGGACTTTGATTAGTCTTCCCGATCGCCGTGACAGTGGCATGCCATTTACGAGTTGTTCAGGAATTTAAGATTCGGCGATCCACGGGTTACGGTATAAACAGGAAATACCTTCAGGAAGTTATAACAACCACCTCGACAACAAAGTGGCCGACCATGATTGCTCTCCAGTCGTGACAATCGACGTCTAGCTGGAATTCTCCATTATAACCGATAACCCACATCACATAAATTGCAAGCCCCACTTTCAGTAGGTAGCTGTGTCATACTTTAACATCCATGAGTTATAATAGCGGAAGACCACCAAAGTATCACAAACGAAGCAACAACACTGATGGACTCTGGGAGATTGGGAACGGGTTCTGTGGTCTAACGAATTACGGTTGCAGTTATATCGGCCTGATGGAAGTGTGTGGCCCGCAATTCATGAAGGCTTGGACTCAAGCTATCAACAAGGCGCCATTCTGGCTAGTAGTTTCCATAGGACTATAGAGCACTCCTAGTTTGCAAGGCGTTCGTTGGTCCTCTTAGAGGCATCTGTGAACTGGCCCGTTAAATTGATCTGCTTGGTGACCATTTACACTCTTACATAGACTTTGTATACACCCACAACGATGGTGTCTTCCACCAGGATAATTCTCCATGTCATCGAGCCCAAGTTGTGGTTTCCTATTGGTTTAAGAAGCATTCACGAGCTTGTCACCAGCCTTTGTTGATAAAATACTATAAAAAAGAACTGTGTGGGTTTGCCCGAATAGAAGTAAAATCCTCAAAAAACAAAAATTAATCGGAGTTTTATATCTCGGATGCTTATTTAGTGGTTAATGATTCTACTTCCTATGCAACCAGACTTTGGGAGTCATATGTTATGTATTTTGACTTACTTCTCAGTTACTATGTGGTTTTAATGTTTTTTGCCGAGTATTTTTTAAATTCTCGTATCTATATTGAAAATTTTTTTAATTTGCATATTTAATGCTTATTATTAAATATGTTTAATCAATATGGTAACTACTTATTAAAAATAATTCCTTTTAAACTTTATTTACAATACTGTTTGCATCATTCTTGAATTGCATTCATTGAAACTTCTTATTTTTTATTGCTTTTCTATGATTCGTTATAGACTTGCATTTTTGTACGAGCTTCCTCTCCTAACATTTTTATATAATGTTTATCCAAAATCTGCATTTGTTTCTTATCCTTTTACAGGTCATTCAAAGAAGAGGTGACTACATGCCTCATGAAAATTTCAATCGCAGTTGGGAAGAATATTCTAAGGGATTTGGCAATTTATCAGAGGCTTTTTGGTTAGGTAATTGACTTCACAATTTAATTGTTTTACATTTATAAAGACTAACTATTATATTTATGATGAAATATGCAAACTATTAATCTTATTTATAAAAAAGTTAAGGGTCGCTTTAAGTACGGGAAATACGGGGTGTTTGCAAACGATTGCAGCGGTTTGACAAAATCGCAGTTGATTTGGCAAGATAGTGTACAAGAAGTCACTCGACTGGGCGCTGCAAGGTAGTGTACAAGAAGTCACTCGATTTTGGCGGTTTGACAAAATCATGCTCTTTATATTCACAATTCTAACAGAACGGATGCAAGAAATTCAAGAAACCATCGCAAACCTTGGCAACACCCTGTAAGGTTCTTCTGATAAGTTATTAATTTATTTAAATATATTTTAAATCAAAAATTTTAAATCACAAATATGGCGGCTAACACATATTGGAGATTACTTTGATTAGTGCTAGTATAGTAGTCGAAACCAGCTCGGAAGTCACCCGGGTCATCAAGGTCCGTGCTCGTAGGTTAGACAAAGGCTCGTAGGTTCGAAAAATATGCTACAATTTCCTAGGATACAGATGGCGAAAGCAGCACTAACCCTTGTTGGCTACTGCAATATCAAAATTTGCTCCTAGTTAACTGTTATTTTCACTCACTGATGAAAGAGACAGAGCGCTCCGAAATATACATACGAATTTTAATTTTATGAATTCATTTATTTCGATTAGTGGTTTCTTTTCTTCATTTGGTATTATCCTAGTGTCAACAGTATATTTGCCTGTCTTATATTTCTACTAGAAGTGGCACCCGGCGTTGCCCGGGATAATTAAAGTTGTAGGTAAACAGAACAGTATCAAGAAGTTAAATAATAACACAAAATGGTTTTCAGAAATTCTACAATTTCCTGTTGTAGACGAAGCTCCCGTTGTTCAGATGTTTTCAACTTTTTGTCTTCTCTGATTAATACCCATTCATTTCTTCGGTGGCATTTCAATAGATATGAATTAACATGTATCCTTCAAAAAGTTATTATAGAACATAATATGGTTGGTTTGAGGAGTCGAGTTGATGTATGCTTTGTTATCGGTTATGTCGTAAACTGTCGCCCGAGACTGACTGGCTTCCTTATATACCTAAGCCACAGGAAGAGGAAGGGGAAGCTGCTGTCGCGTCTGGAAGGTTCTACACTGGTCATGTGTTCCAAACAGAAAAATCATTTTCTGCTCTTAATTAATAATTATTGGAAATGAATGTTCTATCATTGTATCATCATGAAAATATTGTTGCATCATAGTACACCGATTTACATGGCAACAACCGGTTTCCCCAGCGTTGATATGAAAATAAATGGCAGCAATAACTTCGACAAAACAACTCTCTTTTTTGGATGGCAGTTGTCTGTTTGCTCTGCAACCCCAACAATCTGAATGGAGTTATTCTCTACCTGTAAAAGTGTTGTTGCAATTGCACTCTGCTCTCGATGTTTTGAAGCAAAACTTGGTCATTCTTCACTTTGTGTGGTCTAACAGTCGCAGTTTCTTCTGATAATATGCTCACCCTTTGCTCAGTTGCAGCACTGTCCTGGCGAAAGCAATAGAGCACCGAGTGAAGGGACTGATTCCCCTGTATCCTTTCCACTCTTTCTCAATAGTCTGGTAAGTCTTCATTATCTCCAGTTAGTGCTCATTTTTAAAGATTTTCAAGAAAATGTTAAATTCTAAGAACTATCAATTCTGTGAAAAGCCCGAACAACAGGAATTCTAAGCATTGTTACAAATTGAACCTTATTTATAAAGCACAAACTTTTCCTTACATTGTTGAATCAAGTGTGCAAAATTTCATAAAGATCGGAATAAAACTGTAGATTTATATAAGAAACAAACATACCCACAAACACTCGTCCTTATATATATATATACACAGGGTGGTTATAATTAAAGTGACACCATTTAGACCCTTCTAGCGGCCGTTCTGGTAATCAGATTTTGACGAAACTTGAGATATATGTTATACAGACCATGGGGAAGACAATTTTGCAATAAAAAAAAATAGTTCACATTTTGACCGCTACGTCAAAATATGGCACTGGTCATGTAAGAAACTATCTGAGAATTTTTATTCAATCAGAGACGTTATGCAAATGAGATGTAAAATTAGAAAAGCTTTAAAATGACAGTGAAATTAAATGTAAAGTCATTCTTCACGATGGCTTTAGCTAAAAAGGATCGAGATTTATTGGTGAAGTTGTTTCACCAGAACTGCAATAATCTTCTGCTGCATTAAGAGAATATCGACGTTTGAAAAACTTGCGAAATGGGCCTATGTCCATTAATGGTTTAAAAAAGATGATTTAAAAAAACTGGTGAGTTGTGTGTGCTGCCATGGAGAGGACGGAAACGAATTGCAAATGGGACTGTGGAAGACGTTGCCGCTGCTGTAGTGGAGAGTGCTTCAAGTTCCCAATATTCTTCAGCAAGTGCTCGAGCCGTATCACGTGATTTGTCTATTCCGTGGTCTACGGTACAAAAAGTTTTGCGTTCCATTTTAAAGTGGTATCCATACAAGATCCAGGTGGTTCAAAAGTTGCTTCATGAAGATCCGGAAAAACTCACCGATTTTGCTTGCCAGTTTCTGGCTAGAATAGCCGTCGATAATGCATGACCATGGAACATTTTGTGGTCAGATGAAGCGCATTTCACACTAAACGGAGCGGTGAATGCTCAAAACTATCAATCTGGGGTACTGAAAAGCCGATGGTTGTGCATGATAAGCTTTTGCACTCTGATTACGTGACTGTATGGTGCGGATTCACTTCACATTTCATTCTTGGCCCCTTTTTCTTTGAAGAGAACACTTCTCAAGGCACTAAAAGATGTTCAATCACTGGTGCTCATTACTGCGAACTTCTGCTTTACAAGAAAGACAATGTTTAGACACTACTGTCTTTATGCAAGATGGTGCATCACCCACATTGAACGACAAGTGAAGGAACTGCTTCATGCTCATTTTCGAGATGATCGGATGATTGCGAGAACTTTTCCAACTGCATGACCTCCTCGTTCACCGGACTTAAACCCTTGTGACTTCTGGTTGTGGCAGGGCGTATAAACTTGCAGCTTTTTTGTCCTTTCAAAATGGCGGTGAATGCGGCCAGTTAGGTATCCAAGTGGCCGGTTTTGACAGGAGGGCGGTAGTGTCGTCGTTGCGCTAGCCATGAAGTTTATTGTAATATTTATCAAGATCAATGGAAAAATTATTATTGTCGTTAGTTAATTGCCAATGACGGTAAAAAAAAATTATCAAACCTTCTTAGAAACTACATAACTGTAAGTGATGTCTGCTAATCTGGACTGATCAAGACTGGTGGCGACATCAGGCGACCATGATTCCTGAAGGATGCGAATGTCTGCTTAGTTTCCACCTCTGGTATAATATATATCTCTATGGGTTGTTGGGATATTTGAAAGATAATGTCTCTGGAAGAAGAATACGGACTGTCCCTGAATTGAAAGCAAGCATAACACGCCATATCACTGGGATTCCTCAGGAAACCCTTCGCTCTACTGTGGAACATGCAATAATGCGCTTTGAACATGTCAATAGCACAAATGGAATGCACATTGAACAAATGCTCTGATTTTATAAATTTCTCTGTTTCTAACTTGCTTTTTGTTATTATTCATGCGCCATATTTTGACGTAGCGGTCAAAATGTGAACTAATTTTTTTATTGCAAAATTATCTTCCCCATGGTTTGTATAACATATATCTCAAGTTTCGTCAAAATCTGACTACCAGAACGGCCGCTAGAATGGTCTAAATGGTGTCACTTTAATCATAACCATCCTGTATATTAAGTAATGTATCAAACAAATCGTAATGACGAGATAGAAGCGGATATAAATTACTATTTTCGCCAATTAATAAATATGGTCCCGGGAGTGAACCATTTGAAAATGGTTGAAATCGAAACAATGGCACGTGCTCTAATGGTACCCTTTTGACACCCTCAAATATTTTCAGTGATAAAATATGCAATGTAATATATCAAACAAATTGGGATGATGTGTCATGAATGTATATAACATAAAATCATTGTTAGTCGAAATTGGTTCAAAGGCATCTGGTATAGTAAATGGTGTGACTTTAATTATAACCACCCTGCAGATTACTGCCTGTAGCGTTCCAGGAGCTCCTTTGCTCTCGATCACTAAGGCAGACAAGATATGCCAAAGTATGAAATGGACCAATGACATTAACCAGTTTATCATATGTACTTAATACACATTCACTAAATTGCAAACTGACACTGCAGCTTACAGACAACGCTTATACAGGATGATTCTAAAATGATGAATCAAAACTACCTAGCGCTGTTCTGTGAATCAAAATGAACATAAAGTTCCTCATGCAAAATGTCGAAAACTCAACCCTGATAACCCTAAACACCCCGCGAAATTTGTTAAAATCTCGCGAAGTTTCATCTTCGTCCCGAGGATTGTACTGGATCAAGTAGTTGATAATGAGGACCCTTCGACGAGCCCTCGCACAGTAGCTCGTGGGTTAGGCGTTTCTGAGGCAACGGTATGGAGGATTCTGCATAATAATTTGCAACACCCGTTCCACAATCACTGCTACTTGGGGATTACCCAGCACGAAGAGCATTTTTAAAGGAATATGGCACGTTTCTTTTCTGCACAGGTGACGATGAAAACTTCGATGACATAAGGAAAGACTGATTTTCTTCTGAATGAAAACGAAATATGGCAAAATTTTGCGAGGTTTTAACAATCTCGTGAGGTTTTAACAACTTCGCGAGGTGTTTGGGGGAATAAAGGTTGGGATTTCGACATTTTGCATGAGGAGCTTTATGTTCATTTTGACCCACAGAAAAGCACTAGGTACTTCTGATTCACCATTTTAGAATCACCCTGTATATCCTACCATCAGAATTACTAAACAACGCATTGCAGACCAGCGTCCCACATCTATTAACAACAATTTAGTACCCTTACATATGCTACAGAAAATAAAGTACGAAGTTGCGCAACAGTTACAAGAACACGAGACATTTACACAGACAGGCACACAGTATACAGATTCTAACACCCACGCTGACATCACTGTTGAATTGAAGAACACAGTAGATTGTGGACTTCGCATAACACTCGTCCACAACGCAACATAAACACTAAACTTATTGAAACGTTAACTGATACTCTATAAAGACATCTATCAATTTACACAGCCACAGATCCCACGCAGAGGCCAGGAAGACCTAAAATAAACACAAACAGCAAAGTATATTACTGCATTGGAGAACTACAGTAATTGGATCTTCCACTCAACAGAGAAACTATCACGACTGACAAAATACAATATAAAATGAAGCATGATCTGGTTTAGTCTTGTATTAAATGCACTTTCAAACAGACTGAACAACACAATGATTAAGCACAATAATATCTGCCACTACACACTTTCACACTTGCTCTACATGGACGACATGAATATTTACGCATTCACACTAACACAATCGCACCAGTCATTCCAAAGATCTTTTTTTCAAAAACATACACATGCATTTTGGATCGGGTAAATGCAAAACTATTCATATTGAAAATGGAGTTCACAGAAATGGAGGTTTCATATCGGAAGAACAAGATCACACTGCTGGTGTAGGAAACGGTGAATTTAATAAAAACTAGGATTTAAACAATCCAAGCTTATGGAGCACAAACATATCAAAAAATACACTTACTAAACAATATTTTCATAGGTGGAGACAAAATTTAAAACACCTTAAATTCCGGAATTTTAATCAATGACATCAAAACTAACGCAACCGCCATAATATCCTACTTCTTTGAAGTCTCACAGTGGACATACACAGATCTTGAGAGATGAAAGAAAAATACCAAAAGTGCTTACAAAACAACGAAAACTTCACCAACACACAGCTATCGAAAGAATCATCCTGACTCCTCCAGAGGGAGGCCGAGGTCATACTGATATATTAAATTTTCACCACAAATAGATTTACGTCGAACTGTTGGTTGAATGAAAGGAGTCTCTTTGGAAAAACTAAAAGTGCCATGAGTGTCATATAAGACAAGGCTATTAACACGAAAAGCTCCAGAAAACATTATCAAGGATTCGACTGATGGGGCTTGCAGGAAATGCTATACCGCAGAGAAAATCATCCAGCAAGCCATAACCAACTGCAAAATACTCATGTAGCCAGATTATTTACATAGACATTTGCAGGTAGCCACCATCATATATCAACACCTTTACTAACTAAGATATATTTAAACACTCCTGACTATAAATATATCCTAGTCTCTTATAATGAACAAAACACATAAATTATTTTGCTATATGGTATTTTGAAATACAAGGTGGTCTATTTAAATGTAAACATGGAAATATCTCGAAAACCAAACATTGTACGAAAAAAAAGTCCAAAATCAAAAGTGATTTACTTCGCGAGGGAAATTCATTAGCCAAAAATTAGCCCCTCCCCCGCTTGTGAGGAGGGGGAGGGGTAAATTCGAAATCTTAAATAGGAGCCCCTATTTTCAATGGTATATTCAGATTGTACACAATATTCGAGAAATGTCTTATTCTTGGTGTTTTTCAATTGATCCAAACGTTTAGGAGATAGAGGCCCTGAAAGTGTGGAACTTTAAAAGTTTTAAACCCAATTTTATCGATGAAGACAAAGAGATAGAGGGTGGGTCTTGCATACATTCTTATTCTAATTTTTGATGGTCTTTAAGAATCAGAAGTCAGAATTTCAAAAATTCAAAATTTTTCAGTGCACAAACAAAGTCTTGGGGGCAGCAGTTCTATGGAGACAGAGTCTGTGCGTGTGTATTGAAAAATATTGGTTGCACCAAAGAAGAACAGCGTTCAATTATCTGCTTTTTGAGTAGCGAAGGTGTGAAACCTATTGAAATGATGTGGTGGGCTGAACCATGACTAATGTCTAACAATTCTGCAATTTCATCGATCATTACTCGGCGATTTTCCAACACTCGGCTTGGGTCACACTGGCGTAAAACGCCGCGTAAATACGCCGACGAAACGACGCCAGTGATGTCACTTCCGGTAAATAGCATGGCGCCGCGCTTGGCGACGTCGTTACGTCGGCGTAATTACGTGGCGTTTTACGCTAGTGTGACCCAGGCCTAAGGCTTCAACTGTTGCAATATTCTCTGGCGTCAAAATTCGTTGTCCCTGAACCGGGCGAGGGGCGTCTGATACTGCTGCCACACCATTTGTGACCTTCACACTCCATTCATAAACTTGCCGCTGTGACAAACATGCATCACCATTCTTAAACTTCTTTGGTGCATGTTTGAAGTGGGGCGGCCATCTTTAAACTGCTGCTGCGACGTTGTTTGCTTGTCTCTACATTCCTGCATCCTACCGGATATTTCTGCAACTCATTTTTAAAGTATGTGCATAATTACAACACTGTGGGGCGAAATTTGGAATTTTAATTACAATTTTGCGGTTTTCATTTGATTCACCCTCGTATGTTGGATTTGGAAGATGAAACTGTAATTCAGGTTATACACTTTCGTGATATCCCTGTCAAGTCACTAGATGCATCCCCGATAGATTTCTGTGGATTTGGATTATTAAAACGAGCCCTTGCTCAACGCCGTCCAACGACCATTGAGGGTCTCTGGAAAGCCTGTAAACAGGAATGGGAGAATATCAACCTCGCCGTTCTGCAGATATCTCTTTTACAGTGGAAGATACGGTGCAGGGCAATAGTCCACAACCAAGGTCACCAAATAGAACACGATCAGTGGTGGAGAAAGGGAGATTTCTTCGTAAACTTTCTCCTCCAAGTCGTTATCACAGATCGTAATCAATCTTCTGTAGTTATTCTGGTTAGTGCAATCAAAAAGCAAATATAAACATCCTATAAAATGTAGTCATCCTATAGACAGTCTTGCGACGCAATGGGATAAATGAAATAAGCACGCGGCCGCCCATAATACATCGAGCTGCTTGTGGCATTTGTTGTAATGTTTCATGTTTCTGAATTTACAGGAGAATTACAATATGTGAGTCTGTAAAATTGCGATATAAATGCATGAAAACAACAGGTGAAGTCTGCATTAAAAAACATGAAAGTGTAATAGAAAAATCCATGCTATAGATAGTCCATGGGGAGATTCCTTACAATTAATCTAATTAAGATGTGCGCAGTAATGTACGTACAACCCATTTTAGAGTGTTTACTTTGGAAGAGATGCCGCAATTATTGTTCTGCGTTATATGAAAACCGCAATTTGAGAGTATCGCACTTTAGGAGGGTTAACTGTACTGTAATTAGGTGATTTGAGATGATAGCCCCGTTACAAAAATGTAACTCCATCTATAAAAAATAAATTAAAAAGGCAAAGAAGAATTAAAAAAAAACACTTAAGTTTTTTACAGAGTTAGGTTGGAAAATGTCTTATAGAGTGTAACTTATTTTGAAAGACTTCCTGGTAAACTACTGTATATTTGTAGTTTTTCCTTCATCCTGGAGAACGACCAAGCCGGACATACAGGCTCTGGATTCTAAATTAATTAAATAAAATAAATATATAAATAAATAAATATCGAAGAGGTGAAAACAAATTAAGGCGTTTAAGATACGAAGGGCGAACATAACATTGGGTCAATTTTTTTATTTTTCGGCTTCTCAGTTCACCCTTTTTTTATGTTTTCTGCTCAGTTCACCCTTCTTAACTGTATAAAATGAAAATAAAGCGCCCAGTGTCTAAGATCGGTAGAACAAAAATTTTAAACGCGTGTTTCTCGAAACCACTAATTTTTGAGTTCGTATTTCATAACAGGCACGCCTCGATAAAACAAACTACGTGAAAACAGAAAAACTTCGACGAATGGCAGGATGTTTAGCAGAATAATGTAGTACAGTGAGTGATAGGCAAGTGAACAGATTAGAATAGCAGAGCTGACCAGATCAGAACTGATGATAATATATTAATGATGTTATTATTTTACACTGATAATATATTAATGATGTTAATACTGTACGGGGAATAACGTACCGAGTTTCAGCTCTGAACCCAAGCATTAAGTGAAAAATTAAGTGATTTTTTCTTATTCGGGACGTTACCCCTTTTTTTACCCTTTTAAAGAGTGACTTGGGAAAAATTTTATGCTTAATTTTTCTGAGTACAATACAGTGAACTGTGTCCCTAGACTATAAGAGAAATATGTATGTAAAATTTCAAATTTCTAGGCCGCTTGGTTCTGGTTATTTCGCCAGTAACTTCATGTCTCGCGCTTAAATCGCGAGATTTCGTGATAGACAATAAATGTTTCAAAAGGCTTCGTGAGAGTGTACCTAGGACCGAAGAGACGGGCTTCATGATGGAGAAATACCCAGATTTATAAAGTTTGGATACCTGAATGCACGAATTCGGCCATTCATTCCCAGTCCATTGCTTTGCTTTCAGTGCCTAAAGTTTGGACATACAAAAGCTAAGTGTCGTTTTCATACTGTAAACGAGGGCCAGGAAAAAGGCACTGGCAAATATGTACCATGGGGGAGTAATTGTAAGGGCGAACTGTTTTAATTTCTAATAAAGGTTGTCTGATTTAATTTATAACATGAAATCCTCCATGCCCCTCGAGGACAGTATAGGAAAGTAGCGGAAGCCCTGAGGTCAAATACCATATAGATCACTTGGTCGTCTCTAACTCCCACCCCCGTACTTCTCGTGACTCAGGAATAAGCCACATGACTGTGTGGCAGATACGCGTCCACCCCACTTACGTATATAAATAACTGGATGGCGCTTCCGGCGAAAAACTTGACGCCACCGGAAGTTGCCATTACTATGATGGCGAATGGCAGGAAATCTCATCGTGTGTGCAACGTTTGTTTGATTAATTCTGATTTTTAATGCCAGAAACAGAGCATTGTAAAGGTAAACAAAGTAATCTTAACAATTGGTCAAAGTAAAATGTTAATTATTTAAAAATATTCTTTTAAATACTTTAAATCAAATCTTTAATGTGTATAAGGTTTGATTAAGCAGTGTACGTTTCGTAAATATTATTTACTTTATACTCTGCCAAACCAAAAAGATAATATTTAATTATCTTAGTAAACAGTTTTAATTTAAATTTTCCCATCAAATTAATTGTATTGGAATAATCTCGAACAAAAAAGTTTAAACTATTGCCCCGACCAATATGGCGTCCAGTGGCATCACCATTTTTTAAATCTCTTAATGAGGGATGCGCCATCCAGTTATTTATATATGTCAGTGGTCCAACCCTTCCACATTTATCTCTATCAGGCGATTGGAGGAGGGTGTGATTACTGGAGGAGACTAGATTTTTGTCAGTGATTAAGAAGTCAGACACATAATTTTCATTTACCACTGTTGTGGACGGAAGAGCCACGTTCAAAATTAAATGACCAGGAAAATCCTCACTGGTTCCGTGAGGTAGACTATCAACATTTGTGGAATATGAGTACGTCGTGTGGCATTATCGGAGGCCACATTATCGGCCCGTAATTCTTCCAGGACAACCTGAACGGAGTAGTTTTGTCAACTTTCTGTAAAACGTGCTGCCTGAACTCGTTGAATATCTGCCCTTGGCAACGAGTTTCAGCAAGAGACATCTTTGCTTTCATCTATCATCATTGGTAGGGCTGAACCAGTAGTCCCATCCGTGTTCAGAGCTCACTCTCTCGATTTGCTTTCTGGGCAAAGAACAGCCAACAAAGACGGAGGATATACACGAGCATATGAAATAAATGCATAAGGCTAACGCAATAAGAGGTCCTTTCGGCCTGGATGAGGAGGCCGCGCAAATGCCAGCAGCAAAGTGGACCGCGAGTTGGGCATTTAATTTGATGAAACCTGAACTCGCCTTAAATCTGTTTTTATTGTTTATTTCTACAAAATTTATTTATTCCAAGACCTTTCAACGACACTATTTTCCCGTTAAGGTTTTTGGGCGGACGCCGGGTGCGCACATTTCCAGCCATTTCCGGAAAAAGGGATAGCCACCATTTAATTATTCACATACCCTTTAACCATGTAAACCCCCCTCCAAGTCTACGACGTCGAATTTCAGAGAAAAAAGCTTGCATAGATGGTCTGATATATCCTGTAGAATAAAAAATTGCCATTGTAAGTAACGTAATATTTTTATGATTATCATGGCGTTAAATTTTTTAAACTTATTATTTCTTACAGGAAATGAAAACATTAGCTCATTACTGAGTGTAGAAGAGACTGACCTTTTAATTGAAATGGGCGACTTCAGTGGAAGATCAACGTCTCTGTTGTACAAGAAATTCTATCTAGGGAATGAAATCTCGAATTACAAAATAAGCGCTTTATTTCAAAAAAGTCCTACAAGAGGTTTGCTTCTTTATTTATTCTTGAGTTCTAAATTTTCTAAAATATTATTTACAGCTTAAGTATAGTACACTAATGTTTCTTTATTTACTTCTCAGGTATCAAGAGTTATTTCTATGACTACCTAAATGGAATGGAGTTTGTAACTTACGATCACTGTAATGAAAATTGTAAACAGAGAATTCAAAGTGGTTGGTGGTACAGAAATCCTAATGACTGTTCTACAAAATCAAATCTCAATGGCATTTATATGAGAAAAGAAACTGATAACTCTGGGCAAGGTATTTTTTGGGAAGGTTGGCCAAGGACTAATGCTACTTTAAAATGGACAGAAATGAAAGTCAGGCCCAGCCATTTTTAAGAAGATGAAATTTTGTTGTTTTCCTTTAAACTGCTACAAACTTTCTAGATTTATAACATCTTCTTTTGTTGGAATGCTTTATGCAGTATAAATTCATATTAAGCTTAAATACTAAAATAGAGCATACTGAAAAGATACTTTTTAATATGAGAAAGAATGGCATGAGAACTGTTTCCGCATTAAATTTTAATCAAATATTATATCATATTAATAATTTGAAAATGGGTCTAAGAGGGTTTTTGAAATTATACTTTTTGGACGGTAATAACTAAATATAGAAAAGAATAAAGAAAGCCCATGGCCTTGACTCGAAACAAGTACCTCTGGATTTCCTAAGGTCTACTAAGAAAAAATGCCCACTAATGCCTACTAAAGTTATTGATTAAAGCGTAATAAGAAGGCCCCTGAGCCCTGGACTTTTCTTTACTACTTTTTACATTTAAACAGTATGTTTTACAAAACACGGTGATGTAATTATTGTTGAAAAACTGTCAATGGCTCTTAAATTAATTTGTCCACAGATAAAAAAAATGTTCGATTGAATATCTCGTATTGATAGATCAAGAAAATTGTAAAGAATTACGCGAAAATAAAATTATAATCGAAAATACTGTATAAAACTATTATGACTAATAAAGATGAAGAAAAGAAAAAGAATAAGTGAATTAAATCGAAACAGATAAATAATAGAAAGGGGATTAAATATGAAATGGCTAACGCCTTTAAATGAAAAATTGCATAATCATAAAGATATACACTCACTCACCAAAAGTCATGGCACACCTGCTTAATAACGTGTTGGGCCCCCTCTGGCCCGGATAACGGCAGCGACCCGTCGTGGAAGAGTCTACCAGGCCATGGAACACATCCACAGGTACTGCAAGCCATGCCGCTTCCACTGCCTTCCATAACGATGCTTCATTTACCGGTTGTTGGTGACGACCTGACAGATCGTTCGATGACGTCCCACAAATGTTTAATGGGATTGCAATCTGGGGAACGTGCAGACCAAATCATTGCCGTGAAGTGGGTAGCATGTTCCTCCAGCCACTGCCGTGTCACAAGATCCATGTGTGCAGGCGCATTATCTTGCTGGAAGATGCCGTCGCCTGCCGGGTAAAAACAGTTTATGAAGGGGTGCAGGTGGTCCCCAAGCAAATCGACGTAGGAAGTAGCACACAGAGAGTATGTCAGATGCACCAATGGACCCACTGCATGACACGAGAAAACACCCCCAGACCGGTATGGAGTCTCCACCTGCCTGAGTGGTCCCCACCTGACAAGCCGGAGTCCATGGCTTCGTGTGGCCTGCGCCAAACACGGACACGACCATCGGCCCGATACAGCTGAAATCGTGACTCGTCGGACTCAAAAACCCAAAAATAGCCTTCGATGACCTATCATTCGCGCGGTGTAGCACGGTCATCGTAAGTGCGCTTAGTCATTCCAACAGAATGTGAGACTGATCGACTGTTCATGAGACTGAGTTTGCGCAGTAGGGACAAATGCACATAGTAAGCGCACAGAAAACAGATGTTTATAAACATATACAAAATATTTCAATTCAGGTCAGAGTTCATTCCACTCTGACATCAAACAGAAAGTGGCATGTCGTGGAAGAAGATTTTAAGCGCATTTTAAAACACGAGAAAATGGCGGAAAACGAAGAAAACGTTATGAAAATATCTGCAGAATTTAAAAATAATATTTAAACATTATAAAAAATTTTTAAATATAAGGTGAAAACGAACCTTTTTAACTAGATCTTAATTTTTATTTACCTTTAAGATCAGTGTTTTTGAGTAAATGAATTAATAAAAACGATCCATTAAAAAAAATTGAAATTTTAACTTCGTTTATCAAAGGTACCAATTCTGAGTTGTTAACTGTTTTACTGACAAGACGATTAGTTCCTTATGTTTAAAGAGAATGGGTTTAATTGAGTTTTTCCTTACTAAAACGTACAGTTAATTCAAAACTCCATACTATATTAATATTTTTACATCTCAAATAAGTATTTTAAGTAGATAGCCATTAATCAAATTTCTTTATTGAAATATTTTTAAGATGTTCATTTAAAAATAACATGAATTACAGCAGCAATAAACATTAAATCCTCATCATAATATTTAGCACATAATTGAACAATTTTTATTACAAAAAGGAATTAACGGATAAAGTTGTACTCGTATAGTTTGTGTGTGTAAGCTTACTAATTACGAGACACTTTGAATTACAAAATACACTCCTAATGCATTAAAAGGAACATTATATTGGCTTTAACATTTTTCTCCTAAATCACAATATCGCGCCTGGCAAAATAATCTTTATTTAAATAATTTTGCCGTTAATTTTAAAGAATTCTCTACATAGCTAACTACAAGTATCTACAATATATGTGAGTTTTTCTAACATTTTTTACAGAGCATGTGTATGAATGCCCCCGTTTCTCTATATCGAAGTGTGATTAGCACTAGTCACAACGAGTAAAAAAAGTATTGAGAAATATTCCACCATGCTCTCGCAAAATTCGGTTATCGCCTGTTTGAATAAACGAAATTAAATGAAATATCTAATAAATTCATTTTCGATCATGTTCATGAAAGATCAGCTCTTCTATTTCTTCCACCACTTCGTGTGTAAGGAGGAAATAAAAGGAGTTACAGTTGCTGCAGCCACGAATAAACCTCCTATCGGCCCGAGACCAAACTTTGCTCGGGCTCAATTTTGTTGTTTAGAAATAAATATAGACAAAAATCGTAGACAAATTCATCGCCGGGCCCTCTTGGATATTATAGGCCCAAGACAATTGTCTTTTTTGTCTATACTATAATCCGTCACTGAGTTGAAGCAGTTTTCAAACGTCGCGACCAACGCGACTAATGACTCGTTC
>JAHWFO010055381.1:622043-655009 GCA_023313115.1 Rhysida immarginata | reverse complement strand
TCATAGGTCGTGTTTTATCTAATACTAGTGGTCTGCTTCTAGTCTAGACAGTCGTCAATCAAATTTTCCTCCACCAAGAGGAGGCAATTTTCTTTCATACTTTGGATGACCCTTGTGGGTACATCAGGCTTCTTTTCTAACTCAGTGTATTTCCCTTGGAATATGATTATGAAGGGTGAGATTATGGAAGCTATGCTTCAAGTTCCACTTGAATACCGATACACTACACTGTTCGATTGTCGATTAATTTCACACGAAATTCGTGGCCCGTATCCAGGGAATGCTTCGCGATGGCTGACTGGTTGCTTCTGCCAAAATCTTGTGTGGTTCAAATGCTCCTTGAATCTTGTTCCAAGTAAGGAAAAAAAACTTCAGTAAATCCAGATTAAAAAAAAGAACTTTTTTAACAAAAATGAATCGACCTCATGGTTATAAAACTTCCCAAAAAAATATTCAATCGAATAGCAAAAACCCCATCTAAATCGGATCAGTAGTTTTTTGAGAAAATCGCGAACATACATACATACATACGAATATACAGGGTGTTTCTAAATTATGCTCGTATTCTAAATGTTTATTACTCAAAAACTATTACAGATTTTAACGTGATTTTTTTATTCACAAAAAAGCTCAAAAAGTTTCTTAGCATGCCTTAATAAATTTCTATGTGCCCCTCATTTATGGCATGAAGGACGTCAAAGCGAAACTCGATTTCCTCCCATGTTCGGGCTAGCATTTCAGGGGTGATTTCAGCGATTGTGTCAGTTATTCTGTCATCAACGTTGGTCTTGTACACTCTGCTTTCACATATCCCCAGAAGAAAAAATCCAGAGGGTTCGTATCGGGTGAGCGAGGATGGGGGGGGGGGGGGGGAAGGGATTGACCCATCCCTTCCAATTCATCGTCCTGGAAAGTTCGTATCAATGCACTGGCCTAACTTGCAAGCCCCAGTGAGGAGGTGCTCCATCTTGTTGGTAGACTATGTTGGGCTGCAGTTCTTCCACCTGTGGAATCGGGTAGTTCTCCAGCATATCTAGCAGGTTGCAGCGGTAATGGTGTCTTCAGCAAAAAAGAAAGGTCCGTTTACTCGATCGTGCATTAAACCGCACCAAACTTTATGCTTTGGATTATTGATGAAAACATTATTTTTATTATTATTATGAAAAGCTTTTATTTAACTTGCAATGTTAGTTTGTTTAGGTCAATTAATATTAAACCAACTTCCCAAGAAGCTAGAGAGCTGAAACTTAGTACACATGCGCAGGACCGATGACAATGCATGTTAAAAAAAATTTTTTTCAAATCGGTTCACTGTTTCGTGTTCTAATGGTACTAATTCATTACTACGTATTGTCCAATTGCCCAGAACAAAGAATTCATTATTACGAGGATTAAATGTATCCGTTGTTTATTGTTACAAAATTATGCCATATTGATGACAAGATATTAAAAAAATAATAATAAAACATGATAAAAACGTGGTTTAAAAAAAAACAAACCTTTTACATAATTTATTTCAATAGTTTTAAAACCTTTCCAGAAAAATACTCAGTCGAATAGCGAAAACCCCATCCAATTCGGATCAGTAGTTTTTGAGAAAATCGCGAACATACACACACACAAGATACATACGGGTGAAACACAGAACCTCTTTTTTTCGATTAAAAAACAGCTATTTTTCAAATAATTCGATAAAAATGATATATAAATTGGAATAATCAGATTAAATTAAGGCTTTATTTGTGGGATATGTCCTCTTTTGTGCTTTTAATCTGGAGGTTTTGTACTTGGGTGTTTTTAGGATTTTTTTTCCTCCTTTGCATTTTAAGAGTGGGAATTTTTTGCTGGATCCCTAATTTTATCGGTAAATAGACTATGTAAATAATATCCTTCTCCTATGCTATCCTTTTGGAACTACATTTTATTTGTGAGAATATATTTTGTATTATTTTAATATAAACATTTTTATTTTAAAGTATTTTGAATTAAATTACTTTTTAAAACAGTCTTTTATTAGGAAAGTAATACAAGTATCTTTATAAGTGAAAAGAAATAATTATCTATATTAAGATATATTAATTGAACAATTTCTTAACAGGACAACACAACGCACATTTAGAATGTTTTAGCGAAAAAATGTAATATTTTTTCGGTACCGTGTCGGAAAAAACCAGTGGCGGATTTAGGGGGGGGGGGGGGGGGCAATGGGGCTATAGATAAATTGTAAAGATTTTTATTACTGTAATAGTTTTACAAATTTACATTTACAAACTTCAGTGTAGGAAAGACCCCAGGACCATCATTTCCCTGGAGAGGGAAGGTGGTTATTCGAAATAACTGATATTAGCCAAACAACCTGATTAGCCCCATCCCCCTTGGACCTCTCCTTGTTGAAGTTCTAGATCCGCCACTAGATAAAACGGAACTTCGTTTAATCAACACCTAGGCCCCTTATTTTACCTCATCCGTGGCCTAGGCTCTACTGTATCAATTGTAGGTCATCCCATTGGCTGATTCGACTCAATGACTCTCCTGAGCCTCTCCTTTCTAAACTGTTTCTCTAAATTATTCTTATTTCATGCATCATGAAAGAAGTATACTGCTGAAATGAGTGAACTTTATTATTTAATAACCATGCCTAGGTCGTAAAAGAATTTGTGATTTTTTGATAATATTTTGTAAGAAATATTTTATAGTCTTTTCATTTATTATTTTTAAAAAAATTATTGAAAAATTTAGAAGCACAGTAATGGGTTTATAATTTTTAGGATCCATTCTATCTCCATTTTTAAAGATATAAATTATTTTTATTGACTTCTACTTTTTTGAAATAGTACCAGTACATAAATGTACTATTAACAGACCCAGAACTTTTTTAGCCACTTGAATGGAAATTAAGTCAATGCTATGTGCACTATTATTATGTTTTCATAATTTTCTCAATTATATCTCAACTCGTTCACAAAAAATAAGCACTATTAGAGATAATATATATATAAATTTAAATTTGATCAAAGTTTAAATTCTGAAACTGCATATCTTCTAAATATTTAGCAAACGCAATAGATATATTGCTCATAAATATTACTCGTATACAGTACTTTATCTTTTCAACAATATGGCCATCACTTGATTTTCGATTATTAATATTTCTATAAGATTTAAAAAATAATTTTCTTTAACTCTTTTTATTTCCGCATTGACTTTATTTCTGTATTTTCTATATTTATGTAAAGTTTCTTCAGTTCTAAAACATATAAATTCTTTATATTTTAATTTCCGTTTGTTAATTTTCTTTACCCATTTATTCCTGATAGTGTTATTTATGAAATATATATTTCACAAATTTTTATTTATAAACAAAATCAAAAATCCCACAAATATATTCTCTGGATTAGCAGTTTTTATTACTATAATAGCCATTATACACTACCTTATCAAAAGTCATGGGACACCACCACTTTAATAGAAACACTCAAAAATATACATATTTTAGTATCTTGTTGGTCCACCTTTTGCTGCTATCACAGCTTCTACTCTCTGGGGCATACTGTTCACAATTTTTGATACGTTTCGACAAGTAATTTTCGCCATTCTGCCATAAGTGTCTTGGACAGTTCGGTCACGGATTTCGGGATTACCGCACATGCACGCAATCGACGTTCCAACACGTCCCACAGATGTTCAATGGGGTTCAGATCAGCCTCTGTGCAGGCCAGTCAAGTTCTCGAAGCCCCTTTTCATCAAACCATATGCCTACAGCCCATGCTTTATGGCAAGGTGCGTTATCGTGCTGAAACAGAAAAGGGCCATTGCCAAAGTGCTGCCAGAGAGATGGGAATGCTGCGTTGTCCAGAATGTCTTGGTAACGCTCTGCGTTTAGATGTCCGTCCACAGAAACGATTACACCCAACCCATACCATGAAAAGCTCCCCCACGCCATCACCGATTCTCTGCCGAACTTCACCGTGGGCACAACACAGCTTGGCAGATAACGTTCGCCATACTCAAACCCGTCCATCTGATTGCCAGATGGTGTAGCGGGACTCATCATTCCATTCAACCATTCGCCATTGATCCAGAGTCCAATGTCGTCGCTCTTTACACCATTGTAATCTCCTCGCTGCATTGCTGTTCCCTGCGAACAGTCAGGGTGCTCGCAGTTGTTCCCGTCGACTCTAAGAACGATCTTGTCAGTCCATCAAGCCAATTGTAACGGTTTGCAGTGACCACTTTACGAAGAGCCCTTTGGTCTCTGGCCGACATGATCTTGGGTCTTCCAGTCCTAGGCGGAACACTTGTGAACGGTCGATTTCGGAATGTTTAGGAGGGTTGACGTCTCTCTAACAGTTTTGCCTGGGAGATGGCACTCAACAATTGTACCTCTTTGGAAGTCTGAAAGCTCTTTTCTTTGAGATATTCTTACAGCATTCGCACAAGCATCATCTGATAATACCATACTTTCTGTTATGTAATGCTGGGAAGAATGCCAACAGTGAAATTGCAAAGGAATCTCCCATTTTCATGGAAATCAGGGTTGTCCCATGACTTTTGATAGGGTAGTGTATAATAGCCATAATAGCATAACCGTTTGTTTGATTTGATTTAAAAAAAGACTAAATCTAATCAAATTGGCAATACATATTGCAGTGATGGGAAATGTGAACAAACTATTTTTACGTCTGAAAAAACAATTTTTTAAATGAGTTATTAAAATTATATACAGTTTGTCTAAATGGAAGTCGGTTGGAGGGGAGGACTGGGGATAGAGTTCATTTCGTTTTTAGATTGAAAGGGTTGAATAACAACTTCCCCCTCTGCACATAGCGATTTTTGTCGCAGCGGCTCTTTAACAAAAGAAGGGTCGAATACAATGAAAAGCATTCCTGAAAATGTTACGGCTCTCGGTCGACACCACAGCGACATGCATGTGTTTATTCCACCCCTATAATCCTCCTATTGATAAGAAGTCGTTGCCACAAAAATCGCCAATGTGAAGAGGCCTTCTCATTCACCACACTGTCAAGAAGATTAATATCCAGAAACTTTGAAGTTAGATTAATAACAAAAAACCTACAAAAATTTACAAGTAAAATATATTCAAAAAATGTAAATAAATTTTAGAAAAAATATATACAGTTTACAGATAAAATCTACAAAATATACAAATGAAATTCTAACAACCAAAATCATTAAATATAATAAAAATTATGAATTAATTTTTTATTAAAAAATTGTCGTGTAGGGGGAGTTTATAACTCCAAAACGGCTCATCACAGCCAAACAAGTCATATACAAAAAAAATTCGCCTTAAAGAGACGAGTCCGTACATGTCAAGTTTATTGAGTTTCTTTTGCTGGTTTGTACGCTACAGCCATTTTTTTTTTAATTTTTAGAAAAAATTAATATCTCTAAAAAGGGTTACGCTAAATTAATATCTTCACATAAAATATACGCTCAGGCATAATTTAGGGTACCCTCTAAGCATGTGTAATTTTTATTCAGTTCTGCTATTTGCAGTTTTAGAGGCGTTAGCTGCACAAAACAGGTCACATATAAACATACATATGTATATACGGGAATTTTTTTTTCAAAATTTCAAAATATCTTTTCGATTCCTGAGTTTTAAAGTCTATTTCAGGAAAAGACTAAATCTTTTGTTTTTTGTTATTTTATGACTTTTAGTGAGTGGAGCCAAAAAAAAAACATCTTAACAAACCTATGCACAAATATAAAAATTCTCACTTTTTAATTTTTCTCTTTTTTAATGTAAAAAATAAGTAGAAGTCATAAAATACGTGTAGAAGTTTTCTCTTTTTTTAAAATTCGTTTTCAGTGGAAATTTTTTCAGTCATTTTAGTCTCCTGTTAGACCAATCAGGAATTTGGACCAATCAGGAATTTGGACCAATCGGGAATTGGACCAATCGGGAATTGGACCAATCGGGATTTAGACCAATCGGCGTTGGCCAATCGGCGTTAGACCAATCGTCATTAGACCAAAAGTCTTGGACCGAGTTGCAGTGGCGCTAACCCCTACTCACCCAGTCCAATGAACCATAAGGCAAAATGAAAAGAGGATAGGAAATCACAGCCAAGGGAACATCCCGCCCACTAACGTGTGGCCAATCAGAAGAAACAAAATATAAATATGTATCGCAGAATAAAATAAACAGTAAACCCCAAACAAATGCCAGTAGACATCACCAGAAAACATCACGGTAAGGACAAGAAGGTAAACAGGAAGCCGAAATGAACACTTCATGTAAAACAAGAGACGACAAATTTTTGAATGAACAAATACCATTGGATTAGAATCCCAATTTTTTGTTGTTATTTATCAAGGTTTTTTTTTTGTTGTTGTTATTTATCGGGATTTTTTTCTGGTTTTTTTTTTGAAAAAAAAAAGGAAATGTCAATGTGAAGGTGAGTTAGGAGAAGCAAGTCCGATGCCAATCAAAAACATTGGATCGCATAGTAAGCAACACATACATATACAGGGTCGGGACACATTAATATGACCACCTCTCCTCGAACATGTTGTAACGTCCTATGGTGTGCAGATGAAAAATCATTGCATATCATTAAAAGCTGACGACAGCAGACGTGTAGTAGCACCCAGTAACACAGCAATTGTCACCGTCATGGACAGAGCAAGTGACTTGTCGGACCTCCAAAAGGGGATGATCATTGGCTATCAGGCCAAGGGGGGCTGCATTTCAGAAACGGCCACCTTTGTGAACTGCTCTAAGGCTGCCGTTGTGAAGGTGTACCGCGACTGGACGAACCAGACAGTTCCAGCAACCTAAGAGGTAACTGTGGAGCCCCACGGGCCATAGATCCTAGAGGCAGGCGTTGGTTACGACGCCTGGTCAAGACCAATCGGCGTGCCACTGTTGAGCAACTGACACAGCAAATGAACAGTGGGGCCACTAGGCGTGTCAGCACCAAGACAGTGCAACGATCCCTCTTGAGGTTGGGGCTCCGGAGCAGCCGTATGGTAACGGCACCCATGTTGATGCCTGTGCATCGCCAAAAACGCCTCCAATTCGCAATGGACTATCGCCATTGGACCTCGGCCGAGTGGCAAAGGTTGCTTTCTCTGACGACTCGAGGTTTCTGGTGAACAGAGTGGACAGACGATGGAGAATTCGCCGGGAAGCATCTGAGAACAGGCATCCCGACACCATCGTTGGCAGACGATAGGCTGGTGCGGGAGGTGTGACTGTTTGGGGGATGTTTTCGTGGTATGGTCTGAGTCTACTGATACCTCTGGAGTGTACACTGAATGCTGTTCGTTACCTGACAATCGTCGCAGACCAAGTACACCCCTTCATGTCGACAGTGTTTCCTCAGGGTGATGGCACCTTTCAACAGGACAATGCTCCCTGCCACACTGCCAAAATTTTCCACTTCTGGTTCGAGGAGCATGAGGATGAATTCAAGCTACTCCCATGGCCATCAAACTCCCCAGACCTCAATCCCATTGAACATTTGTGGGATCATCTCGATCGCCATGTCCGCAAGCTGGACCCTCCACCACGCACGGTGATGGAATTACGGGATGCACTGATCGCCGAATGGTCCCAGATACCTGCAACCACCTTCCGAGGACTTATTGACTCTCTGCCACGTCGCCTAGCTGCTGTGCTTGCCGTCAAAGGTGGATATTCCGGACACTAGCAGGGGGTCATATTAATGTGTCCCGAACCTGTACAGACTGGAGGCAAGGCAGGCAGGCTTACAACCTGTGAAATTTATGTTTTGAAGATTATAGGTATTCTTGGAAGAAATGGATATATTCAAATAATTGCCTTTCAGAATCATTCCATTTTATATTGGTTTGTCTTAACTAATTAATTACCTCTTTACTGGAACTCAATGACGTTCATCCATCCCGCCACCTTCCCAACACCGAGTTTTTAGTCCGGTTGTCGACAAATGCCTTCAATTTCAACCAAAGACTGTCGCGACGATTTCGGGTCTATGCATCAAAGTTTTGTATGGTGCCAGCTGTTCTGTTATTTCAGTCCAATTTGGATTGCATGCAAATGTGATGAAACGATCTGGTTTTTCGAACTTGGGCACCATGGCCATTGCATCCTGGTAGTTTTGCTGCAATGCGTGTTTGCTCCCGGTAAATGGCGTAGGCAGAACACAGACCTTTCCTACTTTCATATTAAAGTTATCAGCCTGATTGTGAACAAAATCCATTAAGCCAAGTGGTAAGCCTCTACTCTGAAAGTCTTCTGATTTTCATTCACCCATTGTAGTCGGTCTCTTTCAATTTTTAAAACGCGTCCACAATATACTGCGAGTAAGTTTCCCCGCGTGCAACACCGGATTAAACAGTCCTGGCCTTTCGTACAGTTTGTAGGAGCAGAAGGCTAACATGCTGACTTTCATCGCTTCGGTGGTCCTGAATTTCATCTTCCAGCCTTCTTCTCCATGAGAAAACAGCAACGGGTAAGTCATTGGATCACAGTTCGGACTCAAAATCGATATAAGTTGTCAGTTGTTCCCCGTGCTTGATAGACGCATAAATCTCGCTCAAATGGTGGTTGGGTCTTCATCGTCAGCTTCAAACGCTGCCGCTACCTCATTGACAGTTGGTAAATTATGTCTTCTGGGATCGTTCTGTATTATCCACATTTGATTGCTTCCTGTGGAACGGCCATAGACATCTTTCATCATCTTGTACGCGTGCAAGAGGGTTGATGTTTATGATTTTCTGTGAAATTTATGTTTTGAGGATCAGAATCGTATACGTTGAAAGTTCGAAGGCACAAGAAACTCCTGCACCGGTATATCCAATTCTGTCGAGTTATAAACAAAAAAGAATTGGTATAGCTACAAAGGCATTGATGATATGACCATTAGATTAGGCTTATTTTAATCTTACTCACAAAACAAAAAAGCTGTGTAGTGTATTCTACATTTGAGCTTCATTTCATTTACTTTGGAAATATAAGTCATTGTTAATGTACAAATAGATACATGCTAATTATCTTAGAAAATTTAACGGAATACACAAATATAAATATAAGTATTAGGATCATTGGAAAATATTGTTCCTTGCTTGGAACACGATCTGAATGAAATCTAAAATTCGGCTTTTTCCCTAGGCATCTAAACAAAGCAGTGTGAACAATTGTTGTCAGCTCCGCTTCCGCAATGGCACGCCAGGCCAACACCACCTAGACAGAAGGCCTGATACAACGCCACTTAAAAAACAAGGCCTACTCACTACTTGCTGCATTGTTTCAACAAACGAAAAAAGACTGATTACAACCGGTGTTTCTTCGTTTGTTTTAAACAATGAAGATTGGATTGTCAGCCCTGGTATGATGACGCAGTAATCAGGCTTTGTTTTTTAGGTGGCGTTGCCTGATAACGAAAACGTCATACATTGTTACGTCATCATTAGTCGACCAAATGTAGGTCTTATTATTGGTAGAAATAGGATTAACAATGGTCGACTAAAGATGTTGTAGCAATGTATGACAGTTTCCGTTATCAGGCCTTCTGTCTAGGAGATGTCGGCCAGGCATGTTAACAAAGCAGAGTGAACAATTGTTGTTAGTTCGGCCTCGTGTACCACATCAGACTTTAGAGAAAGAAAGATTAAGATGTGTATGAATGACCTGGAAAGTGCACCTAGTGCCCAAATGTACTAATGGCCTTGTGTACGAAAGTTTGTATGGTCGGCAAAATGTCTAAGTTTAGCAAGTTTTCCTGTAGTAGTTGTACAGGGAGGCGTTTAGTCTTCAGGGCTGAGACCACTTAGTCCCGGGCTGCAACCACGGCAGTGTCTAAGCATGTATCAAGATAGTGGTCGAGGTTGTGGGTGCCAGTGCCGTAGGGGCACAAGGGTTCCTCTCTTCGTAAGTTAAATCTGCGGAGATATTGCAGGAAGGGACCATGAGCTGTGACAAAGTGTACAGTTTCTGGAGAGACAATAGGAGGATTCAAAGATAGTTTAGGAAGGTATGGGAAGGCAGCCCTCCCTTTCGTGCTGGAGATCCACTCCAACTGCCATTTTGCCACAGCTTGGGCCCACAGACTTTTTATAACTGCGAGCCGATGGAAGCACCTACCGTTTTAGGTATTCGGGGGACGCTAGGGCCGCCTTTTTGCTGTCCTATGAGCTAATTCCTTACCAGGTATGTCACAGTGGGCCTTTACCCAAGAGAGTCTCAGTTTTAGTTTATCGGAGAGCTCCTGAATAAGGCTGTGGGTGTTGTTGACTTGCTCGAGGTGGGAGGCCTATTGCTTGTGATTGATGTCAGGGTTGAGTATGAGTCTGTGAACAGGTTGAATTTAGTGCCATCGTCTACACTTCTCTCTCTTAGCCAGAGGAGGCGCTTCGTAAATGGGCTGCACCTCGGCCTGGTAGATAGAGCATGATGGTTGCAGGCTAAACGTGGACTCATAAGTGATTTTATTCTTAGTCAGGATTATAAGAGATCCCCAGTTTTTTTGTCAATGCGGGAGCCATCTGTGTAGATCTCAATGGCAGCGTCATGCCGCATGTTAACCCAGGAATAGAGAGACGTTTGTTGGAACCTCCAAAGGGTTATTGAATCCACAAACGAGATAAGTGGCTCCTGTCCCGGATAGTACCCTTCCCTAGGCGTATGCATCTTATGTTTGACTTCCGTAAAGCATCATCGGTTGGTTGACGGGAAAGTATTCCTTACAGGCTTTGTTGGAGAGGCCCCAGTTTCGGCCCACAAAAATGAAGAGACGACTGCCCACCGACCTAACCCTTTTTGAGAGGTAGGTCACATTGTCCAGCCACAATCCTCATCCATCAAAAATGAACCCCAGGTATTTATCATTCGGGTGTAAGGAACGACCTTACCTTCTAATTTAATAGCTGGAGGGCGCTGTAGCTTGCTGCAGGGGACGAAGACGCATTGGGTTTTATCTAGGTTAAAGGCTAAAGAGCATTTTTGGGCCCAGGCCTGGCATTTGTTCTATACATTGGCCACCCGATCCTCCAGCTTTTTAACTGATGGGGCCGAAATGTTGATCATTCCATCGTCAGTGAAGGCTTGAGCTTTGCCTCCGTGGCAAGATGACACTGTGCTCCTTGTTGTTTTGGGCGTTAGTTAGTGAGTCGAGGACACTCTTCATGGCGTGGATTGTGCTGCGTCCAGGACAAAATCCAAACTGATTATTGTTAAAGCAGCCTAAAGTTTCTAACAGAAACACTAATCTCCTGAAAAGGAATTTATCCGTCAGTCGGTCCAATGCGGGCATGAGGCAGATGGGTCGCACTGAGCACCTGCTTTAGGTATCCAGCAAATAAGGCCTCTCTTCCACATTGTTAGCAAGCAACCTGTATAAACTAGCTGTGTGAATAGATTCGCCAAGTATTCTACGGAAGCATCTAAGATGTGGATCAGAACAGCAATAGGAATACCATCCGGTCCAGCAGCTTTCCTGGGGTTGAATGATTTGACTGACTCATGAGGTCTGGCAATATGATAGAGGGAAGACTGGGGGAGGATCACTGATAGTACTGTTGCGTGGTTGGTGAGGCGGCTGAGTAGTTGCTCGCTTGCGAAAATGCCTCTCGAGCAACGGTAGGAAAGTGTCTGTGGTGTGGAGGGTAGCACAGTGGTGGTGGCTATCGGGGAGGCCTCTTCTCCTTATGGGTTAATAGCTTCATAGGGAGAGAAAATGGGTTTGCCTGACTGGCTGCAGAGCAGAAGTCTCACCAGTCCTTAAAATTCGGCCTCTTGATGGTCTTTTTAAATCGGATCTGTTTCAAGTAACGTCCCCTTCTCTGTTCGCGCAGGGCTGGGTCACTGGCGGCCTAGAATGACTTTGTAGCCGCATTGGTTTGAAATTGGTTGTGAGAAAGAGACAGTGGGAAACATTCACAAAAGGTTGAAAAAGGTATATAGAGATGCAGCTGTCGATCGCAGTACAGTTAGTCGGTAGACAAGCAGGTTATCAGGTGAAAGAGGCTACGCCAATATTCGAGGTTCTCTTCGCAGAGGGCCATGCACTGCACAAAGCCTTGATTTTGTGCAGCACGTTACAAGACAATGAGTCGTGTTCGACCACATCGGGAGAAACAGGATGTTCTGCTACTGCACGACAACGCACGGCCACATGTCAGTCACAAACCACCCGCCATACAGTCCTGACCTGGCACTATGCGACTACCACATCTCTTTGGAAAACTGAAGGAATCCCTTCGCTAAACGAAGTTTGAAGAAGACGACTCACTCGTGCACGCTGCTAAACAGTGGTTCAAACGTGCTGGTCGAGACTTTTACCGTGCAGGTATACGTTCCCTCTTTCCAAGGTGGCGTAAGGTAGTTGAAAGGGACAGGGATTATGTGGAAAAATGACTTGTTATTCCTAAAGTATGTATCTATGATCTACATAAGTTGTAAGGGTATAGAATAAAAAATAAATTTAAAAAACTTTTGTGCATGACTTTTGCAGTGACCCTTGTATACGTCTTCACACTCATTACGTTCGACTGGCTGCTGGGAGAAAATCGACTATTGTTTACTGTGATCGATGCTAGGTGGTGCTTCTCGACATGTCTCTCTAGGATATCTGGATACGAGCAAAAGGAGAAGGATAGTGACATCCTATTCCTAAGCTTTAAGCGTGAACCGTCATTTTGATCCCGTGGGCGAAAGTGATAACTGGTTGTTTGGTTGGAATTTTAGGGCGTCGGCTGCTATGACCATTTTGCGCCCGACAGAAAGTTTAAAAACCCACAGTTTATGGGCCCCAAAAGTTTAAAAAATCAGATGAAAAACATTCATAAAAACGTGAATGAGAAAAATGGAAAACAATAAAATATATGACTAAAGTCTGTCTCAAAAGTATAGAGACTTTGCAAAAACTGTCACATTAGCACATCAGTAAATTTTTTGACCAGACCAAATAAAACACTATTTATTCACACTGTGAACATGATTATTACATATTTTCAAAAATAAATAGCTTTTCGTTTTTTTACAAAAAAATATTTTGAAATAATCAGTACAAATAAGTGTCTCAAAAGTATGAGACAAAAACTCACCTAAATAAACAATAATGTTCAAGCCATGTTTAAATAAAGTTACCATTGGACTTAATTACTTGAAACACTATCTTTCATTGATGAGATCAAGGTTTGAAGAAGACTTGGATCCAAATTAAACCAAACCATTTCGATTTTCACTTTTCAATTCTGCAATGGAAGAGTACTGTTTACCATTTGCATAAATTTTGTGTCAATAGGATTCAAATCCGGACTTTTGGCTGGCCACTTCATCACATTGATACCCTGTGCTTCAAACCACTGGTTTCTTGACCGCGATTTGTGTATACTAACATTGTCCTGCTGAAAAATGCCATTGTTCTCAACCAAAAAACACATGAACCAAGTGGTGTTCCAGTGTTTCTTGGTACTTTAAGGAGTTTTGTCTCCCAGTTAAAAATGCCAAACTGGTAGTCCCATTGAAGGAGAATCCACCCCACACCATCACATTTCCACCGCCTTGCTGGTTGCTATAAAAGGACTCTGGTTCCTTCCTCAAATCATGCCAGTAAAATGCATTTCCATCGGGACCATCCAGGTTCCACTTCTTTTCATCAGAAAAAATTACAGAAAGCCACTCATCTGTCCATACGCTAAACTAAAATCCAATACAGTACACAAATAAATAATACTAAAACAACACTTATAAAAATAATAAAAACAAAAAAGATCAACTGTTCATTTTAAACTTAAAAAATCATTACAGATGAATAACATTAAATATACCCAGCGATGCAAAGAAGGTTGTGGTTGAGTATGATAAGGAAAATGGTAACCACGAGTTGTGGCACGAGTTCAGTTACCATTTTCCTAGCGATGTTACAACTAATTCACAGATAGCTGTGATCAAAGCCAGCAGTTGCGACGTGAATGACATCTTCATTTTGCAAACTTTCGAAAATATTGATTTCTTCATGTTTTGTAGGTTTTCTAATAATTGTTTTCTCATTGGTAGAAATTCTTTTTTTTTGAATCGAAATTGCTTTTCTAAGTTTTTATTTGCAGGAATCCTGTTTTCTTTACTGTTCTTGTATTGTAATTTTTGTTGAGGATTTCCAACACTTTATCAACGTATCCATCAATTTTATTCAAGTCTACATCTTTGGGATCATTTTTTTTAACAGACCAACAATCATATCTAGTTTCCCTATCACTTGGTCAGTGATTTTAACATTGTGATTTTCATCTGCTCTGAGTGTTGTTAAAGGTCGTTTGGCATGTTCAAACAGTTCCTTCGCATTACCTTCAGCTTCACTTGTGTTAACTTCGTCAAATAACACATTTGATGAAGACTTATGAGCATGACAAGTATGTATGTGCTTGCATATACTTAATTTCACAAATTGATCAGGACATGTACATGAGTATGCATGTGCACAGATTTGACACCTTAGACATATTAATCGGCAATTTTTGTAGGGACAAGCGTCAATTTTGGCAACAATATAGCAAATGTTTAGTGATCCAAAATATCTAGTTGACTGAACTTCCCAAACATTGTGTTCTTTTTCAGTTATCATTTCGTATGTGATTTTTCTGCTTTCATCATGACGGTTAAGAATTTCTTTAATTTAAAAAATAAAGTTGTTCTGCTGTTCTGCACTTTATAGTTTTCAGCATCCTGGCAAACATTTTATCACGGCATAATTTTGACAATGCAATTATGCAATGATCAACTCTTTTGTTTCTTTTTCCCTCAAGATAAATGTGCTTAACTGTCTTATGCATTGATTCGAGATGCATATTTGTGTTAATGCCGAGCCCTATTCTATGGCAATAAGCCCACTGTTCAAGTCTTTCAGAATAATGTCTGCAAAAATAGTCACCAAATTCTTTAGTTGAAGGGTTAGAAAGTAATTGATTCAGAACCTGGGGAACCAGTTTATCTAGCTCTACCTTACTTTCTTGGTGCAATAGCAAACGCAATGTTTTGTACACTTGTGCTTTTAACTCTTGCCCTCCATTAATTTTTTTTTAATTTTTTCTCCAGTTACGATCCACATGTCACGAGCACAAAAGATGATTCAATGGAACTCCCATTGCTGAAGACCAAGCATTAAAAAAAATTGGAGCATCATCTGACATGAATATTGTTGATGCAATAATCCCAACCCTCTCACATATTTTGGAAAAAAAGTTTTTACAAACCTCAGTGTCAACTCTACTGCTCAAGAAGAAAGCAACTGGAATTCCTGACCCATACTCATCATTTGTCATTAAAGTTGTCAGTTCAAATCCAAAGGCAGTGGTCCCTTGAGTCTACACAAATAATGTTAACACCAAATTCTTTTAACATATCACTCTGAAATTTGTTTATTATTATTAGTCCAAAGTCTTCACGATTCAAAAAATTATGCTCGTCTTCAAAACCCTGACGCTTATAAAGCAACACTGGCGATTCCTCATTTAAATGTTTCATTGACTTTACCCACAGTTCAACACTGACAGCATCATCCTTGTGAGCTATATGTTTTTGCAGATGAAAATCTCGACGGATATTTCTCAGATCCTGACGAGTTGTTAGATGTAATCGGGAAAGTGAATCATCTTTCTTAACACCGTCTCTAATATCGTCAAGAATTCTCTGAAAATCAACACCTTCTCCAATTTTCCCTGTAGGAATAAAACAAAAATTATTCAATTTCAATGCAGTTAAAATGATCTGTTACCTTATTTATATACAAGCCACAACATATAAGCTTCACCTTTAAATGTTTTTCCCCCTTACTTTTTGAAGGATTATTTAAGTACTATCTGCAATTTTCGCTCGTTCTTCATGGGTTAGATCCAAGTGTTTGAAAGTATTCTCGTGGCCCAAATGTGGAAGCCACAACTTTACACGCATGCCATCATCAGTTTCAGAAAACTCAATCGTAGATGGACATGTTGAACCGCATTTACATGACCCTTGGCTTTTGGATTGCCTCTTTGTGGCTGTAGTCTTGTAACTGCCTGTTCGATTACATGTGTAGTCGGTCTTCCTGCCTTCTTTCAATTTCCTTGGTGCACCAGTTAGAACGTAACGGCACAACAATTTTTATTTTTTCCATTTAAGAAATTCTGTAAGATATGAAGCGATTGATTTTATTTAAAAATGCAAAAAAATTTGTTCGATTCTCAGTACTATTTACATTTAGATATTATGTAAATTGTTACTATGATACAAATTGATATTATGATACACTTGTTGGTCTTAGTACTGTATTTCTTAAAATTGCTCTATGTCAATAAAATTGTCTTCATTTTTTAATAAGACAAATTGTGTCAAAATTTAAAATAAAAACTTGTAATTTTTAATTATTTTCATTAAGTTAATATATATCTTTTTATAATTAACATTAGAGCGGAGCTAGTAAAATAGAATAGCCAAAAATAATCAACTCTTCTGGGATAAAGAAAATATATGTATTTTTTTCAGCATTCTTGAATTGCATGTGTATATTAGAAATAAAAACAGTCCTTGAAATCCCGTTACAATTTCACAGATGATATTTCCAATACTGAATATGCCAGTTTCATAAAATTTGTTTAGTTCAATAAGCCACCAAATCCATGATCCACCCGATAAAATTAGAAGTTTGAAATAAACGAGTAACCTGAAAAATATAAAAAAGATTTCTCTTTAAGTGAATAAAATTAAATTTGTGTAGTCGATTACATGTGTAGTCGGTCTTCCTGCCTTCTTTCAATTTCCTTGGTGCACCAGTTAGAACGTAACGGCACAACAATTCTTGTTCCTTTTATTTTTTCCATTTAAGAAATTCTGTAAGATATGAAGCGAGTGATTTTATTTAAAAATGAAAAAGAAGTTGTTCGATTCTCAGTACTATGTACATTGATCATGCACCTAAGAAATTCAGATATATAATCAGAAAAGTTTCTAACATAACGCTGACCTTCTTTTGATGAAAACTCTTGTGTCTGAATTTTAATCTCAGTATTATGTGAAGATGTCAGATGACTCCTTAAAGCTTCGTATCGACTAAACTTCTGTGAACATCTGCAACATTGCAATTTCGTACCCGCTATTTCTGGATCTATTTTGTGTAGTTTCCTTTGATGATCGTATAAGTATGAATTTCTGGCCCGCAAGGCCCCGCATACATTACACGTTGGCATTGTCACGAGGCACGAGGCGACGACGAAGCTCTCAAATTTCACGTTGCAATTCCACTTGCTACCACCGATCCAGGAATGATTGCCTGGTCTCACACCAGACGTTGAACATGTCATCTCTTACCAGAAGGAGGTAACAATAAAAAAAAAAAAAAAAAAAAAAAGAAGAGACTTCTTCCTTGCCGATTTTTCATGCACTCAAGAGCAACATAGTTCTAAGAATATTTTGCACAATATTATAAAAATAGCATCAAATATATTTTTAAATAATAATATTTAGGGGAAAAGAGATTCTCGCATTGATAAAATTACCTTTGGCTAAGAGCACTGTAGTTTGGGCCTAATATTGATGAAGTTTTCATCGTCTGTTGTGAGGCCTGTAGTTTAGAAGGTGATGGCATAACTCGACTCTTCGATAGACATCCTGAATATATAATTCTCAATGACATATATTAAAGTTAGACTCCGAAACTTACCGCCATACTTTAAGCCAATTGGGAATATTGGGAAGCTCTGCCTCCCAGAACCCTCATGGCCGGAAGTGAGTGAAAATGATACGAAACACATTGCTAAACATGAGGGTAACTGGTTAATAATTCTTTCACACTCCGATCACGGAGTGATAAGTTTATCGTCTCGTGAACTTTGTATTTTAAGTATTTTATTATATTTTATTTTCGATTATAGTTTCAATTTCAATTTCTTTTCGATCATCTTTCAGTTAAGTTTTTCATTCCAGTTACGTATTTTTGATATATGCTTGAGGAAAGTTATTCCTGATCCTTTTTCGTGTCTATTTGTACAGTTGTACGCGGAACTTGGGCACAAAATCGTCAAAAGCAAAGCAGCCAGGCAGCTAACTATTCCGCGGCTCACTCCTGCCCAGAACTGTCATGGTTTCACTTTGGAAGCCAAGTTAACAAACAATATATATTATTATATATCATTATTACGGCTTTTTCACATTGCTTTGGTACTTTTTCACGAGCATTTAGTACATTTTCACAAACATTTTGTACTTTTTCACAAACATTTAATTCATATTTATAATAAAGGGTCTAAATTTACAGAACAATTATAGGCAATGATCAATTTTTTGTACATTTACATAAGTAAACAAATATTGAAGCAGATTTTACTCTAACGCTGGACCCATTAGCCAATCAGAAGCGCTTACACGAAACTTTTACGGCTGCATTTTGTGTAAGCGCTTCTAATTGGTTAATAGATGCAGTCATAAACATAGCTAAAAAAAAGTTGCTTCAATATTTGCTTACATATCTTTCCCGTATCTTTGCTCAGTTTTCTACTTCAACTATCAGTCGTTTGCTGCTTCCATCGAGGTCTAATACTAATTAAATCTAATCGGTTAGTATTAAAACTCGTCTGCTTCACATCTTCATTCGTGATTGCGTCATAATTTACTGTGCGAACCCTAGAGCACTATAATAGAGAGTACGGACATTCTTTTCCCCGAACGTACGCCGCCAGGAATGCAAGCTCATTGGCTGGTCGGTCGCACGTGACCCTTCGATGGCCATTTTGTTCCCTTTCGTGTATTAATTTTCTATGTGCCTCTGTACGAATGCATATTTGTTAAACGCTGTTAACTTTCAGTTTCTTCTGAAATACCGTGCTACTGTGTAGTAAACTGCAGTAACAAATCACGAATAAATCCCACTAAATCACTAGATTAAAAAAAGATTATTCAGTAAATTAATCTTAGGAATTGTCCGTACTCTCTATTATAGTGCTCTAGCGAACCCATCTCATCTAGGTAGCCTGTTGGCGAGGCTGACGAGTTCTCGACGCGATCGAGACCTCGAATTCTCTCGCATTACACGGAAAATTCTCTGGGTGAGGTCTAAAATCCTCACCGGTGAGAAGAGTTAGCGAGAATTTCTCACTTAAATAACCGTCTTTTTCTCGGTTAAGACCAGAGACAAGGTTGCTTTCTCTTCTGGTTAGGACTAACCGGTTAAGCCTGTTTCACAATTACAGTTTGCGGGCGGAAAACAGGCGGATGCGGAGCCCGCATCGCAAGACGAAGATTTTCTGCACGGACTGCCGTTTCAAGCGGAATTCGCCCGCATTGCTCTTCGTAACTGCTTTGCGGGCGGAAATTTCAATTCAAGCGGTTCTGAATTTAGCGGATTCCGCAACTGCTTTGCAGGCGGATTTTCAATGCAAGTGGATCCACAATTGCTTCAATCAATCAGAAAACGTCAAGTTTCGGCGCATCTTTGTTGTCATATTGGGCGAACAGACTATCGATATGAAATTGGCATTTGGGAATGTAGTTTAAAAAATATTGCTGTCAAAAACAGCCTTCGCCTATGAATGCGACGAAGGTCGCTGCGAGACGCCATTTTGTGTGACGTCGATCTCGTTTGGGAATGAACCAATCGGAAGACAGTTAATGCGATCTCGTTTGGGAATTAATGCGGCCGCGGATTTAATTGTGAAATGGAAACGGAAAGTTGTTAAATCGCCCGCTTCGCGAGCGGAGACATTATTATACGCTTCTTTGGCGAATCCGCTGGGGCTAATGCAGGCGATTTAATTGTGAAACAGGCTTTAGGCATAGGAGCACTAACTGCAGCTGCGTTTTCGATCGCGTTAAAATGACGTCACAGTTTTCTCACCGGTTACATTTTCTGACCTCAGCCTGATTCACGAGAAATTCTGTCTGTAATTGTTCTGTAAATTTAGACTGTCTATTATAAATATGAATTAAATGTTTGTGAAAAAGTTCTAAATGTTTGTAAAAATGTACTAAATGTTTGTGAAAATGTACTAAATGTTCGTGAAAAAGTACGAAAGCAATGTGAAAAGGCTGTAATATACGTCATTGATAATTCTATATTCAGGATCCATACTCTTCAGCAAATATAGCAGATCAACAATGGAGTTCGCCTGTGTGCACAGGTCAGAGGATTAAAAGTCATGATGCAACCGAATAAGGGCCGGTTCTACCAACCTCAGATAAATCCTCATATAGCTATCGAAGGTTTAAACTTAAACCCGGAAATGAGACGTTCTCATTTCCAGTTTGCGCTAAGGATTGTGGGATACTGAGAATTTCAGCGAATTCCTTGCTGTTTACGATCAGTTTTCAGGCCGTTTAAATATTTTAAGTGTCCTTTTGGACCTTTAGTCATTAAGAGGACGTATATAAGGATAAATTAATTCATTTTAGTTGACCATATCGTATTTTTGTTGCTATAGTGACCGACCTAAAAGTATATTTCTGTACAGCAATTAAAACGTGAGAATTTGTGTTATAATGGCCTGCGTTCGTTTCCCCAACTCAATTTTTTTTTTCTGAAATCGACTTAAAAACTTATGATCCGAGAAGATATATTGAAATTTTGAAAGAAAAAAAATGCTGCCTCTACGAATGTAATCAATTTTCTGCATCTATCTCTTCTGAAACGGCAAAAAACAGAACCAAATGAAATTAATGCAAGGTTAGATGGTACCTTAAACTGTGCCTTGAAGGGATTTTTATGACAGTTTTTCGGTTATATTAATTGTAGATATTAATTTTTTTAAAAAATTAAAAAAATAGCTTAAGTGTTCATACAAGCGAACCGAACTCTTCCCCTCCCCCCTCCAAGAAAAAATTCCTTAAACGTATTTGGAGGGTTCCTTATCTCTGCATTGACGTATTTTTCATTAAATTCGGTTAAACCTTTTTTAGAGATACTAGTTTGTTTGTTTTTTTTCTTCTAATAATTAAGGCATAACGGATACATTACATCAAGCCAAAGTCAATAAATTCAGCATGAACGGATTCCTCTCTCTCTCAGAATCGAATAACTTTGGTAAATAAATTGTTTGGCTCTGATGATCCAATTTTGAATTATAAAGGATTTTAAAAGAAAATAAAAATAAATAAATAAATTTAACCCCCCTCCGTTACAATTTTTTTTCCTTTTTTTTTAATTTCCATGATAAAGTGGGAGACCTGTGCGAATGTTCCAGTCCACCATTTCAATTTATTTTGTTTACAGCCAAGTAATTATATTTCATTAAACTGTTGAAGAAATTGCACGATCCAAAGTTTTAGCCCAGAAGTTAAAATTGCTTACAACTACTCTGAAAAGTCACGTTTTAAGATTTAATATGAATTCGTTGCGTTGATGTTAATTCAAAAAAAATCAACAAAGCTGAAGAGGAAAACCTAGAGTGCAAGGTTAAATGTTTTTATGTAATTTTTTTAGATTATATAAAATTCATAAATGGAAGGATACCAAAATCGACACACATATGCAGTGGCGAAAATATCTAAACATTTTCAAACAACCCTTGGTAAATTTAAAAATACTATTGGGATTTGCAAAATGTCTGGCCGTAAAAATCTACTGTCGAATGGGTGTTTTCCTCATTAATGATTTTTGGAGCAGTGATAAATCTAAAATAAATACTGAAACACTAATTTTTGCTTTATTGTGATAGCCCTATTGGTAGAGGCGTCGGCCATGATAGTCGAGGTTCCTGGTTCGAATCCAGGTCGCAGAATTTTTCCTTCCATTTTTCAATCGAAAAAATAAAAAAAACATATTTACAGAAGATAAACGCGTCTTAAACTAGTGCGTTTGCATTATTATTAATATAAAAGCAGAAAATAAAATCAGAAACTGTGGAGAGTGGCAAAACGATTGCAGAACAGCTGTTTGTTTTCACCTCAGTATCCCACAATCCCTTGCGTCAACACGCTGATGACGTCGACTGAGAACGTCTTCATATCGCTTCAGTTGCGTTCTACCAACATTTTATATTCCTCGGATAGTTTTATCTAAAGTATAGAGCACAAGCAATGTAATGTATACTGTGATTGGTCAGTTTAATATTTAGTGCTTCCATCTATCGTGAAAAACAAAATTATTCATTCCAGTCAATGCATAGCCTACAATGATAAGAGAAAGCCCTCTACCGTGGGAAAAAAAATAAAAGTTTTCCAATCAGCGTTGATGTTAAAATGCGGCTCGGCAGAAAAAACAAACGCGAAAAACAAATTCAGCTGGAGAACTCAGACCTCAGAGACGCAAAACTTCCGTTTCGTTTCTCCTTTTGGGGGCTATTGTCGATCATTAAAAATGAAATACAGACAGGTAATTTAGATCTAATCTGCTGTTCACTTGCACCCTATAACTTATTCACACCGTCGTAGTTTAAAATGGTAAGTATATAACACGAAATACTATGCTTTTGAAGGCATTTTCAAATCGAAGCGGACCGGAAGTACCGCCATTAACGCTGCCATCACTATACGAGGAATAAGTTGGTATCCGACCTCTGGAGGACCATATCAGGATACCTTTGGTGTTTATCTGAGGATTTATCCTATCTGAGGATGGTATAACACCGTTTTGACTTATCTGAGCTTTATTCCAGTACTTATTCTAGGTTGATAGAACCGGTCCTAAGCGAAATAAGAATCATGGTCGAACAAGAATCGTTGTGCGATGATGGCGCCATCCGATGGCAAAAGCTGTCAGTGGGAAAACAAACAAAGAAGCAACAAACAGAAAATGAATTTTATATATAAAATTACATCATTAGGAAAGATAATCCCGACCTGCGAACTAGGTAACTGCTCTAACCAGCCAAAAGGACGTAATGCTTCCATGTCTATAGTGGATCAATTGGTTAGGGCGTCAGCGCGATTAGCTGAAGTTTCCTGGTTCGAGTCCAGGCTGTGGAATTTTCTTTCCTAGTTTCATTAATAAAGAAATTAGACATACATAGTATTATTGATTAATTAATTGTTACACTAAGGACAACCATTTGATTATCACTTTTTCTTATCGCTATTCGAACCAAACGTAACGTTTCAATTACACCTATCCTCGTTTATCACGGTTTCGTTTATCATGGTTATCACGGTACCCTTGATTGTAGCGCTTGTCATACTTTTCACGGATTGATCCGTGTCGGCGAACGGTTGCGATAGTAAACCTGGCAAACAAATTTATTGAATTACACACGAATCTCGTTAATACGACTCTCAGGGGACCAGAAATTTTGATCGTATTATCCTGGATTCGTATTATCCGACAATAAAAAGAAACCACGGTGTTATGACCCGTAAGTGATGGCAGCACAGCTAGTATACAGTATACATAATGACTGTGACAGGAAGCCAGGCCCAAGCTCGAAAATGTTATGATACGTGGCGTAGCGACGGGGAATGAGGCGGGGCATGATGCCCCGGACGCCAGTCTGTATTAGTACTAGTCTGTATACTTTGGGGAGAGGGGAGGGGGGAGACCACGACGACAAAATACGATAACATGGGGTGAAACAATGAATACCATACTTCGGGCAATTGACCTTCGCTACGCCATTGCGTACTTTTCACAGTAGTTTTTGTATTTACTGATCATTTTATATATGTGTGGCCTATAAAATTTTACTGAAATATTAAATAATAAATTATTAAATATGGTATACGTAATAAATAATTAAAATTAAATACCATTACGTGTCTTTAAATTTATTTAGTGGTAATATTTGGGTAAGCTGGAAGGTCTTTGGACGAAACCCTATTTTCTCATAGGTTCTGTTTATTACGGTTTTTCTGATCATGGTGTTTTTTTTAACCAAACTCCCGTGATAAACGAAGATAGATGTACTACTATTAGCAACTTTTCAAGTTCAGCTTCTTATGCGCAAAAAGCGTCATTAACTAATGGTGGTTCACAAGAAAAAATAGTTGACAACAACTTTTAAAAAATTTACATTCAAGTGATAAATTAGTCATTTGATATTTTGTAAAATGTTAATTGATCTATCTTCCAACTTGTTGGTCTTAGTACTGTATTTCTTAAAATTGCTCTATGTCAATAAAATTGTCTTCATTTTTTAATAAGATAAATTGTGTAATTAGTATTCAAGAAATTTTCAAAATTTAAAATAAAAACTTGTAATTTTTAATTATTTTCATTAAGTTAATATATATCTTTTTATAATGAACATTAGAGCGGAGCTAGTAAAATAGAATAGCCAAAAATAATCAACTCTTCTGGGATAAAGAAAATATATGTATTTTTTTCAGCATTCTTGAATTGCATGTGTATATTAAAAATAAAAACAGTCCTTGAAATCCCGTTACAATTTCACAGATGATATTTCCAATACTGAATATGCCAGTTTCATAAAATTTGTTTAGTTCAATAAGCCACCAAATCCATGATCCACCCGATAAAATTAGAAGTTTGAAATAAACGAGTAACCTGAAAAATATAAAAAAGATTTCTCTCTAAGTGAATAAAATCAAATTTTTCTCCAGTATGTGGTATTTCAAATGTGTTATCTAATTTTGAGAATATGCTGTCTGCGCTTCACGAGGGAAAATGCCCTATGAATTAGGAAAGGAAACGTTTTTTATTAGGTACAGTCAATAAATAACGAGACAAAAGATATTTCAGAGTAATTATTTAACGAAACTCAAAAGTATTGTCGGCAGTTCAGGCATTTATCCTATTATGATACTAGTCGCAAAATGCCATGCTCGTAGAAATCCAGAAGCTGCATTTTGAACCAACTCCAAGGGGGGTTCTAGAAATTTTGGCGTCGACAACAAAGGTCATTTTGCGCCTTTTACACAAGTTATAACAGTACGCAGCCCGGGACAAACACAAACATCCATGCCCACAGCGGGATTCGAACCCGCGGCCAGGCAACTCCAAGGAACCGCTCCTCTTCGAATTCCTGGAACATGGAGCTACGGTCAAGTCTCAGCGATATCGTGAAACGTTAACGAAGCTCAGGAAGGCAATCAAATCGAAATGTCCCGATAATCTTTCTCGTTGCGTCATCCTGTTGCAAGATAACTGTAGACTGCACACAAACAATGCAACAAAGGAACGTCTGCAGAAGTTCAAATAGGAAGTCCTGAGCCCCACCCCCTCTAAAATCCAGATCTGTCCCCATGTAACTTCCACATCTTTGGTGAGATCAAAAAAGCACAGCGGGGACAACGTTTTCAAAACGAACGATTAAGTCAAGGAGTGCGTGCGCAATTGGTTCAAGCAGCAGCCAAAGTATTTCTACGAGCATGGTTTTCTGCGATAAGTGTCATAATGGGATGCCTAAGCAATTACGGACAAGCAATGCTTTTCAGTTTTTTAAAATAATTGCTGTGAAATATCCTTTGTCTGTTTATTTATTGACTGTACTTCGTATATGAGTTTCGTAGCCTATACATAAATGATCTAACAAAAAACTTTGCTACGAATGCCAAAATGCATATAGCAGGGCTTTACAAGTGTAGGTCGCTATCCAATTTGGGGTCGCATAACTAAATTTCGCGGTTACAGAAATTGTAGCGAAACTATAAATACCAAAATATAAATAAGTATGTTTACTAAAAAATTGTATTCAATTATTTTTTTTAATCTTTATCAGCAAAAGTTTTAATTCTTATTTCTGGCATGAGTCCATTTGTTTATCAACATGACGATGTTCCAATATATAATTAAAGATGTACAACTGGATTTGTTCGATAAAGTGAACAAGGAAGAACTTAATTGGCCTTCAGGAAGTCCGGAACTCACCCCAATAAAACACATGTGGGATGAGTTAGTAAGTCAACGTCCTGACTGTCCAATTCGCCCAACTTCTCTGAGCTGGCTTTGCTATAAATAAGAAGTGGTAGAAAGTTATTGCTGTACATTCCAAAAACTTATACACTGTCTTCCAAATTAAATTTGTATTTTTCAGTTTAAATGCTTAGTTTGAGAACTGCCCCAATTCTACTGGCATGGGTAGTACACTAATACGAACATCCTATAGAATATAGACCAAAGCAAATTGAGAGTATTAGTTGGTCCAATTATGAATTCAGTAGATGGTCATAATAAATTGACCACTGAGCACGAACTTCGCAATGAAAAATTGTTACACAAACATGAAAATGAACGATATCCATATCATATATACGTACAAATATCAAATGGATATTTTCAAAGAAAAGTATTACACAGTAGAACACATTTGTGTCTTATAAACGTGTCTGTTCTTTACAGATTTCTGCATTTCAAAGTATATTTGGAAGTCGAATGATTTACATAGCTTCCATTCTCACTTATGTGCGTTGATATTAAGTCAGTTTGGACAGTTTCATGCCGAACAATTAATATAAAAAATTAAATACTGTGAAAAAATGGTGCGGTTCTGAAAAATATTTGATCGCAAAATTAGACACTTCATTATACATCAACAATAGTATTTATTAATTAAAACCATATTAAAACACCCATTGGTGATAATAAACCTTTTAAAAACTCAATAGTCACTAATCAAACTTAAATAGAAATATTATTCTGTATAAACAATTTATTCTACGAAGGGAAGACAGTAAGTAAGTTACAAATTGATATAAAAATGAAACAAATAAGAGTACTGACTTGAAAACTACTTTTATTTCTTCACATAATCTCCCTGTACAATGAGGCACTTATCCCATCGTTTCACAAGCCCCTCAAAACCAGCAGCATAAATTCTTTAGATTGTACAGGGAGATTTTGTGGAAAAATAAAAGTAGTTTTCTATACCAATTAGTAAGTTACTTCCCCTCATAAAATATTCTATAAATATTAATCACTTTCTGAATAATGAGTTGTTTTTAAAAATATAGAGATAAGAAGTAAAGATCTTTTAAATAAACAGCCTTGAAATAGTCTCGAAAAAAATAAACAATAATGGACCAGTCTTTAAATTGTTATAATAAGCATTAAAAAGCGGTGAAATTAGGTCGTTATATTTTTCTCAAAATTCCAAAAAATGAAAATCTTATGCTTGAGGCTAGATTATCCTGCATGAGTGTGAACTAAAACAGTATGGACAAACATCAAGAGGTGAATTCCTGACCAGAAAAGAAACAAAAAATCTTATATGAAAATAAGTCCGAAAATGGACCATTTGTCTATACTAAAGCAATTAGCATAGAATATTACATTGCTGTGGCAGCAATAATCCCTGCACACGTTGCAGGTGATAGGGACATTAGCTTTTTATTTAAGATCCTCAACACAGTCGTTTGGCTGACACCATGCTGGCGACCTACTTGCTTGAGCTTTGTACCGGGGTCCTGCTCAGTATCTGGTAGCACATGTTCTTCCAGGTCTGCTGTACGAACATGCCGCGGCCGCCCTTCGTGTTGGCCTCTTTTCATCAAAAGACCCCTCTCATACAAAGGCCGAAATGAGAGGATGGTGCTTCTCATAAAAAGGCCGAAACGTTTTGTGATTCGGATGGGTACTTCTGTCGGGGTACTTTTCTTCAACCTCTCGACCATTCCGAGTGCTTTTACGCATATGAAGATCATTTCGACTTGTTCCTGATATGAATACCGGACCACTGTACCTCTGCTGCACGATGAAACTCAAAAGTAACTCTGCAACATGAAAGAACACACTGTCTATATATTCTTATGAAGGCATGATGTCGTGCATACAATTATTGTCATTTCCATGGAAACTATGCACATCTGGACTTATGTTGATATGAACTTTTTGGTTATTTTTCTTCTGAGGAATCACAACATGAAGTTTGTCCCTATCGTTTTAATTCACTCTATATGTCTTCACTTCTTTGAAAAAACTCAGATAAAACTTTCAAAATGAAGAACAAATCTACTGGAGAAAACCCTAATGATTTTTCCCGCAAACTTGTTTTTGAAAGACAGACATGTAATCATAAAAACCATTTCACTACTATTTTGTCAATTTTTTTCCTAACAAGTAAATGTAATTGCTGTTACTTAGCCAATTTAACCAAATCTTCATTATTCGTTTGGTTTGGTTTGTTTGGTATTAACATCCTTTTCAACTGTCATGGTCATTTCAGGACTTCGTTATAGGGGCCGCAAAATTTGACCACGACTTTAACGTGCAGCCGGCAAACGACTACACGGGACCAACGGCTTTACTTCCCTTCCGAAGGAAGTGCGTGATCTCAGGATTTTCCCCCTGAAAAAATCCTCGTCGTCCTCGGCCGGGGTCGAACCCGCGTCCTCGGGCATCAGAGGCGATCACGCAACCCCTGAGCTACCGAGGCCGACTCTTCATTTGTTATAATTACGATTTGTGCTCGTAATTAGCAAAGCTTACAATTCATATGAGAATCCCAATATCAACAAAAACTCTGCTGTCAAGCAGCCTTAATGCAAGGGAAGCAAGCGTATGTAGAATGCAGAAACAATCAGAATTGAAAAAGGTTTTTACCGTGCGGGTTCCGAGAATGTACTCAGATGCTCACAAAAATGTTCGGAAAACTGTGTAAATTGAACACTTTACAATTTACGAGCACAATAAATAATAAAAATTGAACACAGGGTGGCAAGAACCTGAAAAAAGCTGATGTTTCGGATAGAGGGCTATCCTTTGTCAAAGCAAAGAGGATAATAGAGAATTATCCTGAAAGTTTTAATAGGAATATTAGAAGACGTAGGAGGGAGAAAGAAAGTGTCAGCTAGGGAGAACAGAAGGGAACTAATGGGAAATGAAACAGAAGACACGATAGAATAGGAATAAAAGAGGACCAATGAGAGATGATAAAAGGGCAGTGAGAAATATGTAATAGGATAACACATAAGAATCAAAGTGACAGAAATTGTAAAAGAAATTAGGAACGATATAGTCGAATTCGCATATACGACTGTTAAAAAGCTCCGGATATAAGAACAATTCCAACGGTGCTCTTTCAAGCAGGTTCGACGGTAACTCTTGGGCTGTACTGCATGGCCAAACGTGGCACTAACTTTGTCACATCCTTTGTTATGTGAAGTTTTGCTTGCAAGATGTTAGAAACAATGCTATGACTGATGTGGACCTTATGTTTGATCTAATTGACCTATTTTAATCTAACCTAACCTAACCACTGTAATTCTTTGATCTTGCGGCACGAATTGCAGCTTCTCAATGATGGGAGGCCACCCAAGGCGGCGCGCTGGTCAATTTTCAGGCTAATCTGACCACTTTGGATGTATCGCGTCACATGGCCACAGCCTCGGGGAAGATAGCGCATTATACCCATGCAGGCTTTTTAATTCGACATAGATGTTTGTGGCCTTGTTGTCCTTCAGATGCAGAAAACAAATCACAGTTCGCGCCTCGAGTTTTCCAATAGGCTGCGCCAAACTGGATTTTGTGTTCTGGCGACAAATCTATGAAATACAGCGCGTGTTAAGTTGGTTTAGCCCTGTATGCACGAATGTGGCTGTAAATTGCCATTTTCATTTCACTGCTGCACACGGATGTTTATGGCGCGTACCCAGGATTTATGTTCGGGGGGGGGGGGGTAATCAAACAGATATGTGAGAAAATTATATGGAAAACTGCACCGAATTCCGGGTCTATCTTTGCAGAATTAATTGTTTGAAGAATAACTCAAGAATGATCGATGAGGGTTTTATCCTACGCCACATCTCAAATGTATTAAATTATTATTGGAAATAGGAACCAAAAAGGGGAAACCTCTATTCCACAAGGAGAATTGAAATACCGGATACGTATTTCCGGTACCTGATACCCATTTTCAGAGGAGAAAGACAAAAATAAGAAGTGAAAAGGAAATCAAAACTTAAAGCTAGGATTACTAGCGAGGGTGCAAATTGCCAAGAACATGCTCCATTGGTTACGCGAAAGGGATGTTAACATTTCATGGACAAAGGTTAAAACAAAGAGCTAATGAAACTAAAGGAAACGTCTTGCCAAAAGGGTAACAAAATTAAACATAAACTTAAATGAAAAACTTAAAATAAAATAGTGTAGAGTCCGCTATAAGAGATGCATCGGGAACAGAAGAGATTGCTCTTAAATACAGACTGTAAAATAAAATAAAAACAAATAAAAATTAAACTTAAACTATAAACAAAAATAAATTTAAAAAATTAATATCAAAAAATAAAAGAAAAATTAACAAATAACACAAAATAATAAAACAACTAAAACTAAAGTAACCAAACAGGAATGGAAATTAAATAATTAATAAAAAATTAATAAAAGGCCAATAGGTAAACAAAAACAAAAAACAGAAGACAGAGAATCAATTCCATAAATCAAACAGAACAGAATTTGGGATCGGCCCTTTGTCCATATTTAATAACTTTTTAGAATCATTTTATAGATTTCTATACTCTCAAAGCTGTCAAATTAATTTCTTGAATTGACAGATCTAACTAACTTAATACCATAACCAGTTTCCAAAATATGTTTGGCGATACTCGAAATTTAACAAGAGCTAAATGCTCTTCCACTTTTTAATAATATTTCTGGAGCTCTGACCAACTGTCATGTCAGCCGAAGCAATTAATCGGCAGAATTTCTGAGGTGACATTGTGGCAAGAGGAAAAAAACCGTCGCTACCATCGGAAGATGTCATCGCATCAAAAGCAATCAAGTGACGTCAAATGCGAAGTGTCGCCTTGGCGTAAGCATAGTAATAGATAGTAAAGAAAGTACAACAGCTCCCGAGCCGGCCACACCCCCTCCTGTTTCGGCATGGTCGCACATTCCATTGATTTTGGTCACAGCTTGTAGTTCTTATTCCATAAAAGCACGCCAATTCTATTATAGAAGGATCAGGCAACGTAACTATGCTTTCGGTTTAGAATTTAGAAAGTTTTTTGAAAACTAATAGACCCACTCTAAAGTGCCGCCCATGTTGTCAGGCGGATTTTTGCTGAAGCTGCGGCGCTGCGATCGAAGTCGCTCGTGCGAAAGGTTTCACCAAGGTATAAAAAAAAGCCTTGGTTTCACTGATAATCGCTAATGCTGGAAACGCACGATTTAAAATTCCAATAATTCCTACTTAATTTGCCTGACTCCGAATATAACGTCATAGGTGAGCATGGGATACACATGTCTTTAATCTAAAATTGCCCACAATGTCCAAGTTGTCCAACAAAGTTGTTTTTAATTTAAAAAATGCCTCGCTATTTTGATACTGATTTCATCAATAGAAACATTGTTTACTATATGTGTGGTTATATTTCTAAATAAGTCTGAAAAATTTTTAACTTGCAAGAAATGCTTGGAATTATTTGTAATTTCTTGAATCTGTGCCATCGAAAACTTATTTTACTTTACGTATACAAAAATTACAATAGCTTTCTAGTCAAGCTTTTATTGGCATTTGTACATGTATTTTATCAGAATCTATTTGGAAAAAAAAGAGAAAACAAGAATTAGCATCTTAGAGAACGTTTACAAAATAAGTTCGCTAAAATTAAAACATTTTAACCTTTGTAACACCCCCCCCCCCCAAATGAACGTACATAATATATTAGAATACACCCCCCCTTAAAAGTGGAAATCTTTTCACATAAAAAGGAGCCACGACCATTTTTGCATAGACCGAGGCGAATAATTAAAAACATTTAGGCGAACGTTCATTATTCGATATCCACCCTCTTATTTGACCGTTCATTTTGTCACAGTTTCAAAATTCCCATCCTCCCCTCCCTGTCAAGCGTACGTATTTCCTGAATAATCCCTTAATTGAGGTTAGTAATGAAAGGTAAGACTACAACAGATTTCTCATCAAGCCTTCATTGGCATTTGTACAAGTATTTTATCAGGTAGAAGTCTACTTGGAAAAAACAATAGAAAAACAAGAGATTAGTAACTTGATTAATATTAATAATGAAATATTTGAAAAGATAACAAATTTGAATGTAAATTCAGGCATTGCCTGTTGTTTGTATTCGTTCCTTATATGATATTATATTTTGTGCAAACGAGACAAAGCGGATATATAGTATATATGTACTATATATCCGCTTTGATACGAGATTTGATCTTGTTGCAAAAACTTTGAGGTAAGAAATGTCCTCCAGAAGGAAGAGTAGCAATAATAGAAAACGAGCAAAATTGGTTTAAATGTATTTTTTGCATGTGAAAAATAAACAATGTTTGAAGAATAAATGTTTGATTTCATTATATGATATACGAGTCTCCAAGAAATGTATTTAACACCCAACACTGTGAAAAGTTTAAAATAATAACCTAAAAATATTTCTCCCAACGTTGTATTTTTAAAATGTTTGATTTCAATTTGCTTTTTGTTTAATGTCCAATATATTAAATTGATGTTACAGTTGTATCACTGAATATTAATTTTATATTAAACGATTAAGGTTAATGTGCTCCAAAAACGTTTTTTAACTTGTTAGTACAGAATTTTCCTTCCTTCCTTGAAAGGTTTATTAATGCCCTTATCACAATATTCGGCATACAATTTTTAAATGGGATCGGGTAAAAATATTTATAATAATTTATTAAATTCTATAACGAATTTGTGCTTTGAAATAGCTAAAACCGGCAAAAGACACAGGAATTCAACCTGCTTAATGATCTATTTCCGATCAATTTCGATCGAGTCGCCCTCACACGAGTGGACAGTGTAACTCGGGAGCTGTTCTACTTTCCTTTCTATTACTATGGCGTAAGCAAATGAGGTCAATTGCGGAGAGTCACAACGTCGAAGGCGAGCATGGACGCCGATTGCGAGATGGCATCGAGCCAAGTAAGGAAAAAATATCGCCGTCCTCATCAGTGCGTCCCCATCAAAAATAATGGAATGGGCGTCGAAGTGAAGAGCGAGGATCGAAGGCGATTCAAGGAACGAAGGAACATGCAAAGGAAGGCTGGAAAATGGAATAAAAAGGGAGGTAAGAAAACAGAAGCTAAGAGGATTAACAGATGGCTTCGATGGAAACAAAGTTCACGCCCGACCACGCAAAGACACCGCCCTGGAACAAGCAGCTTGGACAGGTCTGGTGA
>JAHWFO010055381.1:573944-621943 GCA_023313115.1 Rhysida immarginata | reverse complement strand
AATAAAAAACTCTTTCACCACAACGATAGAGTTGTGGTGAAAGAGTTTTTTATTAGTTCTAAGTTTACCATTACAATTATCCACACTTGTCTTTTTTATTATTTATTTGTAATAATGGCAATATTATTTATTCTGAAGATTACCAGCACCCAATGGAGGAGATCGGCTTTAGTCCCTATCCGACAGAGTTGAATTCTATATTTCCACACAAAGCAAATCGTACGAGGTGTTTTTACAGAAGCGATGGTAGTAGATGGCAACGTGGAAATTTCCCGAAACGTTGGTCCCTTCACACTTCTCTTCATTCAGCTACCCGGACTGGCCGAGTCGCCCAGTGATATTGGAAGCGGACTTCGAAAGTGCTTGAACGCACTATTAAGGCCAGTAACTTTACTAATTATATATAGCCCCCATTAAATGAGACTGTTAAGCAGAACTTTTATGCTCCTGCAACTTCTACGAATAATTGTGGGAATTTTTACATGCCGAACTCTAATCCTAGTTTTTTGAAGCCAAGCAGTAGATGCTCGAGTTCGTTAGGTCTAGCAGCGAAAGTTAGACCTCCATACAGTGAACAGCAGTTCGTCTCGTCGGTATCCAGTGATATCCCAGAACTGCCAGCTACTCAACTTTACCCTGCATTCCCGCAGGGTTCCAGTGTTCACCGTGCTCATCGCCAGCCTAAAGCTTTAGCCAGTAACGTCGACAGGGCCGCGCTATGGCGAGCAGCGTACCGGCGCGTGGTATTGATGCTTTCTTATAATAGTCCATATTTATTTATCTGGCTAAAGCGAACTTATTTGATATGATTTGATTTGTTGTGCTCATACATGACTTTTTATTCACAATTTCTTAGAAACACCCCTTCGGTAGACAAACCTGAATAGGTCGCCGTGTTCCGTTTGTACGGCGCTCTTCCCATTCGTCACCCCGATCGTGTGCTCAAGATTTCACGTCAGCGGCGGACTACAATTATTAAGAAGCCAAAGGTGGTCTGCACACGACATTATTTCAAATTTTATTTGTGAAAAAAAAAGAATTAATTTAATTATATTTAAAATTCAATCTTTAATACCCTAGTTGTTATTAAAGAGTTTATGCAATTGAATGATATGTCTCGCGTCTCTCTCTGTCGATGGTTAAAGCACTCTGCTGTAAAAAATACGTGACACCAAGATAGTTTTCCTCACAAAGATCTTTTTTTTTGAAAATAGGAAAGAAAACTCTTGAACAAGGAACCTTTTTATATAGGTTTATATGATTTAGGGGAGGGGAGGGGGGGGGGCTGTCCATCTGCTCCCCTTGCTACGCTCATGGATTATAAGGGATTTAAAGGCGATTTTCATCTATTTATGACCGGCCCTCCAATTCATCTATTTTGAAAAGCTTGTTGCGCCTTTACTCATTCTTAAAAGTTGGTATTGGTTTTTTAATGGATTATTTCAAGGTTTTTATTTATAAGATCTTCGCAGTTTTAGCTCTATAAATATAAAGTAAAAACTTTTACAATTTAAAAAAAAAAAAATAATAATTACAGTTTTTATTTTGATAAGTTTTTTGGTGTTGAGTTGTTGAAGGTATTTTTTGCCACTGCCAGTGGATTTTAGCTATTATAATATATTTTAATGTTAAGGTTTAAACCAAAGTTTATTTTGTAATTTGTTAATTAAATTTTGCGAATTTTTATTAAGAACATTTTAAAATTAAAGATACTGTCATGACTGAACTATTAAATTTACTTACAGTTGCCTGAAGATAGTCCTGTTAACTAGGTTTAATATCTTGTACCGCCAGCACATTTTAAACGTTGTAGCCAAAAACATAACCGCATTGAAGACTTGTATTGTGCCAAGAAGAGTATTTGCTATTAGAAGTTGAACTGGAGTAACAGTAAATGTATTCCTACATAACTGGTTAACTTCTAAAATTCTCCGAATGTCCACGTGAAAAAGAAGAATATTTACCACAGATAATGCCACTGGAACGCCGAAAGCATATAAACTCTGGAATGCGAACGTTGTCCATGAAGTACGACATACATAACTACATCTAGTACAATGTGCAAAAGTTCTCCATATATCGAAAATTATAACATTTAACCAGCATATTGATGACGAGTAACTAATTTGTTGCAATGAAGTAATGAAGTGGCATACTTCGTCTGGCATAAAGTAGATAAATTGACAGGAAAGTAGTAACAGATAGAATAATAAGAGCATCGCCATATGGCATATTAAAGGTTTGAAATCGTGAGTTCTGTATGGTAGTCTCATGTAAGAAATGATCGTAGCTCCCAACGCCACACATGAAATGGACCAGGTAAAGGTCATCGTTAAATCCAGGTTTCGATATAAGGGAATTGCATATGAAGGTATACAAACAAAGGCACTACCATTCTCACGAATATCGAAATTTTGTCTAGAGAATGTGAAATTATGGGCGAGATCGTGTAGAATTTCTTTTTCATCTACGAAGTATTCGTCCAAATCAAGACTCCACTTTAAACAATTCTTAAATATAAATGACACGTTCTGCATTTCATTATTTATATTCATTAATAAGATTCCCGAAGATTCATTCATATTTACCATGATCTTTATAAATGAACTATATATAACTGTTGACAAGTTTACATTATACTATTAGGATCGTAAAGAATAGAAAGCTGTGTGCTGTCTGCTGCTTTTGTTTCAAAACTGCTGTCAAACTAAATTAGCAGAAAGAAACAAGTATCTGTAAGAAAAAATGAAAAGTTAATATCATACTAAAATCACTTTAAAAAATTAAAAACTAATTTCTTGCTTTAATGGCTTAAATACAATAAAATAACTAACAACATTCCTTAAAATTATTTTCTTAAAACTGTTAACAACCCAAAGGTTTGTTTATAGTCAATTACTTACTGGCGAAGAAGAAATGAATAATGCGGTGGGTTTCTGTTGCCTATCTCGTGATTTGTAAGAGAAAAAACCATGCATGCTATAGTAGACCCGAGGATCTCGAGATCCACTGAGGCCTGCGCCTTAGCGCTTTCAGCCACTGGACCGGCTATCTTAAATTAAATACAATCGAACCCACAAATAACAAACTCGGTTATAGCGAAAAAATATGTTATAGAGAAGTTAACTGAAATCCCCAACTACAGGTTCATTAAAACTATACAAATTTTTTACGATTTTAAAGAAATCTGATATAAAGAAAATACGTACAAAAAGAATAGTTTTATGGGCTCTTACACAACTTTTATTCGGATAAAGCGAAATTTTGAAAAATCAATATTTTTTAATCAAATGGGAGATTTTCCAGAAACTGTGGACCAATAATGATCAAACGAAAATGGAGAAACCACGATTCCAAAAAAGAATTTATTAGCACGAATGCGCATTTCAACAGCCAAGCCGCCCTCGTCAGCGTGATACAAGATGACCAGAAGCCTGTTCTGATGTAGAAGCAGACAATCGAACAGTGTAGTGTATCGGTATTCGTGTGGAACTTGAAGCATAGCTTCCATAATCTTACCCTTCAGAATCATATTCCAAGGGAAATACACTGAACTAGAAAAGAAGCCTGATGTACCCACAAAGGTCATCCAAAGTATGAAAGAAGAAAATTGCCTCCTCTTGGTGAAGGAAAATTTGATTGACGATTGTCTGAACTAGGAGTATAATACATAGTAAGCCAAAAAAAAAAACGAAAAAATTTATGAAACCCAGTAATCTGGGAAGATAACATTGTCAATGTTATCAAAATTGACATCAAGGATATGTCTTGGATTACGGTGCCTTGTTTCTACGTAGAGAATGTTTTAGAATGCCAGAGACTTATTATCATGATTTACCATAATAGGCAACACGGTTTTCATGAGCTCTTGAACATATTTCCCAACATGAGTAATATTGAAATCATTATGAATGGAGTAATTGCGAGCAATTCTCCTATCTAATTGTGCAATAGTCCTTAGGGTAATGTTCTGGAATGTTTGGAGTTCCTTCCATCTTGTCTTGCAAATTGTAGCCCAGACGGGCATGCCATATAGCAAGATGACACGAACAATCATTTTGTATAATAGTAGTTTATCAACACTGAGGGCACTGTTACGACCCAACAGAGCAATTAAGCTAAATTTTGCTTTTTTGGCCATGTTCATCGCATAAGTTACATGCATATTCCATGATAGTTTTGAATCAATAACAACGCCAATGTATCTATAATTATCAACCCATTCCAAGCATATGCCATATAACTTTAAGGAGTCAAGATTTCTCTTTTTCTTCTTAGTGATATACATTGCTTTGCATTTGTCGACATTCAGTTTTAATCGCTGCTTGCTAAACCAGATTTCACATTCTTTAAGGGCTTTCTGCAGACGTGATACAACAACACAAGGCTGGCGTGCCCATGTCAGTATAGCAGCATCATCCGCATAAAAATATAGCTTCGGGAAGTCACGTATATAGTAATTGAACAGAACTGGCCCCACCACTGATCCTTGTTAGATAATTCATCTCCAACTCTGGCCTGAAAAGACCTGTTGGACAGAAACGAATGAACTAGACTAATTAAATCATGTGGGAAACCATCAGTTATCATTTTATAAATAAGGCCTCCATGCCAGACCTGATCAAAGGCTTTATGAACATCTAAGAAGATGACGCCGCAATAGATCAAAAGATTAAGGAGAGTGTTAACATCCGCTATAAGTCTCCAAACTTGGAGCTGGCAAGAACGTTTCGCCCGAAAACCGAATTGTTCTGCATGGATGAGATTATTGGTTGTGAGAATTGTTCTCTCCAAGACTTTAGAAATAGAAGACAGTAAGCTGATGGGCCTGTAACTTATAGGGTTTGCAGGATTTTGACCGGGTTTAGGAATACTTAGGACAACAGACTGTTTCCATGTATCCGGAAAGTAACAGTTATCCCAACAGTCGTTTATAATTTTAGTGATATCACCAGTTATATTTTGCGATAAGTTTTTTAAGGCATTGTTTTTGACAGTGTCTTTACCTGTGCCTTCTTTTTCTTGAGTTTCTTAAAGCAATTTTGAATCTCAGCTACCTGTATATTATGTTTGGCCACATGATGGTTATTGTTGTAATACACTGTTATGCTGCTTTCGACCATTTTGGATATTTCTAGTCCTTCTGGACGATCATCCTTTGGAGTCACAAATTATTGTTTAAGGGAATCAGCAATAAGCTGTGCCTTGTTTTGGTCATTAGTTATAAATTGTCCACTGGTGTCTAAAAGTGGTGATATGTTCATGGCCTTTTTGTTTTGTAAGGCTCGAATCATGCACTAGATAGCATTGTCCTGGGTTGACAAACTCTTCAACTTCTCATTCCATCTCTCGTTACGAAGTTTATTTACTTCCTCATATACTCTTCTCGTAAGTCGGTTATATTTGGTTTTAAGCGAAGGCTTTCGTGTTCGGTACCATTGCCTCCTTACCCTGTTTCTCTGGTCTATTAGATACTTGATTGCTGAAGTAAGATCGAGATGATCAGGCCGTTTCACATCTACTGGAGAAGCACAAGCATTGATGGTATCAGTAATACGTGTAGACCCTTTCAACATTTATGTCTACCTCCTCCGTGCTATGCACGTCATTGAGTAGATTACTGTCATTTTTGAGAAGATCTCTGAAAAGTTTCCAGTCTTGTTTAAGCCCCATTTGTTCTCTGAAGTCAATATTTATATTTTCAAAATTCAGTGCGACCGGTTTATGATCTGAGGATAAATCATCAACAGTAAAAATATCGAATGGCTTATAGAAGCCTTTCAGCAACACAATATCAAGGACATCACTTGTAGGTGTCACGGAATTCAAACTCCAACATGAATTCCAATGACGCAATTGTCCGCTTTCAGGGAGAGGAAAGCAGGGCGACGTTATCAGCATCACCGACAACATCAACACGCACGGACCCGTTGGTTTTGAAATACAGATGAAATTTTGAAGTGGGTGATCCAAATATTTGGGATAAAATTTATACAAAAAAAACGTTTTCGAGAATATTTCTCATCATCAGTTGGATTAAACATTTTTGAATGGTGAGAGACGTTTCGAGCGCGGCGTACGAAAGAAGAGATTCAAAAGAAAAAAACCAGCCTACAGTTTGGACTGGGGAAGGTCGCCCGACATGCGAGTCTCCAAGTAAAACCGATTTCAGCCAGGAAGGCAGCGTTTTGGCTGTTAGAGGAGCGGGAAAGTCAGCCGGGCTTCTCTCCATCGCAGTTTCCTTCCCTAAAGCCTCCGAATGAGTTACATCGAGGAGTGATGGACTGCAACTTATTTCTAGTAAGTGCATATTTAAATGTGGGCAGAAATGCCGATTTGATTAAGGCCGCTTTTATGGAGCTGTCACGTCGGAAACTTAATTACAACACGATAGTGAAGGGCTCATGTCATTTAGTATGCTAGCTTATTTATGACATAAGCTAGGCTTTGCCATAATAGGAGTCTAAAGTGTTTTTGTGTTTTAAGTACTATGCAGTGCTCTCTCTTTCTTAATGTGTATTAAAGTTTATTGCATTATGTCAAATGCTTGTTACGTGCGACACTATTTTGCTTTGCACGAGTGTTATCCACTGTTAACTATTCATTCCAGTAATTTTAGATATCTATATAAATGTGCATTGGTGAATACTTTATTCATTTAATTGTTTCTAAATTTTTAGTTCGCAAGTGTGATTTGTGCTAGTCATAATTCAGAGGACTTATAAGACTCTATTTGGCATTCCCATTAGGACTTAAACAATTCTGTGACATTTCTATTAGTACAAACTAAATTGTGACAATTATTTTTATGTGGCTTTCTACTGAAGTGTAATTTAATAACCGGACTTGGACTTATTTAAAATAGACTCAGCTTTGTATTTTAAGAAAGTAATGCGTTGTATTGGTGAACGTGGAGCTGATCAAACTTTGCAGTGTTTCATATAATTGCGAATTGCTATCCAACGATGTCATTATCGAAAAAAAATAGAAACGTTGGTTATTTACATTTATTCATGTGTACAATTGAATGTATTAAATTGGCAATAATTCATGAAATCAAGTCTGTGTTTATTAGTGTAATTATAGAATAGTTTTGATTGCTATGCCTTTTGGATATTAAGAGAATATCTTGGAAGTTTAATTAATGTGGATTTATATATTTATGTATGTGCTTTACAAGATTGGTGGAGCATTATTGTATATGTTATATCCATTTATTTAAGTGATACCGTGATAAGGTTATATGCTTGATATACTTGTTATTGAATTCATACAATTTAACTAAGCCTTATAGTTGCTTAGATTAGTTAATGTTTTCCGGTATTCTTTGCCATCATTTTAATGGCTAAGCGCCTGCTATTGGATATATCATTCATTGTTTGATTTGTTATCGATTTATTTCTTTTTTGTTATAAATAAACATTTACTTTTTCTTGTTAAGTTCGTGCACTATTACATGCCCTTTATTTCACTGCGTTACTCTCATCTACTACAACTTAATAAATGTGATAGTGCTGGCGCGTGGTAGACGAGCAGTACGACCACAGAATAATTTTTAAAAAAATAATTTTTTCTTCTTGTTTTTGGATTTTCACCCAACTGTTGATGTGTGGTGCTGAGGCGATTTAGTGTCGACTTGTGAATACGAATTTACTAGTGTTATCTGGTAGTGAAATTATTTCAGTTTTTGAAGTGTGGTCTGTGTGTTTCTGTGCCATTAATACTTATCATTGGATTTACTTCTACATCTGTCGAGTGCAGTGTGTATGCTACATTTATTTCTTTGTCCCGCATATCGTATCATTTTGATTTATTTCGGCGTATCATTTTGATGCAGTGTTTGTAACTACGCATTTGATTTTGCAACAGCATGGGTTACAAGTTGTTTTTTTTTTTTTTTTTTTAATTTATTACTGGGTTATTTTTTGTGCTATTTGGTGTTGTGTGTACTTCGACATCTGCGTGGAAACGCTGTTGTGCCAGCGCGACTGTAAATTTGTGCGGTGTTAAGTTGTGTGCTTATTGGTGTGTCAGCTACGCACTGAAATTCTTTTATCATGGGGAAAGGGAAGAAAACGGAGCAGCAAAAATTAGAAAAACAAATAATTGATGGGCTAAAGAAAACCTGATACAAAAAGAATATTATGTTATTTAATCAGTGCTTCAAAACATTATCTAACCAGGTGGAAGCCTTCAATGAAACTGAGAAGGTCCAGTTATACCTTGGAACATTTCCGGAAGCGGTCCAACAATCTTTGCGACAGGAAGAATTGAACTGCATATCGGTCATAATGGAGCGGGCAGTGCAGTTCTTCACAAAGAGTGAACCAAAAACAACAAACACTCCAGAGGCTCCAGCCAATAGACCAAGCATCGGCTACGGTCCAGATGAGTAGACAATAGCAGGTTTCCATATAGGTCCCGCTATTGACCCCTTCCTGAAGGATGGTAAACAACAGTCAGCTACAGATAGGGAGGCCACTGACCCTAGCTATGGCCAAGAAGAACAGTCGGAAGAAGAAGGGAAACCGCTGCTAGCGAATACCCCTGCCAGCGCTGCAGATCCGAATTTCGGAACACTAATTAGAAGGCACTATAAGGACTGTAAAATCGCAGAGAGCTTACTGGAGAAGCCCAAACCTTCGTTCTTTATAGAACAAAGTCTTTTATAGAAGGGCTAAAGACTCAACGCAATTGGTATAGCCTTGGGTGAGAATAATTATCGAAGCGGCTTTCAAAGCAACGCATGCAGCTACCACTTCGGGTCACCCGGGAGTTAACAAAACAATACAAAAAATCAGGGCATTATACTTTTGGCACTGTATGGAAAGAGATGTGTGCAAGATGGTAAGGGAGTGCGTCGAATGTCAGAACAATAAGGTCCCAAGGCAGCTTCCCTTTGGTGAACTCCAATCGTTAGATGGCATACCATCTGTATCGATTATGTGATGCCATTGCCGGTTACATCGAGAGGGTACGACGCAATTCTGACCATTACCGATAAATTGACGATGCGGGTCAGGCTGCTCCCCTGTCAGTCTACCGTCACTGCAGAAGGTACCGTTAGAATGCTAATCAACCAGATTTTTAAAATCGACGGATTCTCGTCCGTTATAATATCCGATCGGGATGTCCGATTTACCTTGGAACTATGGAAGCACATATTCAGGCTGCTAGGTGTCACCCTGAAATTGGCTTCGGCATATCATTCCCAAACGGACGGGCAATCCGAAAGATCTAACCAGAATATGATACAGATTCTGCGGCATTATTTGAACCCAGAGAAAACCAACTGGGACGAGTACCTCGCCACTACTGAAATCGCTATAAATAGCTCTGTGTCAGAAGCCACGGGCTTCACACCTTATTATTTGGACTTGGGGTGAAACATCACCCCAATTCGTCAACAAATTTCAAATAGTAAATCAAACAATTCTGGAGTTTGTGAGCCATCTAAGAACAGTGTTAAAGACCGCCCGGAACAGGATTAGACGAGCAAACGCTCCCTATGCGAAATTTTATAACAAGAAACACACCAAATTCAAGATGAAAGTGGGTGACCTGGTTCTCGTCCGAGCATCAAGAATCGTGCAAAAGAGTACAACCGGACATAAATTATACCCAAAATATGTCGGACCCTGCACAAATTAGAATCTTATGGGATCACTGGTTCATTATTAGCATGGTTTTCTTCCTATTTAAAAGATCGCCAATTAATTGTTAGATATGCTTCCTCGTATTCATCTTCATTTATGGCTTCATCTGGTGTACGGCAAGGATCACACTTAGGACCAGTTCTCTTTACTCTATTTATTAATGACTTGGCTAATGCTATTGACGTTCAGTTGCTACTATTTGCCGATGACGTGAAACTCTACTGGCCCGTCTCTTCCACAGATGACTATGAGAAATTGCAACAAAACCTGCATGCAGTCCAAAACTGGTGTATCCAAAATCGTATGGCCCTGAATCCTCTAAAGTATAAATGTATGACCTATTATAGATCATGCACAATAACTAGTTTCGTATATCATATCTTTGATACTCCATTAATTCAGTGCTCTAGTATTCTGGACCTCGGAGTTCTTCATGCACATTCTTTAAGTCCTGAGCCCCATGTTCATTATATCATTAAAAAAGCGAATAAAGCCTTCACACTACTAATTTGTTCCTTTAAATTTATTAATAAACCCTCAGTTTTAATTTTTCTATTTTGCACCTACGTTAGATCTATTTTAGAATACGCTTCTATCGTTTGGAATCCATCACACGTGGGTCTTACTGACGAAATTCAATCTGTTCAAAAACGATTCATTCATTTTTTATCTTCTCGATTTGAGCATAAATCCATAACCACTTCTGTGAACAGCATCCATTACTGTTAATACTTCCATCATTACAGAGTAGATGAAGGATTCAAGATGCTCTCTTTGTCTGTAAATTGATAAATGGGTTTATTGATTCCCCCGAACTGCCGAGCAGAGTTAATTTCAAAATTCCCAATTTCACCCGAAGTAGAGTTACTTTTCACATTCCCTTCTGCACCACAAACTATGAAACAATGTGTGTAATTATTCGTATTCAAGTTACTGGTAATACTGTTTCTAAGAATTTGGATCATTTTAATTGTAATTTTTATCGTTTTAAGAGTGTTTTACATAGAACTTGGAATTTTTAACTATATGTAGAATTACTTTGCTGATTGCTTTATTCTTCCTTTTAATTATTGTATTCTGATTATCTTTTTTCCCTCTTATTGTTTATAATGTACTTTATGGGTAAATCCCGTTGGAAACTTGAATAAATAAATAAATAAATAAATAAATAAATAAATAAATAAATAAAATACAAGAAGTTATCAATAAGGTATCGGCAAACTCCAAATTCCACCTCGGTGGAAGTGCAGGAATAAAGTGATCCACTGCTCATATTTGAAGCAATACTCCAAACCTAGTGTTCCATTAAGGGAGCCAGGCCACATAAAGGATCCCCAATTTGAAGAGGTATATTGAGTGGAGGCCATTAAAGATGTCAAAGGGAAAAAACCTAACCGGAAGTTCCTGATCAAATGGGCCGAGTACGACACACATACCTTGGAGCCGGAAACCAAACTTCATCGCTGCCAGGGGCTTGTGAAAAGGTTCTTCGAAGATCGAAGGAGGATTCCTAGTATGCCGCAAATAGACCCAGAGAAGGAAACTGGAGAGGATTCGTTGCCTTCTAGTTCATCAAAAAAGACACCAAACGTCCTGTATAACATCAACACGTAGGAAAATCTGCGGTTGGGACCAGTGAGTGTGTCACGGAATTCAAACTCCAAAATGAATTACAATGACGCAATCGTCCGCTTTCACTCTCGGATATTCTGTCATTCAGAGAGAAAAGCAAGGCGACGTCATCAGTGTCACCGACAACATCAACACGCATGGACCAATCAGCGGGCGAGAGACATTTCGAGCGTGGCGTACGAAAGGAGAGATTCAAAAGAAAAAAATCGGGCTAGAGTTCAGACTGGGGAAGGTCGCCCGATATGCGAGTCTCCAAGTAAAACCGATTTCAGCCACTCTTGCTGCTACACGGTTAGGAAACTGGCCGGCGGACCGGAGGCTAGAGTCAACACGGCGGATTCAATCCGAGAGCACCGTATTGCGCAGTTAGGAAATTCCACGCCATGCAGCGAAGCCAGGAAGGCGGCATTTTGGCTGTTAGAGGAGCGGGAAAGTCAGCCGGGCTTTATAAATAAACATTTACTTTTTCTTGTTAAGTCCGTGCACTATTACATACCCTTTATTCCACTGCGTTACTCTCATCTACTACAATTTAATACATGTGATAGTAGGTGAGTGGTGACAGTAATGCGTGTCGTTTACAGGACCTATCGCAATGATATCAGTTTTACTCTGTATATATCTATATAATATGACACCGTTCTGATTATGACGTTTGGAGTTCCACTGTGAGTGCTTAGCATTCAAGTCCCCCACCACTGCTATTGAGATATTCCCAGAGAATAGCTCGTCGATATCACTAACATCGATTTCATGCTTGGGAGATTTGTAAAGAGCCAGGAATTTTACATCGCCAACAGTAGTAGCTGTGATAATAACAGAAGCAACCTCCATTCCTGTATACAACCTCCATGCCTGTATACAATCCCGATGCTGATTGCCTTTTTTAACGATAATTGCTGCACCTAGATGAGACCTTCACATTAGGAGTAACAATTCTATCTTTGCAATAGATACAGTAGCCCGGGATTCTGCAGTCTTGGCCCGGCTTTATATGTGTCTCACAGACAAACGCCACGTCTATATCCCATTTAATTAAATAGTTATAAAACTCAGTACGCCTCTGGGGAATTCCCCTGGCATTCCATCAGTATAGCGTCCATCAGCCATAATCTCAGTGTTTGCTCGTAAGAATTCCACTCATTTGTGGATATTTTTTGCCTAATTCATTATACAAATGGCATATACTGCCTAGTTGTTTGCACATGTCTTACATGTCATTCATGTTAAATCTTTTATCCGTTTTCGAGACTATTTAGGCATAGGATGTCTTCGGAGTAACTTTGGTCGGGACTTGTTTGACTTGCGGATATTTTGGGCATTTTGTATAACTGGATGTGTGCTGCCCATCGCATCTTATACACTTTGGAGGATCTTGTCCTTTAACATTTGGGCAGTCTCGTGACTGGTGGTCTTTAGCACATTTGTTACAGCGAGGGGCTTCAGTACACCCTAGAGATATATGACCAAATCGTAAGCAGTTAAAACATTGTAATGGTCTCTTATTTCCACGGAACATTCCGATGGATACAGCTAAGGGTCCTATGCGAGTAACATTTCTTAGAGTCTTGTTGTGCTCTATGTTCGTTAACAGAACCAGAATCACGCGCATATCTATGGATCCATTAGATATTTTTAAGTCTAATCACTTTCTCAGGAAAATAATTGACCTTTTTTAGGTATTCCTTAAAATCGTTAAGGTCATAGGTCACGTCTACATTTCGTATAACGTATTTAGGGACTTTTTCCGATTTAAGTTGATGATGCTGAATCTTTAGCACGTTATCAGCCTTTATGCCAGACACCAGTTTACTATGCGTTTCCTCATCATGACACCTTACTTTGATCGTCTCTGCTCTACCTGTGTGTATAATAATTCGGTTACTATGCTTTTGAATCTCGCCCAGGATGTGCTTGATTGGCTGACCATGAGTACGTTATATGATTGGCGGAATATAGGAGCTGCTTTTGATATTTGGCTATTTAACATTTTTTCGCTGTTCGGACTTGCTTTCTGGAAAAGCAACAGCGATTGTATCATTTATATCAACAACATCCTTGATGTTGTCAATTTTCAACGCTTTTTTAGCCTTTTTGGAGTTTGCAGTTATCCATTTATCCGTATAATTGTATAGCCGTTTGCGATTTGTACTAATCAGGTCTTTGCCATCGTTATCATTACTCCCAAAGCCGGAGGGGATAGTTTCCATAGGCTGAGGATTCACACTCTCTATTTCACAAGAGTCTCTTAGATAGTCAGAAGTTTCACCTGTAGGCTGATTACCTTTCATTGACAGAGCAGAGAATTGATCTTTGAGGAACTGCCCCATCTTATTAAAGTTCTTGTTGGCCTCATTACGTGCTGCAGAAATTTCAGCATTCATATTAGCAATTTTATCGTGGATTTCGGTTATGTTACTTTTTAGTGACTCGACTGTTCCTTGTAAATTATCATATTTAGTGCACATTTCTTGGCGCAAAACCTGTAGCTTATCCTTAATTATAGCACCAAAAGCTTCAAATCTGTAATCTTTACAGGCATCTTTATATATCTCGCCATACGTATATTTACCATCACTTGTTTTTTGGCTTGCAATGCCACTTAACGCTTTGCCTGATTCTGGCATTATGATAAAATTTAAAATAAAATAGTCAGACTGCTAGCCCTGAAAAGGGCTTTTCCGGAAGATGATCCGTCGAAAAAAAAAACAGCTTTAAAGAATAGGATATAAAAAACCGCCGAGAATGCGCCTTCAATCAACGTTCCGTCTCCAATCTATACCATCTAAGAGTTCTCGGATGCCGTGAGTGTCCTGATGCCGTCAGTCTTCTCGATGTAGAAGCAGGTTAACACAATGTTTATACAATGTATAGTAAAAATTTTTACAAAATAACCAATCAGTATGAACAACCAGTTATACAATGACCAATCAGGATAAGAGATATTTAAGTATCCTTTACAGTAGCTATTGTCGACAATCTTTTCTTCCTTGTTAAATGTCCACTTATGTGTAGCCAATTGGCAACGTTTAACGGTTCAGCATCGGTGTTTAGTAACTTGTCCTTATCTCACTGGCTATTTCTACGGATTCTAGTAAATTCAGTATTCTTGGGTTACTTGTGCTGTGCAGGATTTGGAAGTCGTTCTTGTCAAAGGTGTGTTTCTGATCCAAAATGTAGTCAGCGAATCTGGAAATAGCGAACCTTCCGTTTCTCACACTGGCCTAATTTTCTTTAATTCGGGTTTTGAAGTCATGTTGAGTTTGCCCATAATACACTTTGTCACAAGTTCTGCATGCCAACCTGTAGATTCCTGGTTGATCTTCTACGTTGACTTTGTCCTTAGGGCAGCCTATCAGTTTCTTGACAGTGCAAATTATCAGACCATATTCTTTAGCGATCTTTTTTAGGCCTCTATTCAGCTGCGTATTATAAGGAAGGATCATGTAGTTCGCTTGTTCCTTTACCTTTTGTAGAGTCGTGATATTCTGGATATTTTGTTGTTATATAATAAGACTCCATATCTTATCTACAATTTCTTCCTCAAATCCATTTATTTGGGTTATATTTTTGATTGTTTCAATTTCCTTTTTCCTGCTTTCTTCCGTTAGTGGTATCATATGCGCTCTCTAACCATATGGTGATGTGACGCAAGTTTCTGTGGCTGGGAATGATTCGAATCTTCTTTAATGAAATTCGGAGTGAAATTCTTCTTACGGAATATTTCGAAAGATAGTTTTCCATCGTTTCTGGTCAGCATTACATCAAGGAACGGCAGTCTGTTGTTACTCTCAATCTCATTGGTAAAGTTGATGTTATAACACAGGTTGTTAAGTTCAATAATAAAGTATCGATTTTTTGCTCTTTAGTATGGAATATCGCAAAAATACCATGAACTCGTTAATAGCTTGATTTTCCAGTTTTATGGTATATAAATTTGCTATATAAGGGCTGATGCTGCTTCCCATGGAAGTACCATCAGCCATTTTATACCATTTGTTATTAAAGGTAAAAACGTTATTGTATAAAATAAGTCTGACGATTGACATGAATTCAGCTACTACAGCTAGAGGATATTCATTTTCGTGTAAGGTGTCTTCTAATATTACCAGGGATTCTCTAAGAGGAATACTAGGATATAACAATTCGATTTTTTTGAAGAAAACGTTCGTATATCTCCATGACTCTACGTGCTATTCTCATACAAATGAACACAGATAAGTAAAAGAAGCCTCATAGTCATATGCTATAGCTACAATGCATTTCAAGCATTATTTTTTGCAGGATGATCCCAAACATTTTTTTTTTTCGGTTCAGTTTGTTTCTGGACCTTTGCTAAAATATATGAGGTGGAACATGCTCTTTACACCCCTGAAGTTTCAGGATAATTCGTCAATTATTTGTCTAGATGTTCGACAAAACGTCTAAAATCGAAAGTGTCCGATTACTTTTGGGTAGATAGTACATTTGCTTCGGTTACGAAAATAAAAAGGGGGGATGGTTCATTTTTGTATCCACCCTGTATACACAACTTAACAAAAGTAAGGTCAATTAAGAAGATGATAAAATTTTCACCTTTCAACTGGTTTCTCTGATTTCAGGATATTTAAAAGAGACTTTGACATTCTGTAGAAAATATTTCAATAATTTGGTAATTGCAATGTGAAAAAAGAAAAAAAAAATTTCGCGAGCTGGACGCGAACCAGCGGTATCGCTTTTACTATTCTACGAGGGTTATTCGTAAAGTAAGGTCCGTTTTGCAATAAAAACAAAACTACTATATATATTTTCAAAAATTTTTCTTTACCAGATTCTATGTACCTTTAACTATTTTTCCACATGGTTTCCAAGTTTATTTAAGCACTTGTCATAAAGCTCAATATACTTCCGCATGATCACTTCATAGCAGCTGTTGCCAGTGAAGAAAAAAAGTTACGTAGTTTTCACTTGTTCATCGTCGCTGAAATGCCGGCTGCCGATGATCTCCTTTAGATCCTGGAACAGGTGGTAGCCACTGGACGCGAGGTCCGGACTGTATGGCGAGTGGTCAAGTTGCTCTCAAACAAAAGATCTGTTCCGAAAGCTAAAGGAGATCATCGGAAACCTGCATTTAAGCGACGATGAACAAGTGAAAACTACGCGATTTTCTTCACCGGCGGCAGCTTCTATGAAGTGATCATGAGGAAGTACATTGAGCGCTATGACAAGTGCTTAAATAAACTTGGAAACTATGTGGAAAAATAGTTAAAGGTACATAGAATCTGGTGAAGAAAAAAATTTTGAAAAAAAAAATATAGTAGTGTTGTTTCTATTCCAAGACGGACCTTACTTTACGAATAACCCTCGTAACTAATTAAACTATCATGAACACTAAACATCTAAGTCTCCTTATAGACTTCTATGATGCATATTTAATCTCAGGATATCTGATTTCCTGATTCTTAAAATTGTTTATGAATTTAGAAAATAAGGAAGTCTATGATTATATTTAAAAATATATAAACATATTTAACTTATTTTTATTTGAGAAACAATAAAGAAAAATTTTTCTAAGCGCGGAGAGCACAAAATGCTTGGACTTATTATTATAAAATCTCAAATTATTTCTGTAAAATCAAAGTATATATTTCAATGTATGATTAATACTACTATACTAAGACAAAGTAATTGACTCCATGAATTTTCTTATCCTCATATATTTCATAAAATGATTGTGCAAACGATCAAGTATAGGAACTAAATTTAGAAACTCACTTGTCTCTTGCTGTAAATCTGATAAGAACTTTCTGCTTTCTTGAGAACTATTTATATAAAATCCACGCTATCCGCTAATTTCGGAGCAATAAATGTCTATAAGACGGAGGCTAATAATTTTGGAGGGAATTAAAGAAGTTGAATGTAAAATGCAATGAAGTTTTTTCATTCACGTGTAAGCAGCTTTTTGCTGTGCAAGGGTAAAATAAACAATAATTTTGAGTTACCTCTTCATCGAATTTTAAGCGATGATTGCATGCAAATTATTAATAATAGCAATAATTAAAATACTGAAAGTTCGGATGAAATGATATAAACAATTATCTATTAATTGCAATTCAGTTAATTTTAGATTTCTTAAAGTGCTTAATAAAAAATTATCTTATCCCGGTTTCTTTTCGGTTATATTGCCCGTATATCTCTAAATAAAGTTTTAACGTAATCTTTTCAAATAATTTTTAAAATAATTAAGATATTTGTTTATTGCGTTGAAATTTACTTTATTAAAATAAGAAAGTAAAAAAAAAGAAATATTAAATTGATTTTATAGTTGACAATTTACCTCTTTAGAGCTTTTCATTATTTTAATGGATATCTTCTTACTTATCTACAAATAAAAATCAAAAATTAAAGTTTCTGAATGTTGAATATAGTTTTATAAACTATAGTTATTCAAGTAAATATGGAATTTTAATAATGAATATCGAAGATTAATAATTTGCCTTAGAAAATAATAACTTAATTTATTTTTTCATAAATTTAACTCCTAACTGTTATTATTATTTAAATTATATGTAAATTAAAGCATGAGAATGAAGTCATAAAAGCCTAATGTCAAAAAAGGATTACAAAATCGCAGAATAGATCGAAGGAAAAGTGTTTTCCATTTCCCGTATGATAAAAAAAAATAATTTCACGCCTTGCTAATCATTGTCTAGAAGAGTGTTATTCTTTAAAGGCCTAGTCGGTGAAAGAAAAATTAATGCATAAACAACTCACATTACACAGAGCAAAATAGCTAATGAAATTCATGCAACCGCTCGAGTAGATAGTGGAATTTTCCTCAATGCAATTAACAAAGAATAATTAAAATATTTAAAGTTAAATATATCTTCATAAACAACTAAAAGGATTATTGGCTCATAATGGTGATCTTTTTCAATAAAAGCTATTATTTGCCGTTTTCATTAAACACAGTATAAAGGTCCTTAAAATTAATTAAAGTTTTATTAAACTAGGCGCATGGGCCAGAGCTACTGCAATCGTAAAGTTATTTTGAGTTTTTCTATAACTTCCTATAACTACGCTAGTCATCCTGCAATAAATCCGACAAAGTTTTGAATTGCAATTTAATAAAAAAATTTTTTTTAGTAAAACTAAAAATTAATAATTAGATAATATGATCTTCTGGTTCGGAATCACTGGAGATAACTGCCTCATTATTATAAAGTTCTTCGTCATATTCGATCTTTTGCAGGGTTCGAAATTCGATAAAGTTTCTGAATCCCGCATAGAATCGCGCAATTTCAGCAATATATTTAGTTTGAATTTGTATATATATAATGGCTTTTAGTTTGAATGCTATATCGTATGATTTTCTTTTCCCGGACTCCATGTTCACCTGCACATTTAGTTAACCACTGAGCATAAGAAGTAACTTACTGGTACTTAAAATAAAATAAAATAAATGAAATAACAAAAAACTAGCCTGAATATAAAAACGTTTAATACTCTGAAAGTGAGGGAAAACGCCGGAATTTATGTCGATGACCCGAAAAAGACCCGGCTTTTATTTGAGACTTTACGGTATTCAAGATTTTATGGTATATCACCATTTCTGTAATTGCTTGTGATCCCATGCGCCCACCGATATGACTTTTTTCTTCTGGCAAGTTTCTTGAATTCTTTCGAAATTTTACTTTGTATAATAATTTCGGATAATTGATAATGAATACAAATACAATATGTTATTGTAATTATTATATTAAGTCAATAATGTTCCTTTTCTTTGCGTTCAGGTTATCTGATAAAAAAAAATCTAAAATTATATGAACAACGTAGAAAACTGATAGAACAGTGGATTTTATTTCTGTTTGATTGACCATCACCGCCAACATGACCATGGAATCTTATTTACCACAAAAAAGGCTGTTGTTCTAATGTCAACAATGCTATTATGCTGCAATAGATGAGTGTAATGGTGAATAGCGCCAGCTTGAAATAATCATATTTTACAATGCCATCGGTTCTCCAAATGCCAAAATTTTGTTTGTAGAGAGAACATTCTACTCTCTAGTGTCAAATGTATCAGCAGTGATACCTCCGAGTAGTCGTTCTGGTTGTTTTTTCAACTTCTGTAGAAAGACTCATTTTAATAGTTCCTCAATACAGGGTGTTTCAAAATTATGTACAATAAATTTAGTGACATATTCTTCAGGTCAAAAGAAGACGAAAATGTTCTATAGCACTTTGTCTGGAAACGATTTATTTACGCGATACAGCCAACTAAACCCATGGCTCCAAATTACAGGAATTGTTCAAAGTGCCCGCCACCAGCTCGCACGCACGCTTCGGCTCGTTGCATGAGCGACCCTCTGATGTCATGGAAGAGTTCGTCGCTAGCATTACGAACGGTTTGGCATGCATTTTCAATTCGTTGTTGCAGATCCATAATGTTAGGAACTTCTGTGCTGTAGACGATTGTTTTCTCATGACCCCACAGATAAAAGTCTAAGGGATTAAGGTCGGGTGATCTTGCAGGCCAGGCTACCGGTCCACCTCGACCTATCCACCGATTCGCGTATGCAGCATTGAGGTGTGCTCGCACCACATGGCTGAAATGTGCTGGAGCGCCATCATGCATGAACCACATGTTAGATCTTATCAAAAGAGGAACATCTTCCAGTAATTCTGGCAATGCATTCTGCAGAAACAAAAGATACGTTCGCCCAGTCAATCGTGGCGGCAACACATAAGGGCCAATTAAGTTATTTCCGACAATTCCACACCAAATGTTCACGGAGAAACGCTCTTGATGCGCTCGAGCACTGGTAACATGCGGGTTAGCATCTGCCCAATGGTGCTGGTTGAGAATTTACGATTCCTGTCCGGGTGAAGGTTGCTTCGTCCGTGAAAAGTATCTGGCTGAGACAACTAGGGTCTGCAGCATGACGACGTTGTATCCATGGGCAAAATCGTTGTCGGTGTGGATAGTCCGTTGGGTTCAGTGCCTGAACCAGTTGCAGGTGGTATGGATGCAAAAGCTGACGGTGAAGAATGCGCCAAACAGATGAGTGCGGAATGTGTACCATGGAAGAAATACGACGGGTGCTTGTCTGTGGTTCATCATGTATGATGTCAATTATCACATCCTCCTCATCCGGAGAATGTGCTACAGGCCGCCCTTGTCTTGTTTGACGGCCAAAGGAACCACGCTCCCTCAAATGTCTGTCGACAGATACAAATGTTCGGTTATTTGGCAAACGTCTATTCGGAAAGCGTTCTTGGTAGAGTCTTCTTGCTTCCACAGCATTTCCGTCTGCAAGACCATACATTAGGTGCATGTCAGTGTATTCTGCACTGGAATACGTGTACATGACTTTTTTTTTACGTAAATCGTAATGCGTATGTCAAAGCACGCAAACGTTCTGAAATTGATATTCCTAGTGGATGTACAGTAGTGAAACTACAGTAATGGAAACAACCGTACACAACTAATGGAACAATCCTAAAGTAGGTTTAAATGAAACAAACCACTCGACCTAGTGTTGGGTCGAAACGCTGAACTGCTAAAATATCGTCCGCTAACTACCGTGCTTCCCTACTGTATGATATTGGATTACTCGCAAACAAATCGTTTCCAGACAAAGTGCTATAGAACATTTTCGTCTTCTTTTGACCTGAAAAATATGTCACTAAATTTATTGTACATAATTTTGAAACACCCTGTATGTATAAGAAAATATATACGTTTTCGTTACTTTAAAGACAATTTATTTGGGTTTTTTTTGGGTTTTTTTCATTAAAATTATAAGCTATACTTTTCAAACTGCATCGTTTTTTATTTTTGAATATCTTCTTGTTTCCTGAAATTTCAAAAGCGAAGATGGGATCACTGCTGATGCCATGCGCCCACTTGTTTGACTTTGCTAGTGCGCCTATTTGAGGGCCAAATGAAATTAGTCTTAATTTAATTCTTTAATAGAATTAAATGGTTTTCCGCGGAATTTGGAGAACATGATACGCGAATCTTCCTGCAGAGTGACCTAACGCCTTTAATATGAGGAATTAACACAATAAATGTATATGTATTTCTATTAAATACAGAGTTTATACAAAAGAACCACACAACTTTTATAATTTTTCTTCTTTTAGCGATAGGTATGAAGTCATCATATGTTACATTGGATGAAACAAAGAAAAACAATCCAACTTTATGCAACTTACAATATCAATATTCAATGTGCTATCCTTTATTCTTGTCAGAATGTCTGCTGTGACTGACTGAAGAACTGTAGCAGTACATTGTCCAATTCTGACAGATTATCTCTAGTGATGGTATGTAAACATGGTCTTTGTCAAATGCGCAAAAGAAAAAAACTCCACATAGAATGAGATGGGGAGACTGATGGCCACGGTAGGAAAAATTGATCTCCTGGACTCCAATGTGTCACGAGAGAGCAGGCGATCAGATAAAGAATCACAGATGCAGCAGAAGAAGTTACAAGAGGATGACATGCAGCCAGAGGTGCCATCTACGAGGTCTGTTCAAAAAATACGTAGACTGACGTCATAAAACAAAATATACTTTATTCAGAAGTTACACATCTGGGTCCCCTTCAAAGTACTCTCCTCCCCGACGCACGCACTTATCCCAACGGTGTTTCCACTTTTGGAAACAGTCCTGGAACGCTTCTTTTGTGATGTCCTTCAGCGCCTTCGTCGCATTTGCCTTTATGTCGGGAATCGTCTCAAATCTCCTTCCTTTCAAAGGTCTTTTGAGTTTGGGAAACAAGAAGAAGTCACAAGGAGCGAGGTCAGGTGAGTAGGGTGGGTTAGGAAGAACAGTGATCGAGTGTTTGGCCAAAAACTCTCGAGTTCTGAGGGCTGAATGGGCTGGAGCGTTGTTGTGATGAAACAACCAGTCACCTCTCGTCCACATTTCTGGCCTTTTCCACTCGTCCAGTGGCAGTTTTTCCGAGTTTAACACAAAATTTCACAGCAACTCTTTGCTCGTTCAAATCACTCATTCTAAAAATCCGCCAAACGAAAAAAAAACACACTTCACAAACAACCGCGTAGCTAATCAACCAATACTGACATTTGCAATCAAAAAACTGCCTTGTAATCAGCGGATCTGTCAGAAGATGGCGACACCAAGCGATTTTGATTGGGACCAACAGGGCCCGCGCAATTCAAACAGTCTACGTATTTTTTGAACAGACCTCGTATTGCTGCCAGCGAGAGAAATCCTAACATTAAATGAAAAACTAATAATTATAAAAAAGAGAATGCGTCCGTGCTTAAGAGCACTGCGACGGGGCGCAACAGACACGCGAGGAGAGCAAAATTTTATGATAGGAAAAGACCCGCGGATTTTGACCAGAATAGACGTGGAAAACGGGGAAAACGGTTATGTACGAGGGTTGCCTCGTCTGTAGTGGGTAACCCAGATCGCAAGTGAGGACACAAGTGAGGCAAGCTCGCAAACCGAGAAAGAGTACTCGCAGTTTTCCCTCGTGTCTTCTAATGTTCCTATATATTCTTTTGAATCAGACGAAAATATAGAGCCAGAGCTATCGCCGTTATGGATTAATGAAGACGAGAGTATTCTTCCCAATCAACGTGCTGCGAATTTAAAGTGGAAAAACCAAGGAGACGGAATGTGGTTGCTTCATATGAGTCCTATTAAGCAATCAAGTGAAGGAAACGTGTGTACGGCTTCAGGAGAGGTTCTGCTTAAATTAGCGTCTAGCGACGCCGGACTGCCTGTAGGAGCTGAGCAGAGATTTTCTCGCCGCCATTTCGTTGGGCATTGCGTCTGTGTCCAGTGTCCAGTGTTTGAACTCACCAGCCGGTCAGATTCCCCAGAATTGGAGGAGTGCCTTGGAGAATCTTACAAGAACGAACTTTTTACAATCATAGCCTGAGTGCTTTATTTGGAGGAGGATTGGCTGCGTTTACCATGCTGATACAAGGTAGGTCTCTCTTACTCTTAATTCCGCTCTCGTTTGCCCATCATAGCGCTCAAAGATGCTGGGGGTATTTTAATGCTCTTCTTATTTTTCGTTATAGTGCTTCCTCTAATTCTAACGCTGTGCGTCGCCGCTTCCTAGAAACTGCAGTGAAAGCAGTTTATGTTGTTAAAGGATTCCTTGTTAGGATAAAGAGAGGAGGTCTTGCTAGCATTGAAATTTAAGATAGGTCAAGATCACCCAGCCAGGCTGTTTGAACCTGAATTCATTGTTAAATTATCTTATTTTGTTAATTTATTACCTTAAATTTTATTATTCTCAGATACGATTTGTAACTTGCTACCCTCTTTAAGTGGGTAGATTATTTATAATGAAATCTTTTATTACGTTAAATCTAACTGTCCACGTTCTTATTTGCGTACACACATTTCCACTGCGAATATTATAATTTCTTACTTGACACACTGTCGATCCACCTTCGTGAGCCTCACTTACAGAAACAACAAGCTCGACGGGCATGCTTAAAATCTGTCAAGTTCATTTCTCATCCAATGAAACATTTGTGTTCATACCCTATCGCTCTGATAAATAAAAAAGATATTAAACTGCGATATCTGTTATGTATAACTAATATAAACTGTTAATAAACATAGAGTTATCTATCTTCCAATACATAAATCAGCAGTTACCAACTCTTCTCCGAGAAATAAATTACAATTAATTTAATTAATTCTTAACGTGCTGGATAGTATAGTTAAACCGTAAGATCTAGATCTCTGAATGATTTGATCAATTAACGAAAACAATGGGACTACGGTTGATAATTACTATACGGAGGAAGTATAATATTAAGTCATGTCTGAGAATTAACTTAACTTTTTTTAGTTAGTTAATTTAGTTTATTACTTCCTTTTTTTTTGCTAATCGATCATTCCACTCAGAGCTCTAGGTCTTATGGTTTAACTATACTCACATGTGAGCATGTGTTACGATGTTGAATGCGTAACTCGAAAATTACTCGTTGGAATACGAAGGGAACAGGAAAGGAAGTAACGAGGCCATTCATCGCCCAGTTACACCGTAGTCAGTTAACTTGAATGTCATATGTGGACCTCAGGGCGAGAAATATTGTGCGAGAAATATTTTCGAATAGACCATAAAAATGCTGTAAATAAATATTAATTAAAATGTGACACCGCAAACGTAATATTTTTATCCAATATTGACGGATACGAACTATTCTAAAAAATATTCTCATTAAAATATTAATTCTGGAAATAAGAGCCCCCAATAGGTAGCTTTCGTTTTAGGCTTTTGAAAAGCAAACTTTCACATAATTCAAGATAGGATTCTCCAATTCGAATGGCGAGAGACGGAAGTCATTCATCTTCAAAAATTCAAAAGGAAACACGAATCAGCTGCTACGGCAGCATCAGAGACAAATGAACAGTACCGTTCATTTGTCTCTGGGCAGCATCATCGTGGTGGACAAGGTGTTACTCGCTCAGATGAAGGACGCCCTCTCGTCAATGAGCTTTCAGGAGGGCTTCATGACTGCTTGATGTGCTAGCGACCTGTACTGACCATTTAAGTGACCAAATTGATCAGTATCCTCATTCTTCCACGGCCGGCCAGGTGGCCGAGAGAGTTAGGGCGTAAGCTTTTTAGTTCTCGAGTTCGCCTGGTCGTGGGTTCGAATCCCGCCGTGGGCATGGATGTTTGTGTTTGTCCCGGGCTGCGTACAGATATAACTTGTGTAAAAGGCGCAAAATGACCTAAGTAGTCGACGCCAAATTTCTAATAAACCAACCAATCATTCTTCCACTAGTCGTGGCAGCGGGCTCTCTAATAGAGCCGATCATGCATGCGAGATCTCGTATTGTGTGTCGTGCTTGGTCAAACGTTCTGCGGGGGTTAAAAGTAACTCGCAGCATTAGTTTTCATTAAAGTTTCTTACTTTTGGAGTCATTCAATTTATCCGTTTAATCTATAAATTGTGCGATTTATTTCTCATTAGATGCTTCTGGTCCGAGTTATCATTATCAAGAGAGCCATGAACGGTTTCAACGGTTTCCTGTTAAGGACGCCCACTCCGAAAGAAGATTCAATTATTTATAATTGTTAAAATTTCAATTAATTTATTTTTCTAAACTTAAGCTATTATTTTTCCATTAATGAAAATAAATGTTTTTGCTTAAAACTAACCCCCCCCCCCCCACTCCTGTCTTGATTAACTTTGAAATGATAGTTTAACTCCGTGACAAAAAAGTCAGATCATTGATTACCGTTATAGTTATTAAAAGCTTCCTGCATCTAAGATCACATATTAGATTTATAAAATCTATTTTATAAAATATATTAGCAAAATAATATTCAGAAGGATGGTTATTATCTGTACAAAAAGTTAAAATCTCAACAAAAAAAAAAGATTTTAATGAATCGTTGAGAAGATTCATTAAAAATTGGCGAGTAGCCAAATTGGAAAAAGAAATAGTAGTTAGAAGATATTGGAAAGAAAAATAAATAAATGTAGCATAATCTCAAGTTTAGTGCGCACTGTCGAATTTCTGGCTTGAAAAGTGCTCCGATTCTCAATAAGTTCTCAATAATAACAAATCATTTTTGTAAGCCAAAGAATTTCATTCACTTTGGAATGTTGGCTATAACTTTACCTGCTTTGAAGTAAAAGAGGTAACATGTAGATTCCTTGCGGAAAAATTTCATTTGCCCAGTTGTCTGTTTTTTAGAGTTCGCATTCATTTTAATGAGGATGAATAAGCCCATTATTGTAAGTTACGTCGAAGTGAAATTATTTTCATTGAATCGCATTTAATACGAGAAGCAAATCGTATGTATGTGGTTTTGGATTGACTTGGTAATATTTCAGATAATACTCATGGTCTCAGGGTCTTGTATTGCTAATATAAATAAGTAGGAGGAGAGTCTAGATTTAAGCAATACTTAACTTTATTTATTAACCTTTAACTTACGCCTTTCAAAGCTTAATAAAATTAAGTTAATTAATAAAGTTAAATATTAACAAAAAATAAGCAAATAAAGTGGAATGGAAAAACCAAAAAAGGAAAAACCTCCAATCCAGAAAGAATTAGAGGTTTAGCCGTGGATTAGAGGTTTTCCCTTTTTTGGTTATAGTTAGTATTTCTCAAATCTAAACTCCCCTCCTCATGTTCCAGATGGCCAGACAAAAAAAACAAGATTTAGAAAAATTGTTGAAAGAATAATTTGTTACATATTTTCTAATAAATTTTCTGATTCATGGGTCTTATAGCGAAGTTGGTTATCATAAACTTTAATGGAATTTTCTACTGTCGCTCATTATCAAACGAGAATGCAACTTTAATTATATTACCATAAGATATTCCCAGAAATCACGTGTTTCACATTGCTTTGCAGTAAAGTAATCGCTGAAATTTATTGCTTTTCTCAGAATGAATTTTTTAAATGAAATTATATTCATGCTTTAACCTTTATTATTTACATTGCCCAGGCGCCTTCACTCAGTAGTTCCCTCTTTCTGAGAATATGACTTAAATGATCAAAAGTTTTTTTAAGAAGAGTTTCCGTCTAAGCAAAAAAATAAATACTACTACTACTACTACTACTAATAATAATAATAATAATAATAATAATAATAATAATAATAAAGAAAGGAAAAATAAATAAAAATTCGAAAGGGGAAAAAAGTTAACTAGAGATCAGTTCTACAATTAAAAACGAATTCATCACCTAACAGTGAATGATAATTGAAAGTGGCTTTATTTAATAAAACTATTCAAGTTCAATTAAATAAAAAGAATAAAAATTATTAATTTTCGAGAAAACCCAAATAAAATTTCGAAATTAAATCGCATATGAATAAATTAAAAGATTTAATAATATATGCCGGTGAATTCCGTAATTCAGTTCAACCCTTTCCCTTGGACAAAGTTCGCTGTTTCTCCAAACTAGTTTACTAATAAGATTCTCCCAGAATTTTTAGTATTTTCTTCATAAAAGAAATCATTCTTTATGATAGAGAAATAACATTTAATATCAACAAATTCCTATCCTTTTTCTGGTCAGCAAACTTTCGCTTTCCTGATAAGTCACTTCAGAAATTATATAGCTTTAACAGATCTCATGTTTAATAGGATGATGTTAATCCATAACATTACACAGTTCTCTTTACGATGAGATTACGAGGAGTGCCCAGTTCAGATAAGAGCTGACGGGGTGTCTCACAAAGGAACTATGAGACCTTGAAAATAGCGGATAACAATGAAATTTGGTACATGAGTAAAGCACATCAAGGGAAGTCTACCACATAAATGTAAGGTGCAACAGAAATTTCAATTTATGTAGTTCTTAAGTTATAGCGCGAAATTCATTTTGAAAAATAATAACCAGAATATATAAATTTCGACCTTTCTTACATCCCTCATGCAGAGTGATTCAAAAGTGACTGTGCAGAAGTACATGGAAACGTGTACATTTTCCCTGATCTGAAGGAGGAAATCACCGCTGAAGTTGAGCAAATCTTACCAGTCATATTGAGCAGAGTGCTTCACAACAGTCAACTGCGTGCTAACCGATATCGTGAGGCCGGTGGCGGGCATTTCCAGCATCTACAGGGTGATTCAGTCAATTTCTGACCATTTCAGTACTATGATTTATTGACTCATTAATGTTTACAAACTTAGCATTTCAGTATGACATTTTAGGCAGTTCGGAGTTTTTATTCCCGTGGAAAAGTCTTGATGATATGCTCAATGTGGCCACCACGAACGTTTTGAACTGCTCACAGCTGAATGGTGAAGTTCTTCATAATTCTATCCAGGTTTTCTGCATCCACAAGGGTGCAGTAGTCGACGATGCTTTGTCGCAGCCGGTCTAGGGTTCTTGGTGCTGTAGTGAACACACTGTCTTTAAGGAACCCCCAGAGATAAAAATCACATGGGTTTAGGTCAGGACTCGTAGGGGTCCAAAGAAAGCCACTCCCGAATCGATCTGGAAACCTGTTTGAAATGACACGATTTCCGAATTTCTGATTGAGAAAGTCTAGCACTTCATTAGTGGTGTGAGGCCTAGCCCCATCCTGTTGAAACCATTGATGTCAAAGCGGTATACGCCTCCTTCACAGCTCGGGGATGGAGAAGGTTTCCAACATGTTAAGGTAAGCCTGTGACGTTACGGTGCCCTCAAAAAAGAACGGACCAATGATGCCTCTTTTGGAAATCGCGCACCAAGCCATAACCTTTCGTGGATGAAGAGGTGACTTATGGATCTCATGAGGGTGCTGGGAACCCCAAAAACGAACGTTGTGTTTATTAACGTCACCTGACAGATGGAAGAAGCCCTCATCTGACACCCACAGGTTGTCCACAATCTCCTGATTGGCGCCCATTTCTGCTCCAAACTCCATCGCAAATTGTTGTCGCTTCTGTCTTCCAGTGTCTGTTAATTTCTGATAAACATGGACCTTATGCGGGAACAGGTGTAAATCCTTTCTCAAAATTCGCCACGTCGTGGTATACGACAGGCCTTCCTCAATGGATAGGCGGCGAACAGATTTTTTGGTAAGGGAATCGACCAGCCTTGTGCGAACATTTTCGACAATTTCGGCCGTTCGAACACGAGCTTCGCTCCCGCCTTTTTTCTTGCCTTTAACACATCCAGTGGCACGAAATTGCTTGACAAAATCCATGATTGCTTGCCTGCCTGGTGTGTCTCGACACTAATATTCCTTCCGGAACTTTCTTTGCACGATTACAGGTGATTTTGTCTCGAACCACCATTCGACAACCTTGCATTTCTGCTCTGTTGATGAAGCGGGCGCAATTTTTCAACAATACGATTTTCATGCAGCGCCCTTGCAACAATACAAACTCCAACTATTTAGAAATTCGATATGGCGCTCATATTCTTTCAGTTGTTTATCCCTAATGCACGTCATTCGAGTGAAATGGTCAGAAATTGACTGAATCACCCGGTATTTCCATTAATACCATTTCCAGCCACTGCACAGTAAGTTTTGAATCACCCTGTGAGGCCTCGAAGAAGCTCTATCCAGTCCTAGAGTGCTTGTGCTTACCCGAAAGAACATGGTAATATATTATTTACACTAAAATGACGCTTACCTCGCCTTCAAAGGTCGAACTAAAAATGGCTGTAATTTATGTTTACAACAGTGACTGTCCCTCAAGCTGCGCACGTGCAGCCACCTCTCCTTTCAACATCTACCCACAAAATTTGAGCGCCATCCGCCTGTGACTAGGTCAAATAGTTTAGTTGTCAAATTCTTGATCTTTACAAGTCCTTTCTCCTGTATTATGAACCTCATTAAGAGGCCTTGGAGTCCTTTTTTCATGTGCCCAATTCTCATTAACAAATATAGCGCCATACTTTTGAGGACAATGTAAATTCTATATTTATTTATTCTTTCATATCCACGGTGTTAGAAAGCAGGAAGCACAAAAATTTAGTCATAGATACTATTATTCGCCACCACTAATTGATATATGTAGCACGATAAAACAGATTACAATGACGATCACACACTTTTTACATAACACGAGACATTACTACACACATAAAAAAAACAAAAAAAAAACGGGGGCATAGGGGGATAGTGTTCGCCATTAAATGCTGTGCATGATTTTCCAATGAAAAATGAAAGGAAAAATTCTGCGATCTGGATTCGAGACAAGAATCTCGGGTATCATAGGGCCGACGTCTCTACCAATTGGGCTATCAGAGACACCCGGACAGCCATGCTGTCACAAGGTGTCTTATAGACAACGATTGTGGTTCGAATTCATATCGCAGAATTTTTCCTTTCATTTTTCATTGAAAAATCATTACCTGATGTTTGGAGCCTCATGTCCAGAATATATTCATTATTAAGTAGCGGAAGAATGGAGCTACTTATTGTTTTCACAATGTCCGTCTGTCCGTCTGTCTGTCCGTCCGTCCGTCCCCTTCATAATTTCCGCATTTTTGGAGGTAGAAGGTTGAAATACGGAATGTAGCTTACTATGGGCATGTGTACTGTTTAGTTTGGTTTTGATTGGCCCACTGGGGTCGGAGTTTCGGGGGCGGAAATTACAGGAGACCTTAAAAGTCTACGCGTATTTATGCATATTAAGGAGTGAAATTCGGTATGCAGATTCCTCTAAGCAAGATCAACATCACTGTAAAGTTTGGGCCAAATTGTCCCAATAGGGTCGGAATTGTAGGGGTGGCAATCACTTGGTCTTTAGAACTTTATGGCAACATATAGGGTGTGATATATCATTCGATCTCTCTCTATAAGGTGTGATATCACTCTCTAAACACTTACCGTTCAAAATCAGCGATGATTACCTCTCAAAATCACCCACGGCCCGCAGTTCCCGGCAGCCAGATTGTCCCTGGTTACGGTGGCAACCAGCAAGACATGAAGGCAGAGGATGCTAAAAATATCCGGTTCGGACCTGGCCACCACAAGACACTGACCCTGGCTACCTATATACCTATAACGGACGTTCCCTTTCCTCGGAGAGTCGTCTGCAAGAACTAGAAGAATAATTGGATAGGATCAACTGGGATATCATTGGACTCTGCAAAGTAAGAAGAAAAGGTGAAGATAGAATTGAGCTGAACAGTGGGCACGTACTTATACCACAGAGGAACAACTGACGGAAGAGTTAGTGGTGTTGGATTCCTTATTCATAAGAAATGGAAGAATCAAATCATTGAGCCAGATAGTGCCTCCGACAGAATTGCAAGATTGGTCATCCAATTGTGGAGAAGATACAACATACAGATCATACAGGTCTATGCGCCAACCACACGCTACTCTGATGAGGAAGTCTATGACTTTTATGAAGAAGTTAGCAAGATGAACCAAACAGGAAACTATTATCTGAAAGTCGTCATGGGCGACTTTAACGCCCATGTCGGAGAAAAAAAGAAAGGAGAAAATTTTCTTGGTAGTCATGGTTAGGGCACAAGTAATGAAAGAGGAAACAAACGGTGGAATTTGCTGAGTAAGAACAACTGTACGTCATGATTACTTTTCAAGAAGAAACCTCAACGTAAATGGACTTGGAAAAATCCAAATGGAGGAACTAGTGAAATAGGTTACATTCTTGCAAATAGGAAGCACTTGATCCAAGACTGCACTGTTCTCAACAACTTCAACACAGGAAGCGACCACAGACTGGTATGATGCAAGCTTGTTCTAAACACGAGAACAAAAAGACGAAAACTTTTCAAGAACACAAAGAAGATCATCAACATTGCACGCCTACAGGAACGCAGAACGGAATTCCAGCTACAACTACGAAATCGCTCTGAAATCTTACAGAGCGGCATCCAGGGAGATGACATCACAGATATTAACAGGACACTAACTAAACACTTAAAAGTGGCAGCGGAAGAAGTAGCTGGAGAACAAGTTTCCAAACCACAGACGAAACTCACAGAAGAAACGAGGAAATTAATGAAGAAACGAAGAGAAATGAAGACAAAAAGAGAAGATACAAGATCAGTAATAGAATATGCGGAACTTTGCAAGACACTACGGAAACACATCTCAGTAAATCGGGCATGTCAATAACAAATTGTAACAGTGTTCGGTGTAACTTTTCTCCAGGCTTATTTCACCATATGAAATGCTTGCAAATGCTACAATTTTCTTGTTATATCTCAGCAGATTATCCATTTCCATCATCAATGGCAGCAACTGCATATTGACCGAAAGTGTTTTTTGAACATGAAGTAATTTCCTATTAATGTGTAAGTTCCACTAGGAGTTTTTCAATAGAGTGCTATTTCTTCTGCGTTGAAAATATCACATGGACTTTAAGAATTGACTTCTGTGATCCACTTGTCTACTCATATGCATCAGCATCTTACTTCTCACCATGATCTTGAATGTGATGTTTTTATGATCTTGACCCATTGGATGCCTTGAAATTTTTGACTCAGAATTGTGTCGATAAATTAATTGCATTTCTTTAAGAAGTGGCCCAGTGATTGGAATATTCCTAATTCGTGCAATTTTGACTACGTAACTCTGAAACTACTCGTCCGAATTCGATCAAATTTTAACCGTAAACAAAATTCTATTTACCCTATCATTCCCCCAAACTTCATTATGCTCTGTGTTATAGAACCTGAGTTATTAACTTGTTGATCTTAATGGCGGAATTTTTATGTGTGTTCATATCTTGGTTATCGTGCAAATTCGAACCCATGTTCATACGAACTTTTTTATTAGAATCATCCATACTACATCCTCTAAAAGTTTGTGACAGGGTTTTAGATACACCCTGTATTGTACAAGACATTTTGCATTTTTTTGATCTCTGTGTAACGTGTAAATGCTGGATGAAATAAAGTATTGCACAGTGGAAGACAATACAACGTTAACAGTGGACGGGTTAAAGTAAAATAATTGTTTATTGAAACCAAATAAATGAGTAAGATACTAAAATGTAAATAAATAAATAACCTACTAACTTATAGGCTAATAACTCTTATTGCCAACTTAGCAAACTAATCAAAAAACTATGACGACTATCATAGAACGTAATTATCAAGTTTCAGTATAAATAAATTCAACACAATGTACCACTTCACTGCGTAGCACAAAAACACAATTATAGATGAGCACTGAGGTCAATTCTTTAATGAGAAGTGAACCATTCAATATATTGTGACGAAATTAATTAAACGCGCGCACACACACACACACACACACACACACACACACACACATACACACACACACACACACATGTTTATCCGGGGCGCATATTACCTACCTTTACTTTGCTAGAGTTCATTGAAACTCATGCGCTCACCTGATTGGCTGCTTCTCTCAACATTATGAGAGAAGGTTGCTAATCCTAATGCATTAGGTTTCCTTAGTTTTAATCATAGATAGTATATAACATTGATTCTATTCTTTTGTATAGAAGCAGATGTCTGCTTTTTCAGAAGATAAACTTCCAACTGCATTTTTAAATGCGTTTGAAAGTGTTTCGGCGCCGACGAAGGCAGCTAAGCCTAATGTACATGGTTTCATTGGTTTTAAGCACAGATAGTTTATAAATTTGATTCTATTCTTTTGTATAGAAACAGATATCAGCTTTTTCAGAAGATAACTAGCCTGTGTTGTAGATAACTAGCGTTGAAACAGATGCCTGTTTTATAAAGCAAAATAAATTTGCAGCAGTGTTTTTAAATGCAATTGAATCCTACATGATTTTACTTCACTGGCACTGATGAATTTCGTGTTCTGTTTATTATTCGTTCAATGCATGTGAATAGGCATTTAAAAAACCTTTTTTTAATCGAAGTGTTTTATTGCCAAAATCTCATTTTTATGTCAAATTATTTCGTATCATTGCATATTGAATTTGTTTTAGATAGAATATATATGACAGCCGCCGTTTATGTTTTTGAAACTGAATTATTACGCGTCTGACCTTTTGAAAGTTTATTTATTTATTTACAAACATATAAAAAATGGAGCTTCATGTTATTTTAAAAGTTTCGGAAATGATTTGTATAAGAAATATACAAAGTGCTTTTTAAAAATGTGAAATTCACCAGTTCTTCCTGAAAATAAAGTAACGTGAATTAAAGTTTTATTGGAGAATGCAGGGGTATCTTATTAGAATCTGATTGCAAAGAAATAGAAGTTTAGAAGTTGCATTATTTTGCGATTAAAAAAATTCGCCTTTTCAAAAAAAATTTAATTTGATTGATGTTTTTATTTTCAATTTTTTTTTTCTAAAAACGTGTATGTAGTTACTCTTATTTTTTTTTTATTTTACACTCACTTCCCTCAAAGAAAAAAAAAACTTCTGAAAAACCAGACATCTGTTTCTACATAAAAGAATAGAATCAAATTTATAAACTATCTGTGCTTAAAACCAATGAAACCAAGTACATTAGGCTTAGCTGCCTTCGTCGGCGCCGAAACACTTTCAAACATTTAAAAATGCGGTTGGAAGTTTATCTTCAGAAAAAGCAGACATCTGCTTCTATACAAAAGAATAGAATCAAAGTTATATACTATCTGTGATTAAAACTAAGGAAACCTAATGCATTAGGATTAGCAACCTTCTCTCATAATGTTGAGAGAAGCAGCCAATCAGGTGAGCGCATGAGTTTCAATGAACTCTAGCAAAGTAAAGGTAGGTAATATGCATCCGGGGCGATGCACAGAAATTGAATGTCGAAATAGAAATTTGCACAGACGACACTCTTTCCTTTAGAGGTGGGAAGTAAAGATACACTTCTTTACGTTCCGCGGAAATATATGGCAATTGTAACACATGAAATATATGGATAGTCTAGTCCGGTGAAACTCACTAATATGGTTACACGTCGTAGAGGACGGGGCTGGGTGAAAGGCACTATAGCAATAACACAAAGCCAATTAAAAGTTCAGTTAAGACTGGAATGGAACTCCCAATACTATCGTGCTTCTGGAATTGAATTACGGAATATTAAGACTATTTCTGGGTCTCGAGTATCGGGGCTGCTGAGCTAATGTAAAGCCTATCTCTCGCTCCAAGTAAGCTGATAAGCTGAACGGCCATAAACCGCACACATTCATTTGAAATCTAAGTTGTAATAATTTAGTTCAGGAAAGGCTAGCTTAATCAAACGGGCGCTTATGCCTACTGAAAATGATGCACTTACTAAAGCAAACGTCCATTGAAGCACGGTCCGCTGGAAAGTTCGAAGAGGTCTCGCTTCAAACGGCTGAAGGAACGGGTTCATGCAGGAATCTCCATTTTGCCATGTTGGCAGTTCCGACGGGGAGATGGCTTCTCCGCACGGCTCTCTCTCTCTCTCTATCTCACTCGTCGCCGAACCCGTTCTGACGAAAATCGTTCGCTGACGGCGGGAGCTTTCGCCCGTTTGCTCCTCTGAACTTTTCTATAGTCCATAGCTCTTTGCTCATCAATCTGCCTTCCTGCGATTAGCTTCTCGACCGATTTTCTTGTTCCTCTCTCCTGGGTCTCGTTCTCGTATCTCGATGAAAAAGCCGCTCTTTTCTCTCATTGGTTTCCCCGTGTTGATGAGGATGACGCCGTCGGCTACGTCGTCTCGCCTTCAGATTCGAATTGTAGAAGATCCGAGAGCGAAAGCGAACAACGACGTCATCAGAATTCGAGATGTCATTCGAATTCCGTGACACTGTGACGTTGCTTATGTATGTGAATGTTATTATGCAAAGTGCAAACAAATAATAATGGCGAAAAACACAAAAAGAATGAAAAAGATGGAAAAATAATGGGGAAAAAATGAAAAAATATTTCACTACCACAGGAATCGAACCCAGACCAGTAAATTCGCAGAACCTGACGTTAGCTACTATGCCACCGCTGTTGTGTACATTTCTTCCCACTTGGCTTATCTGGTACTACAACAATAAACGAAAACTATTTTGTTTTTTTTCTCCGAAACGAAAGGCCATTGAGTCAAATTCTTTTACAGAGAAGGCATATTAATGTTGTAGATTGACCTCCTAAAATTTCAACAAATCCGTGATTACATATCCGTGAGGTCCCCTTATCATTGTTGCGAAGTCACCACTAGGGGTTCTGGTTACATTTTATAGAATTTCCGGTTAAAAACTAGCCATCAAAATAAAAAAAACGGTTAAAAATTAAGCTTGCTCTAATCTCGCTCTTAAGCCGAAATATTACTTACTAATAAGCTTATGATTTTATTTTCAATTTTAAAATCATAAACTTATTAGTAAGTAATACTTCGGCTTAAGAGCGAGGTTAGAGCAAGCTTAATTTTTAACCGGTTTTTAAAATAAACATTAAAATCGATTCAAATTAAAGCACACAAAATTTTAAAATTCAAATAAACTCTTTTTTACATAATTTTTTATTTATTATTCATTCCAAGTGTACAAGTCATCATTTTTATTATCAAAGACAGTTTCATTAAATATGATCATATATTCTTTGATTGAACAGATCATACATTGTTTCTGTTTGTTCAAAATCAACGCACGTGTTCTTGTTAATAATCAAATGATGGATGTAAAAAAAAAAGGAGGAGCCGACACAAGAACCCTGGAATAAAATAATAAATAATAAAAATTAAACACTTGGTGGTAAGACCCTGAAAAAACTGACGTTTCGGATAGAGTCTATTCTTTGTCAAAGTAAAGAGGATAATAGAAAGTTTATCCACTTCATTATATACATACCCAAAATATAGAGACCTAGAATCCATGGAATATTTTTCCATGTCAAATTAAAAAATATCTTTGCCTTTCATTCTCTCAAAATATGTTGGAACATTAATTATTTTCAATATCTGCATGTATTATAACATTAGCAAATCTTTAAACATTTTACAGGAATCAATGTGATCTGACTAAAACATAGTTGTCACGTAGAAAATTAGGTTTACGTAGTTGAAGATTATAAACAACACAACGAGAACACAGAATATACATTTTGAATCATTTTATTGAATTATTTTATACGTGTTAGTGGATAATATAAACGGGACAAAAATAAATAAAAGAACCTTTGCGAGGCAAAATTTGCGGCCCCTATAACGCTGTCCTGAAATGACCACAGCAGTTGAAAAGGACGTTAATACCAAACAAACCAAAGAATGCCAAAAAATAAAAGATTATTAAAATATAAGTATTTATACTATAACATAATAGTAAAGTATAAATCAAATATTAATGAACAGAATTAGTTAGGTTGTTGTAATTCTAACATAGAATCTTTTCGAAAATGAAAAAGGAAGTAGCTAACGTAAAATACAATAGTTATATCGAATGACATGAATATAAATAGTGTTTTCTTTGACACTTAGAAAACAATGGGTTATCGACGACAGCAACTTTCATACAGAAGGCGGTCGCAATAACCTCCAAGTGAAAGGGGGATTAGAAACAGAAAAAATAAAACGAATGCATTGATTAGAGACGCAATTCTTACAGCAGCGAAGGAGGCAATCTTAACACAAACGATTGGTACGACGAGAGAGAGAGAGAGAGAGAGAGAGAGAGAGAGAGAGAGATAAGGAATAGGCCTACCCTTAATATGGAAAATAGACACAGAGTCCTTCCTGAATGAATGAGGCGAATGACCATGGCATCACAATAATATCACATATCGAAGTTTCGTTTCATGAAACTGGGTCTTCAGGCTGAATAAAAGTTGCATAGGCTCTAGCAGGAATTCCTCTCAAAAATACCAAGCAACAGTGAAGACGCCACACTTGAAGGAACCCCACTGGAAGCGCTGATTCTCCATGATTTCCTGTAGCACTATCTGGCTATGGCTATCGTCGAACAGGAGAATATTTTTTGAGTTTCACGCCAGGTAAGGAATTACATACCACAGTGACGATACTTGTCGTTTGACGAGAGAAGATCGCTACTTATCGCAAATACAACTTGGCTGCTTACGACGCCTTCCCTCTCCAAAAATCCGTCTGCCGTCTTTTTCCAAACACTCGAGGATTTTTCTAATGTCACTGATGTGGCAGCTACGAAATCTTTTCTGGAAATTCTATAAATCAATACAAGTATTGCGAGTCATTCCAAAAGTATTGCACAATATTTTTAAAAAATTTATTTTGTATTCTACATCTTTGCATTTTATGGAGCTCATAGATGCTTATTTCCCACTTATGAGCAACAGGAGTGAACTGTGGATAACGACATCATAAAGAATAAAATACCCTCTTGTCCACAAAAACATTTTATTCTGGCGTATACGTAATTCGATCTCTTGAAGACCATTATTCAACGCAATACAAGGAATAAGGAATATTACAGGCTTATTTATATGCTAAGAAAATATGTTAAACATATTAATCTTCGACACCGACCAATCAACGAACGAGTTGAACGGCCAATTAGAAAAATAAAGAGAACACATTTATAACCGTTGAAGCAAAAAATGAAACGTTTACCCTGAACTGTTCGATTGCCGATTGTCGAAAAATGAAACGTTACACAATACTAACTCAATTGAAAACCCAAAAATTGAAGATTGTACAAATTATGAAATACTTTCAACAAAACAGAATCGCCTAGGGAACCAGAATCGCTGTTCAACAACTGTTCCGAATTTTTCTTGCCTATCTTCAACGTCTCGTAGGCGCCCAACAGAAGTCTATTCTTAACTGGTTTAAGCAGGCAGCAATACTTCTTCAATACATCATGAGCCGTGTCCAACTTCTGTTTGGCAACAGCTGATTTTTCGGGACGGCCGAACCTGGCGTGGGCTGTGTGCTCCTTGAACCTTGTCTGTAAGTTTCGGCAAGTTCTCCTCGATAAACTTTAGGACAGGCTACGTTTAATTTCATAGATGCCAGACTGTAATAGAGGCGGGGTTACAACTTTGGGGTTACCCAAATTCCTTAAGGAATTGGGATTTTTATAAGATACAGCAAACTGAGACTTTTTAAAGATGGCTTGGAGTTTCTTAATGAGGCCATTGTTATAAGAGATCGAGATTCTATTCTTTTGGATCTCTTTGTTGTCAAGTCTGGTTGACTCTTTCACCAATTATTTGAATCTCCGTCTTCGAACTAACTCATCAATCATCTTCGAATAGTAAGCATTAATGGTGGCTACTTTTTTATGTGTCCACTTTCCTTTCTTTCAAGAACGGCGCAATTTCTTTGGCACAATCCTAATATCTATCCGACTGAGGCTAGTGTTGCTCTCAAACCATTGTACAGAGGGTTAAAAAAGGTACTCACTGTTTCTAATTCAATAATTTCGAAACAAAAAGACTTACACTTACTAATAAAAATAAACGGAAAAGAGGAGAGACTATTCGTGATTTCCGATGCGAGAAAAAGGAAAAGAAAATTATCCGTGTTCGGCCGATTCGCCCACATTCGTAGCAGGTAAGGCAATTCTCTATATTTCGAGACAGAGAAGCCGCGACTAAACCTCTGCGTAGTGTGGTTCGCGGGGACCGTGAAGCTTATTCCTTCCGGGTTCCACAAGGGGAAGGGAAGCTGAGAGCACGTAGCTTATCGTCTTCGCAGGAAAAATTGGCGAAGATTCCCCGTGCAAAATCTTCGGCGAGGACGTGCGTCTCGCTTACGGAATTCCTGCATATCCAGATTAAACAGCCTGAAGGGACGGTAACGAGCCACCTCGAGGACGGACAGGCGCTTAGAGGTCCGAAAGAAGACGCCATTCCAGCCGTTACAGTGGATTCCGACAGTATTCACGCAGATGGGTTGAAGTTTGGCCAGCAAGCGAACATTGGTACTGGTAAAGCACGAGAGGGTGCCGCTATAGAAGCCCGCACTTAAATTTCCGAGGAGGCTAGCGGAAGCAGCGATAATTCGCATAGCCAAAGCAGCGTATGCGCGCAGCTTGCCGGTAATCAGATCGTAGAGCGTTGTGAGGCGAATTCTATGCTTTGCAACAGTAAGTTGCAATCAACCGTCCCGAGTACCCTGACTGTCCCCGACTCATGACTGGCGACATATTCTTCGATATGCGCTTGGTAAAGAGATTCCTGACTCCCTTGTGATGCACGGAGAACGTGTCTTCGTGTCATACAAGGGAATGAGGCAGTGCTGTTGGTACTGCAAGAAGTCCTCCCACGTCAGAAGAGATTGCCCTCTCCTGAAGAAATGCGAGACGTGTTCTCGCATGGTGGGCAAATATCATCGTTGCCCCGGGAGGATGGACGGCACATCAGCAGCAGGAGTAACAACGCCTTGACCGAAGATGACATCAATATGGGATGTTGCTGAGCCGCAAGATTCGGTCTCATCAGTACCGCCACCCCGTACGTTGCGGACTGACTCACCGTCGCCTCCATCCAAAGCTTCAGCACCGACACTTTCGCTTCCGTCAGATACAGCGGAAAAACCACACCCACAGCCATCAAGTGACATCCTGATGGCTGACGATGTGAACACTGTGGAAGAGGACATCAGCGCCCCATCAAATGCTGTTTCTACTCTTCTGGAGGAAGAATTTCCGGCTCTTCCTCCTCCATCGCAGCCTCTAGCGAATTTGTGTCCTCCTCCTAATTTATCAGTGTCATCTTCGGTCCCAGTGTCGAACTCCAGTGCATCTACTCAGCGGGAAGGGCCTACAGAAGCTAAGAGCCCTCGTAAGAAAAAAAACGAGACATCACCGTAGCAGAAGGGACGGCAAGGCATCATCTTCTTCCGAGAGGGAGGGCAGCGCAAGTCATCAGGGAGGCTCATCTCACCGGACTCGCTCGCCACTCCGGCGATCTTCCGAGCATCGATCGCTATCTCAGAAGCTCCAGTCTTCGTCGGATAGAGGTTAGCCTCCCTCATCTTAAATCCTCAGAATGAAGGTCATCTCTTTGAAAGTACGTTCCCTCGGCTCCTCATTCAAGCAGTCGGTGCTGTTAACGTTTATTGCCCTGTACAAGCCAGATATACTTCTATTGCAGGAGGTTAAATTAGCCCCCACGCAACAGTGCTACGATCTGCCTCGCTTGCGCAATCAGTACCCTTCTGGACAATTCTTCATAAACTCTCACTTACCGAATAGTAAAAGGGTTGTTACCATCATATTCAACCCGTCCATCCAAGTGTCGAACTACATGTACGATTGTGAATACAGGGTGATTTCGTTAGACGTCGCAACATCCAGTGTCAACTTCCGACTGCTTAATGTGTATGCTCCATGCGGTACAGCAGAGAAACAAACATTTTTTAACGACATAGACAGCTACTTGTGCACGTCTTTTCCTGTACTGATTGCTGGGGACTTTAATTTTCATCCCGACGAACATAACATTTTTTCGTTCGGACATGTGCATCGCCTGTGCCAGCAAAATGCATTATTCGATATTTGGACGCACCATCCACAACCTGTACAGCCTGGGTTACTTACCATCAAGGACCCAATGTGTCATCACGCCTCGATCTATTTTTGATTGATAATGCTTTTGCTGGTGCACCTAGTGCAATGGAGGTCATCCCATGTTCTTTTCCGATCACAGTGCCATCATGTGGTCCTGGAATCCTCCATTGCCAGCATCAGCTACAGGGAAAACTTTCCATCGCAGCTGGTTTGTGAACGTTTCTCTGCTCGACGATGAGGAGTACATGGGTTCGTTCGTTCATGAAACGCAATCTCCACAACGTGCCCGCGTCTCTCGCCTCGTGGTTAATACTCAAGGAAAAAATCAAGCGTTTCTTCAGGTAGACTGGGATAGATGCGACAAGGCGGCGTCGTCGTCATCTCCTCATGCTTCAGGAAATACTTCGGCTCCTCCGCAATTCCACCCCAAAGGAGGAGTTTGCTGGTGACATTAGAAAAGTTAAAAGTGAGGTCAACGCCTTGATGATTCGCAAAGCTACCGGCGCGGCACTCAGAGCTAAACTCTCTTGGGCTGCCGACGTCAGGCATATGTCATCAGCAGCATTCGCAGAGGAGAAACGTTGAGCTAACATCAAGCAATGTCGCCGTCTACTGGTAGAAGGTGGAGTCGTGGAAGCTGATTCTGACATCCCACTTTGCATCCTTTTTCAATCAACCAATCGTCCCATCAGATGCCACGAGGAGTTGGATAGAAGCACTACGGCTCTTTCTGAGATTCTGATGCCTTCATTATGCGTCCCTTCACCGAAGACGAAGTTAAGAAGTTTCTGGCAACGAATGGTCATACCCAGTTTAGTCCGGGCTTGGACGGCTTTCGTACTCATTCTACAATGCGACCTGGAAACTTCTCGGGCCTTTCCTGGTACAAGTACTCAATTCCATCTTAGCAAATCCCTCTTCCATTACACCGGACTTCACCATCGGAAAAATCATCTTTCTTCCTAAAGTCCCAGTGGAGACCAATTACCCTCCTCAATACGGACTATAAGATCTTCACTGGAGTCCTCCAGCAAAGACTTAAACTGTTTACTGATGAGTTCTTCGATCCCGGACAGTCCTGCTCTATCCCATCTCGCAGGATGTCCGATAACTTAATTACCATCAGATGTGTTATGGAGGAAGCTCGTGTTCGTCATCAGACTCTCGCAGTGTTAGGTATAGACCAGGAGAAGGCCTTTGATAAAGTAAACCATGTGTTTCTTTTTGAAATTATTCGTCATCTTCGTCTTCGGGCTTTTGCTACAGTTATCACTGCACTGTATACATCGGCCACATCATGCGTGGCGATTAATGGTTCTATATCACCCATCTTCGAACTTTCAAAGGTGTCAGGCAGGGGTGCCCTTTATCCCCTTTCCTATACATCTTTTACTTAGAACCATTATCGTAGCACCTGAATCGCCACCAAGATGTTCGGGGATACGATTTACTGCAGCGTCCATCACATCAGGTCGCTAGCGTATGCAGACGACATAGTGATTTTTGCGTCGGATTCGTATTCTCTGAACATTTACAAAGAGACCTTTGACCACTTTAGTACTTCGACGGGGAGCACCATCAACCTCGTCAAGTCTAATGATATTGCTATTGGGAATTGGTCCAGTGACTATCTTAAACTCTTCATAATATCATGTGTGACCAAGTAACAGTGCTAGGACATGTATTTTCTTTCTAACCGAACATGGACTCTCGTCACTGGCAGCCAGTTATTGAAAAGTGTCTTCCGCCTTGACAAAAATCTTCGTTTCACCACATCGATATTTGTCAGGGTGAGGTTTATTAAAACTCATGTTCTGTTGTCATCTAAGTGCCTGTTCACCTTGCCATCTCATCAACAGCTGCATGGAGTGCGCAGAGCAATCATGAAGTCTGTGTGGGGTTATGAAGCCAACTGCTACCCAATTAAGAGTGACTTTATTATTATTCCCTTTGATAGAGTGGGGGGGGGGGGGTTGCCAGACATCAGACGTTACCTTATTGCGGCGAGAATGGCTGCATTTAATTCGTGCCTTTCTCTTTCCCCCTCCTATCTGGGCGAAGTTTATGTTTTTGCATCTCCGCTTCTTCTGCAAGGTGAATAGGCTTCCGATTCCATCTTCGTTGCCAGTGACGATTAATGTACGATTCCCGGACTTCTACAAAAACATCCAGCTTGATTTATTGATTTTCATTCCCGGACTTCGACAACTCGACCCACATGACTGGGGTAACCTATGTCTAGATTGGTTCTTCCAGCAGTCCGACCAGAGTACGACCACCAACATCTTGCAATTACACCCTGATTATCCGTGGTCAGCCATCTTAAAGGCAATGAAAGCAATTGCGTTTGATAGAACTTCATTCAACAACCAATGGCGACTGCTGCACCATGGATTCTACACTCTCCAGCGACTCCACCTATGGAGAGTTGTCGAATCTGCTAGATACCTGTTTTGTGATGTTGACGAATCCATCGAATATGTGTTTTATGAGTGCTCGTTTGCAAAGTCCATCTGGGATCGTCTTAAACAACACTTTGGGCTGCCATATCTTTCTTATCAGGCAGTACGATTCCTGATGGATGACTCCACCGGTGCTGCATTGAAACTGGACCTGGCCGTCTCCATCGCCTTTATGAATAAAGAATTGTGGCTTGCCCAAGTTGATAGGATGAAAGGGTCAAATTGGACATCTGCAGTAGTATGGAGAAGAAGAGCTGCACATCTAAGGTCCTTCCACCTTCTCGAATGGCACCGGCTAGGCCCAGCCGTGTTTAAAAGGTGTTATACGTCAACTAAACGCATTTGTTTGGTTATCCAGGGGAGTCAAAATACTTATAGTAATCTTTTTATGTTCCCCATAGACTTCATGTGGAACGAGTCTTATCTTTATGTTCTGATAATCCACTGGTGGGCGAACGAGTCTCCAACGAAGGAGTTTAATTAAGTGAGGCAGCCCTTAAATAAGGGGCTGCTCGACTCTTAAAGCATGTGCGCCTGAATGCCCCGTTATTAAAGATCCGTTTTAGGGTATTTGCTGGGGCGAACAACATCAAACTCCAGCTCCAACAACAGCCGAAGTCGATCCATTTGTGAGCGAGTAGTTCCAGACAGTAAAAGCAGAATCGTCGAGGCATCGCCTGAGCTCGTGTAATCAGCTTGTGACTTATAGACAAGTAAGGGGGCCGTTGAATTTAAGAGTTTTGTAATCTTTGCTCCCCCCCCCCCGGGTTTCCGGGGGAGGTGTTGTCGTCCCCCTCCTTTAACTTTACCTATTTTTGGTGGCCATGGATAGAATGGTCATGATAGCCGCTGATGGGGTTTTCCCGGTCGGCGAACTCATGAAAGAGATTTATCCAAAGCAGGAGGAACCTACGTTTCAGGTTCTATAGAGACTGTCGATTAATGAATGGCAATTGCTCTGCCGCCAGAAAGCAATTGCTGAACGCGTCATAGACGTGGAAAGCGTTAAAGTGGGCAACACCACCGCCCACTTTTATCACGCTGATCCTGGCCATCTGAACATCTTGGTCAGGGGAATATCGCCGCTGCTGTCAACAGCGTATGTTAGAAAATTTATGCCAAGATATGGTGAAGTGCTGGACATTTCCCGCCCGGTCTATCCTGATGCGCCGCGTCTCCAGACGGATGACGTCATTTTCGACATGCGCCTTGATTCCGACATCCCTGACTCCCTTGTACGAGGGGCGATTGATAAATAAGGTCTCCATGGCTGTAACTTTTTTATTTGTTAACAGATTTTCAAAATTCGTTTTGTATCTTATACTCACATTTGTCCTCTATGTAATGCACTATTCACTTTTCGGCGTAGTCCCCATTCCCCAACGCGTGACTAGTTGGGTGAACCCGTCGGAGAGGAATTCCGGAGTTGTTGTCGACACCAGGATTGAATGGCAGCGTTTACCTCGCCGTCAGAACCAACTCATGTCCCCTAAGGGGCTCTTTCTTCTTTGGGAAGTGGTGAATGTCGCAATGTGCAAAGTTTTTCATTTTTGAACTGCAATTTTTCATCTTTGAACTGTAGGCGCTGCAACGCCTCTGGTGTGTGGTAACTCGTGTGCGGGCGGACGTTATCGTACTCCAGAAGTGGGTCCAAAGCTGCCATTCAATCCTGGTGTCGACAACAACTCCGGAATTCCTCTCCGACGGGTTCACCCAACTAGTCACGCATTGGCGCAAAGCGTGGAAAAGGATGGGGACTATGTCGAAAAGTGAAGAGTGCATTACATAGAGGACAAATGTGAGTATAAGATACAAAAAGAATTTTGAAAATCGGTTAACAAATAAAAAATTTACAGCCACAGAGTCCTTATTTATCAATCGCCCCTCGTATTACATGGAAAGCGAGTTTTCGTGTCATACAAGGGCCAATGGCAGTGCTGCTGGTATTGTAAAAAGCCAACGCACGTCAGGAAGGATTGCCCCCTCCTGAAGAAGTGCGACTTCTGTTCTAAGGTCGTGGGCAAGTACCATCGTTGCCCTGAAAGGCCTTGGAACGAGCCAGCTGTACCCTCGCCTACGAGTCAGCAGCAGCCGAAGATGACGACGCAAGATCGTGGGGAATCTTCAGATATGCATCCGTCTGAGTCCTCCTCACGTTCTCCAGGAGGCAACGTATCGACACCACCCCCTCTTCCACCCAGTGAACCACAAGCGAATTTGCCTCCACCACCAGCATCACCACCTCTGACGTTGCCTTCAGTAGCAGCTGGAGGGAGTCAACTATCATGCCAGTCATTGTCAGATGTTGCGATGTCAGAGGAAGCTGGATTGGGTGAAGAGGAGGTGACTGATTTGCTAGACAGCAGTTCGACGTTCTTCAAGGAGGATTTTCCAGCCCTTCCTCCACCTTCTCGTCCATCGTCACAGCCAGCTGAACCAGGGAAACTCCCTTAGTGTGAGGCACTGTCACCTTCGGCCCCGTTGGGAAAAGATATCTCCTCGTCTATGACGCGTAGTGGGTCGACATCATCTAGGAGCTCACGAAAGAAGAGATCGAAACACAAGAGTAGGAGGGACGGGACATGCACCTCCTCGTCCGGGAGAGACAGCAGCACCAGCCAACACCGTGGTTCGTCTCACCGGGCGCGGTCGCCTATCCCAAGGACGGTTCAGTCTCCCACTACATCACGGAGGCCATCGTCTCCCTCGGATACCGGTCTTCGTTCCTCACAAAATCCCTCAGTAGGAAGATTATAACGCTGAATATTTATTCCCTTGGCTCGTCATTTAAGCAGTCGATGGTGTCAACGTTTATTGCCCTGCACAGACCAGACATCTTGCTGCTACAAGAGGTCAAGTTGGCCCCTTCTCAGCAAGGCTTCAATCTCCCTGGCCTGCGGTCAACCTTACCAGATGGACGTTTTTTTATTAACTCCATGTCTTCTGTGAGCCGAGGGGTCGCTACCATCATCCTCGACCCATCCATCCAGGTAGGGGAGTGTTTGTATGATAGTGAGTACAGGGTAATTTCGTTGGATATTACAACATCAGATATCGGATTTCGGCTGCTTAATATATATGCCCCAGGCGATTCAACAGAGAAAAGAATTTTTTTCGAAGACATCGAATGCTTCTTGTGTTCATCGTTGCCTGTGGTAGTGGCTGGTGACTTTAACTGTCATCCGGATGAAAACAACATCTTTTCGTCCGGATATGTGTACCAGCTATGCCAATATAGTGCATTGTTCGGCCTTTGGACAATACCTCCACAAAGGAATTCAGACAGGCATACATTCCATCGAGGGCCTACAGTGTCATCTCGTCTCGACCTTTTTCTGGTGGACAGTGCCTTTGTCGGTTCGGCAGGGACTATGACGGTAATCCCGTGTTCTTTCTCTGACCACAGTGCCATCTCGTGGTTGTGGAATCCCCCGTCATCAGTTCCTACCGCAGGATGTTCTCCTCACAAGAACTGGTTTTTAAATGTATCTCTGTTGGATAATGACGAGTACAGGGGAATGTGCATTCAGTTTATTGAGAGACAGCTTCAGTCTTTGCCTCCTACACTTGCTTCGTGGCTTGATCTGAAAAGCAAGATTAAACGCTTCTTTAAGAAGATCGGCATGGCTGCCGCAAGAAGACGGCGCCGTTCTCTCCTGATTCTGCAAAATATTTTGTCGCTTCTTCAAAATTCCACCCCGGAGGAGGACTTTGTAGCAGACATAAGATAAGCTGAGAGTAAAATCAACGCTCGTATGATGCAGAAAGCGGCCGGGGCTGCGCTCAGAGCTAAGATCACCTGGGCGTCTGATATTTGCAGCATGTCCTCGGCGGTTCTCGCAGAGGCGAGGCGGCGGGCTAATAAGAAGAGATGTCATCGACTGGTGACGGATAGTGGGGAAGTAAAAGCTGATCATGACATCCTTTCGGCCTTCCATTCTCACTTCTCGTCCTTCTTCAGCAACCCTGTCGATCCGTCATCGGCCACGGAGCAGTGGATCACGGTTCTGAAGCCCTTTCTGAGGAAGTTGATAATGTCATCACTCGCCCATTCACCGAAGACGAAGTGAAGCAGTTTCTATCGGCTGGGAACCGTCACTCTTCCAGCCCAGGTATGGATGGCATTCCATACGCGTTCGTGGAAACTGCTGGAGCCTTTCCTGGTCCGGGCCTATAATTCCATCTTGACCGACCCCTCCTCAATCACAAAAGATCTTTCCGTCGGGAAGATTGTCCTTCTTCCCAAGGGACCGGATTCGGAACTTGTAAACCAGTGGAGACCGATAACTCTGCTCAATACAGATTATAAGGTCTTCACTGGAGTGTTACAACACCCTCTTAAGGGTAGCATCCTCCTCGAAAAGGCAAAATTGAAAACTTGAGAGAAAAGGGTCATCACCCTTTTACTATATGATTTCTATGAACCTAAATT